>CAJQZP010000220.1:8705000-9305000 GCA_907164705.1 Parnassius apollo
ATTAGATTGAGCCATCGAGTCAAGTAGATACTATCTTTCCCTACATCTCCTATCTATCTACCTCTCTATGTCTACTGTGAACTTTGTTATTTTTATTTTTAGTGTATCATTTTTGTAAATTATGAACATTACAAATTTTAATACAACATAATGGATTTTTCTGACCCTGACCTTGTCTCTTTGTAATAATAACTAGGTATGTAAGTATTGCAAAATCATTTTTGGTGGAGTTTATATTCCGAAATACCGCACGCGACTAAAACTGCTCGGGGCAAGTGAAGTAATAAGACACCGGATTAGAAGATGTGGCGGACCACGCACCTTCTCTGTCTGACCTTCTGCTGACCTCTCATTCGGACGGATATCAGGTTTCCTTCGACGCCCCTCTTGGCTCCTCGGGCCATTGCCTTCTCAGGCGGTGTAGGTGGCCGAATGATCCCAGCGTTGTTGCGGGTTTTGTCGCTGATGTGGTACTTTTGCGTATGAAACTTTTTATTCCTCCTTCTGTGGTGCCCATTGGAGGCAGGTACCAGCCTAGGTTTGGTCGTCTCTGTAAAATAGCGTCAATAAGCAATAAGCACTAGTGCTACTGGGCTTGGGCTTACGCATCAACGTCTCGGGATGTAAACACCAGCACTCTTAAAAAGAAGTATGATTCCGCCACCAGGTTCTTCAAAAGAGTCAATGCCAAGGCAAGGTCAGAGCACATCAGCAGAATTGGTGAGATGCTAGTTCCCCTTACTTCGGGAACTCTTGCCAAAGCTGTCCAAGGAAGCTTCTGTCAGCCATCTCTGCACAGAGAGGACGACTCACTGGCCCAAGCCGCAAGGGAGAAAGGTGATCTGTTAGGCTCTCTCTTGGGGTCCTCGACTCGAATCTCGATGACGGGGGAAACACACAGCCGACCATCCCGCGGCGTGAGTGCTCCATATCGGATATGTGGTTTACACAGCACTTGGTTTGCCAAGCACTCCTCTCCCTGGACCTCAAGAAGTCGAGTAAGTCTGATGGAGTCCCTCTCATTGTGCAGAAGACGTGTACTCCGGAGTTGGCACCAGTTTTAACGCGTCTTTTCGATACTCCTACTCCCAAGACGTAGTCCTGAATTCATAAGAGATAGCTTTGGTCCGCCCAATTCCTAAAAAATGCGACCGCTGAGACCCGTCCAACTACAGGCCTGCAATCGCCTTCTTCTCCAAAATAATGGAATCTGTAATAAGCTGCCAGCTCTTGAGCTAAATTTAGGTAGTGATCTTCTGGTCTACGTAACTCATAAATGGGTGGAGGCAGTAGAGTAAAAGGGGGAGGCATTGGTCATTAGTTTGGGCAGAGCGTCCTATGGGCTTCCAGAGAAATTGTGCAATTGGATCACCAGTTACTTTGCTGGTCGGAACAATAAGGTCGTAGTAGACGGTGCATACCCTGATTCTAGCCTATTAACGCTGGTGTTCCATAAAGCTACTTGCTAGCACCGACGGTGTTTGTTCTGCATATCAATGATATGTTGCAAACAGGTAACATTCATTAATATGCGGCGACAGCACTGGTAATGCTTTATACATATACTTTGTTGTACAATGTCTTTGATTGGGGCCGACTAAACCTAGTCCAGTTCAATCCCTAGAAGACACAGTTTGCGCGTTTACCGATAAAAAAGAACCCTTTGCCGTATCTCCTCAGTTTCAGGGCACTCCCCTTGTTATCTCAGCCAGTATCGGAATTCTCGTCGTCAACATATTGAATGATGTGCATCTTCATGGTCACTTGGAAGAGAAGGTCAAATTAGCCTGTAAAAAGATTGACATACTCAGTACAGCGGGACAGTATTTTATGACGGCATACCGCCTGCAACTTAACAAGGCGCAGGTTCAGCCTCACGTGGAATATTGTTCCCATCTCTGGGCCTGGCTCTTCAGTGTCAGCTGGTGCTTCCATTTGATCGCATCCAGCGCAGAATAGTTCGAATCGTCGACGACCGAGTTCTTTCTGATCGGCTCGATTCACTGGCGCTGCGAAGGGATCTTGCATTCCTTTGCATTTTCTATCGCATCTACAACGGGAAGTGCTCGGAGGAATTATTCGGATTAATACCAGCTGCCTAATTTCACGAACGTACATCGCGTCAAAATTCACGATACCATTCTCACCATCCGGATGCTTGGCGGTCCACCACTATGCTTTTTACTAGAATTTTTCTTCCTCCTACAACCTCTCTGTAGAATTGTTTACCACCGGCGATTTTTCCGGACCAATACGACTTATCAAGAAAAGAGCTTACTCCTTTCTAAAAGGCCAGCAACGCACCTGCAATTCCTTTGGTGTTGCGGATGTTCATGGGCGACGATAGTTACTTACCATCAGGTAAGCCGCATGCTCGTTTGCCCCCTCTTCTGTAAAAAAAATTTAATATCCATATCATAGGGGTAAATAAAAAAAATATTTTGCCATTTTTGGGAGTCCACCATATTAGATTTAGAGCGACGTCTTATTACTTTTGTATAATTCTCAGAAAACTCTTTCATTTGATGTCCATATCATGGGGATGCATAAAAAAGCCACTATCTTTGGGTATCCACGATATTTCGTTTAGACTGACGACATTTTATTTTTTTATTTTTCACACGGATGGTACGAACAGTTGAGAGCTGACGTGATAGAATTTATAAATAAAGAAAACCGTTGTAGGAGAAAGTATTCCGCCTTACGACACGCCTGTTTGGTTATGAACATAGAGCAATCTTCACAGTTTTCCAGAATTTCTTGCTGGTGTTGATTTTGACTTTCATAAGATTTTTTTTCATTAAAAAAAAACCTAAATTAAACAAAAAGTGTTGATTTTTTCTTAAATTTTGAGTAAAAACTCAATAAAGTGTTCACTATGTAATTTTGCATCACTATAATTGGCACGGAGTCAAAACATTATTTTTTCTCGAGTACGAGCGTTGATACACACTCACACAAACCGACTTCCTTTCTGTAATACGTCGCTTTGGTGGTGAAGAGAGACAAGCCACAACTTTGTACAAAATGAAATAAGTATACTATTCGAATCAAAACAATGTGATTTTTACAGTGGTGAATAGAGCGAACTGAGTGTAGTTAAGGTAAAAAAAATAATCAAAAAGGTGAAAAGATGTTAACAGAAATACCATACATTTCTTTATGGTATAAAGAGGAATACAATCCGCATAGCTTAGTTAACTTCTGGAAATAGGACAGTGGTTGTAATCAGTAGTGAAGAAAGTCAAGCCGCTTATATCACTAGTTTTTAAATGAAGTCAACGTATCCCTGCATTTAAAAGCGCTATTTTGTATGGCTTGACATCTGTCGTGATCTTATTGAGATTCATATTTATTTATTTGGTTATTTTGCATAATGTGTGTGTTTTACTGTTGTTATAAAAAATATGTAGTACAACACATTAACCATTTCTGGTGTACAAAATGATGGAAATTTAAAAACATTCATATTCATATTATTTATTGCATCCATAATTTTGCAGTTAATGTGTTGAAAACTATTAACTATATTTTAGTTATGGGCCCTGCAGGGCACGGCAGAGGAGGGCCGTTTTAATGAAACAATAATGATGAATACACTATATAATATAGCAACTGTAGGTATTCTAGGTTGGCATTTAAAATTTGCTGTTGTGTGTTTGTGTGTTTACAATGTGTTTACAAATTAAAAACTCCAAGATATAAATGCACGGTACGGTAAGTATTTTATGTTTGACGAAGTATGGTTTGCAGCTATCAGTATTTTGTGTATTAAATATTATTCGTATTAGTTTTTTTTTTTGTAGGGTTAAAAGATCAGAAACGTCTGTGCTATTTCCCCATATGATAACCCCGTAGCAGAGCCACGAAATAAAAAAAAACTGAGACTTGAAAGTAAAGAACATGTTTCTCAGTCAGGTAAAAAGGTGAGAGAAAAAGCTGTTAAGGAATTACCCTGTAGGTGTCATTACAAATGCAATGATACATTTACTTTGAATGATAGACAGAACATTTTTTTAGGGTTTTTGACTTTAAAGCCCATTTGGCTCTATCATCTTGATAGAGCCAAATGGGCTTTTATAAACCGCTCAGTCAGTAAAGAGCTACCAAAAAGAAGTTACAAGTCGAAAGGCTCTAGTTCTCTAGTTCAGTGGCAGCTGATGTTCCTGATAAGAGAAATTATACTCATGTTTATACTTTAACATTTTTGATTGAACCCTGCATCAAATAAAATTTCTGAAGAACAAAAGAATATTATTCGTGATCACATCAAGTCCTAACCTGTAGTAGACTCTCACTACTGCCGAAGTTCATCTAAGTGGAAATATCTGCCATCTGGCCTGACTGAAAATCGCTTGTATCAAGACTATATCAAATATTGTGAAGAGAACGGACCATTACCTGTATCATCTTATTATTATAAACATATTTTTACTACTGAGTTCAATTATGGATTCCATAGGCCAAAAAAGACCATTGTGATTATTGCGCTCAATTTAAAAACAAATCACCAGAAGAGAAACTCCAAGAACGAAGTAATTACGACTTACATTTAATAAGAAAAACAGAAGCTAGAGAACAGAAAAGAGAAGACAAGGCGAAAGGTAAGACTGCTCTAACGTTTTGTGCTTACACTATGGATTTAAAAAAAATCTTCCTTACCCTACAGTTAGAGATTAGTCAATTGTATTATAAAAGAAATTAAAAACATAATTTTACCAGTTATGACCTTGCTTAAGGCACCGCAATTAACTACTTGTAGCATGAAACCAGTGGTACAAAAGGAGCATCTGAGAGCCACTGAGCATCTGAGCCACATGTATTTGGAAACTCCTTTCTGAACTACCACCAGAGGTGACAGAAGTAATATTTTACTCTGATACTGCTTTAGGACAAAACAAAAACCATATCATTTCTGCTACGTACATTAGAGCACTCTCTTCATTTCCAAATCTGAAGATTATCAACCAAAAGTACATGGAGTCTGGATATTCCGAAATGAAATGTGAGTGTTCACTCTGCCATTGAATAATGGGGTACAAAGTTTGATATTTTTGTCTTAGATGGATGCTAGACTTTAGCAAGAACAGCGAAAACCACTCGACCATCATATATCGTAAAGGAGATGAATTTTAGCCAATTTCTTGATTTTAAGTCGTAAAGCCAGTAGTAGTTGACAGTAGCCTAATGGCAGGGCGCGGACCGCGAACTCAAAAAGGTCGTGGGTTCGAATCCGCCATTCGACTACTGGCGTGATCCACTCGTAACACAAGCAATTTAAGCTTAATACGAGTGGTTAAGGGGAATATTAGTAATGTATTAAATGCATTGTTAATATTCTTTAAAAAAATTACAAATAAAAATAAAGGAGAGAGTGGCATCATGAAATGGCTTCTTGTTAAATGGCTGCAATATAGACGTGAAGTTAAGCCAAATTGAATTTGAACGACTATGTATTCGCCTCAGATCAACTCGAAATGATGAAGAAATACTTGCCACTGAAGTAGCTAATCTTTATAAGTGTAGCTTAAAAATAGATACAAAAAAACTTAAAGACTAACAAGATCTTTGTAAAAAAAGGTACAATTCCTACCTCTTATCATGAATTTTACATGAATCTTATTGCTTCAAGTCAGGATGTTGATATTATAGAAGATTATTGATTTTTTTAATGAAGATTTTTAACAAATAATTACTAATTTTATTATTTCTACTATAACAATATTTAAAATAACCCTATTATTCTTTTTTTTGTCTACCAACTACCAACCAACCCTGCTGCTAACAATTATTTGAATAAATTAGTAGATCTATAGCACTTACATCTTTTCACCTCCCTATTTATTAGTAGATCATTTTCAAAATATCTAAATGGTGAAAAGAGCCAAGTACAAAATAGCGATTAACAAAAAAACTAGTTAAATTACAAAAACTATAAATATACCAAAAACACAAGAAGCATGTTTAGCTAAACCAATGCCATTTTTATTAAAATCTAACTTACGGTTTAGAAGGTATAGACTAATAAATATTTTTTGTTTAACCTCGCCACTTAATTGCTCATTATTTCGGAACTTGATATGTGTGGGTTGACTCTCTTCACTACCAAAGCGACGATTTTATAGTAGAATTTGATTGGTGTAAAACGTCCGGTATTGCGATCGTCGGCCTGTGTCCGGCGGTTAACTGACGAAAAGAAAAAAAAAGTTAATGCGCCATCTCACCTTATCACGGAAACAGATGGGGTGACGGATTATCTTGTGCTTCTACCTCCACATAACGACATTGATATTCATTTTATATAGTACTAGCGACCCGCTTTTTAATGGGATGCATTAATATGATGTTATTTAGATTTAAAATATGTTTTTTTTTTAAATAAAATAGTGTGACAAACGAGCACACAGTCCATCTGATTGTAAGTGGATGCTGTGGCTCATAGACATCTACATTTATCCTCGACTAGCAGTACCCCGCGGTTTCACCCGCGTATATCACGCGTCTCTGCCGCGCGACATGATATGACAACTCGCTCATTTAGTTTAATCATTTTAGCTAAAAAATTAGCAAAGTTAATGGAGTACTTTTATCTATCGGCATATACACGTTATACAGAAAATTTAAATTTTATCCACTCACCCCCCTATAATTTAGCTTTCTATTGGTAAAAATTGATTAAAATCGGTCCAGTAGTTTCGGACTTATTTGGTACAAACAAACTAACAAAACATCTTTCCTCTTTAAAATCTACACTAATATTATAAAGAGGAAAGATGTTTGTTTGTTTGTTTGTTTGAATTGAATAGGCTCCAAAACTACTGGACCGATTTGAAAAATTCTTTCACCATTGGAATCCTACATTATCCCTGATGAACATAGGCTATAGTATATATTCAAAAAATTAGGGATCCGTATGAAAACTTCGTTAATGTAACCAACGGCGTGAAAAAAAAACCAAAAAAATCCTTATATCGCATACGCTGCGGAAACTATTGACAATAGAGCAAAGTGACGTACTATAGTTTTATAGAATATATCAATATCTACAAAAAAGTCCGGGATACTATATGCCTAACTATTGCAGTTATGTCAAAATAACTACTTTTTCATGTTAAATTATGCAATAGTAACGCCGAAAAATCCTTATTATCGCATACGCTGCGGAAACTATTATGTAACATAAAAATTATGTGCTACATGATTAAAGTACTCATTATTACCTACAAAAAAAGTCCGCGTAAGGAATATATCTAACTATCATAATTAAGTCACAATAGTAGCTTTTGTGTTCTAAAATTTAATTAGATCACAGGTCGACACAAAAGTTGGTTATAGTCATAGTATTAATTCTTATTCAAATAAATAGTTTTATCATAATGAAAGAGTAACTTTAGTCATACATATGATTAAAACTACTTTTACGGATTTTATCGCGTTTATTTTTACTTTTTATTTTTAATTCCCGACGTTTCGGGCGCTTTCCAGCACCCATGGTCACGGGGGACTGAGATGACTGACGTCCCGATGTCATTGTTAAACCCGGAGTACCTTCAGCTTTTTTAATTATTGTTTATGGTCCGATCTATGCAAAATGAACTGACTATGTCCTGAGGTCTTGCAGTGGTATGCTTGGGTTTAGTTTTAATTTTATTGATTATAGGATCCCAAGCAGGTGGTAGTACCCAGCCTCCTTCTCTATTGAAATTAGGATGTTTTTTAACTTCAATAGCCTCACGTATCATCCTTGGTAGGAATCGGTGTTGAAAGATTTGTGGTCTATCAAATCTGATGTAATGGTTGGGGCCGTCTAGGATATGATCACAAACTGCAGACTTCCCGGAACGTTGATGCTTCACATCAGCTATATGTTCTTTTACGCGGGTCCTAATTGATCTTTTGGTTTGTCCTATATAAGAGAGACCACATTCACAATCAAGCTTGTACACTCCTGCATCTTGTAGAGGAATATGACACTTGACGGATGGTAGGAACTGACTAATATTCTTCGGCGGCTTGTAGAATGTTCTAATAGAAGCTCGCTTCAAGGTATAGCCAATCTTGTCTGTGACACCTCTGACATATGGTAGTACAGCAGGCACACGCTCGACTGTGGCCGGCTTCACTCGGTCACTGTGACGTAGGCGCGGGACCCGAAGCTTGTTGTCGTGCAGAACTTGCTTGACGTGCTGAAGCTCGGCGGCCAGGTGTTTGCTGTCACAGATCCCTCGTGCGCTCTGTAACAAAGATTTGCCCACGGTAGCTAACTGTGAAGGATGGTGGTGAGATTCACCGTTTAAATATCGGTTTGTATGGGTCTTTTTCCTATACACAGTGTGACCAATGGTGTTATTAGGATTTCAATTAGGACCCGCCTAAAAGAACATATAGCTGATGTGAAGCATCAACGTTCCGGGAAGTCTGCAGTTTGTGATCATATCCTAGACGGCCCCAACCATTACATCAGATTTGATAGACCACAAATCCTCGCGAAAGAACACCGATTCCTACCAAGGATGATACGTGAGGCTATTGAAATTAAAAAACATCCTAATTTCAATAGAGAAGGAGGCTGGGTACTACCACCTGCTTGGGATCCTATAATCAATAAAATTAAAACTAAACCCAAGCATACCACTGCAAGACCTCAGGACGTAGTCAGTTCATTTTGCATAGATCGGACCATAAACAATAATTAAAAAAAGCTGAAGGTACTCCGGGTTTAACAATGACATCGGGACGTCAGTCATCTCAGTCCCCCGTGACCATGGGTGCTGGAAAGCGCCCGAAACGTCGGGAATTAAAAATAAAAAGTAAAAATAAACGCGATAAAATTCGTAAAAGTAGTTTTAATCATGTGCAATGTTCGCGTAAATATAAGAAATCATTTAGTCATACATATTTTGGCAGTAAAGTTTTTATAAACCTAAAAAATTTAATAAAACTTTGAGCAAAAAAAATCGATTAAAGATAAGAAATGTTCATATTTTCTGACAGATTGCGCAAAAACTTTAAATGATATCGCTTTCGTATGCATAAAAGGTTGATAGAAAATTCATTAAGGATCATTTCGTACCTGCACACTTTTCATGTACCATGTACAGTTATCCTTAAAACTGAAAAAAAAAACCGTTTTGGGGCACTTTCTGGGGCGTTCATCCGGGAGGGGGAGAGAGAGAGTGGATAAAATTTAACTTTGCTGTATAACGTACATATGCCGATAATTTTTACATTAATTTTGCCAATTTTTTAGCTAAAATGATTGAACTAAATGAGCGAGGTGTCATGTCGGAGATATACGCGGGTGAAACCGCGGGGCACAGCTGTATAAAATATTGTAAAACAAAACACAATTTTTCAAAATTTTTGTGTCTGTTTTTTTGTTTGTTCCGGCTAATCTCCGCAATGGCTGAACCAACTTTGTCAGAACTTTTACTGGCAGATAGCTGATGTTATAAGGAGTAACTTAGTTTTATTTTTATTTTAGAAAAAGAATTGCGGTCATTCGCAAAAATTTTTAATCGTAATAAATTTCAGCGCGGGGAACAGCTAGTATTATATATATGAGTATATATAATGATTTTCTTTTATTATTTTTTTAACTTTTTTATTTTATTTTTTGTTCTTTTTTAATATTTGATTATTATATTTTTATTTCTAATAACACCCCAGTGACACCCGCATCACATGGTGCTGGCAGTGTACGCGATATAAGGATTTTTCGACGTTACTATTGAATATTTTAACATGGAAAAGTAGTTATTGTGAGATAACTATAATAGTTAGACATATGGTATTGCAGACTTTTATGTAGATATTGATGTCCTTCATAAAACTGTAGCACATCACTTTGCTCTATTGTCAATAGTTTCCGCAGCGTACGCGATATAAGGTTTTTTTTGGTATTTTTTTCACACCTTGGGTTACATTAACGAAGTTTTTATACGGATCCCTAAATTTTTTTGAAAACATTTTATAGCCTATGTTCATCAGGAATAATGTAGGATTCTAATGGTGAAAGAATTTTTCAAATCGGTTCAGTAGTTTCAGAGCCTATTCAATTCAAACAAACAAACAAACAAACAAACAAATCTTTCCTCTTTATAATATTAGTGTAGATGTAATAGCTGCAGCGTACTTGCCGACGACGCGTAAGAGAATTGACCAGCCCATTTCGACTCACGAGACGATATGGAGTAACATTCTGATTGTTGAGATGAATTACGCCAGAAATGAGAGAATTTTTTTAAAACTAAACCCAATCAAACGATAAAAAACGGCTTAGATAACTTGTTTTATCGTATCCAATAATAGAACACATGCGCAGAGTTCAATGTACAAAATCACACTACTTTGCGTATCAAAATTAACTAATCTATTATTAAAACGACTTCCGTTAAAAATCTTTTGTCAAACGTCATTTTTTTAGTATACTTCCGTTTATGAATTAAGTTCTTTTTGTAGAATAGAAAAAAACACCGAAACAAATTCCACAGGTATCGCCTTTTTTCATTTATAAAAATTAACTAATCTATTATTAAAACGATAATATAGGAGAAGCATTCCGCCAGAGTCGAGTTCCCGACAAAACTTCTTTGTGAAAAATTAAAGCTTCTTTTGTCAAACGTCATTTTTTTAGTATACTTCCGTTTATGAATTAAGTTCTTTTTATAGAATAGAAAAAAACACCGAAACAAATTCCACAGGTATCGCCTTTTTTCATTTATAAAGGTCAATACAACAAATAATAGGTGTTATGAAGCGATAGTACTACTTTCTACTAACTACGAACTACTATCATAGTAGTCTAATGACAGGGTGCGGACCGTCAACGCGAAAGGTCGAGGGTTCGAATCCGTCATTCGACTACTATCGTAAAACACTCCTAACACAGGCATTTTAAGCTTACCTGGAGTACTTAAAGGGAATATTAGTGAATTTAATAGCATTCTAGTACATATTTTTTTTATAAAAAAAAGTATTTTTTAACTTTATTTCCTCGAAACGCTGTCTCAGAAGCGACTCGAGAAGATTATATGGAAATCATTTTATTCTTCAAAGTTCTTCAAAATCAGTTTTCACTTTTTGTTATAAGTTTAAATTATACCTTTTTGAGAAGACTAGGGAATATTAAAAGTTACACATGTAAAATTTGTCACATAAAAATTCATTCCCTTTCTATGCAGCCTTAGGGTTGAAATTTTTCTTCAAATTTATACGGGACCAGTCCTGAGGTATAAACTTTTCTATTAAGACACAGAACCAATAAGCATTCCGCGCACTATTATAGTATCACAGAATTCAATAAACGAAGCAAGCATTGTCTCACAAGGTAGACTGCAATTCTTAAAAAAAAACACAATTGTTTGAAAAAATAACCACACGAATTTCGATTTTCTCCAATTTGCACACGAACAATGTTTCCGTCAAGTGTCAACAACGAAACATTTTTTGTGACAATGGCTCATTATTAAATCATCATCATCAAAATCTCAACAAAACAGAATTTATTTCTCTAACTTCATTTGTTCGAATCAAGTTTTGAAAAAATTTGTGCAAATCAAGTTTTCGATTCCAAAAACTTATTGGATTATGTACTTAAAATGTATATATTTACTTATTACTTAAATGTACAATTGGCGGACTTAATGCTTTTAGGCATTCTCTACCAGTCAACCACGTGTATATATATATATATATATATATATATATATATATATATATATATATATATATATATGTTACAGTCATAGTGATTAAATAGCTATTATACATAATGACTGGTCATTATATATAATAGCAAAATTGAATAGACAATATGATATTTTATTATTCACTTTATCCGGATATTATTCATAATAGCGGGTCAAAGTTAGCCAAAGTAATAAATACGGTGTAACTGACTTGTTACCCCTCCCGCTCTTCATCCCGCTGCCGCGTGGCGTGATTACCGCGATCTCGTGGCTGACGCAATAGTGTTAGTTGTCGTTTTGTCATGAGAGGTCGCGCAGTGTGTGCCGCAATTTCCGCGATTTTTTACATTTGTATCGGTGTCTGATGATGGCAGATGAAATGAAAAAACGTTTCTATGAAACAACACTGTATTTATTGCAAGTAAAGGAAAAAATTATCAGTTGTTTACAAATGATCAATATTTGTCTTTAATTTTGAAAGTAAAAGAATCAAAGAACAAGATTACTAAGAAAACACCAGAAGATTACCTGTGCTTAGCAAGATACGATGTCGTCAAAATTGGAGCATCAGAAAAACTAATTATTCCGGTGAAAAACGAAGGTGATCCCATTATTTACTACGCTCACTTAGACGAAACTTTTCAAATAATCCACGACTTTCATATTAGTATTGGACACAGCGGTAGAGTCAGAATGATGAAAGATTTAAAATTAAGATATAAAAATGTAACTGCTGAACTCGTTACAGTGTATTTGAATCTGAGTGAATCTTGTCAGAAAAAAAAGTTTGCCAAAAAAGGTCTAGTTGTAAAACCGATTATCAGCAACGAGCTTAATTCAAGGTGTCAAGTTGATCTAATAGACATTCAATCACAAGATGATGGTGATTATAAATTCATCATGGTGTATCAAGATCACCTAACAAAATTCGTGCAGCTGCGGTTGTTAAAAAGCAAGCGAGCAGAAGAGGTAGCGTATCATTTACTTGACATTTTTACTACATTCGGAGCGCCTAGTATTTTGCAAAGCGATAATGGTAGGGAATTTGCTAACAAAGTGGTCAAAGAAGCCTGTGCGATGTGGCCGGAATTAAAAATCGTTCATGGTAAACCCCGACACTCTCAATCACAAGGGTCTGTTAAAAGGTCTAACCGAGACATCGAGAAGATCCTTTGTACTTGGCTGGAATCTAACAAGACGACGAAATGGTCTGAAGGATTACGCTTTATTCAATTTATGAAGAACAGAGCGTATCACGCAGGGATAAATCGTAGCCCTTTCGAAGCAATGTTTGGCTGTAAAGCTAAAGTCGGATTAAATAGTCTTCCTAAAGACGCGCTAGTTGAACTGTCAACAGAAGAAGAGCTAGAATCTATACTGAATGAAGACGAAAACCAGTTGAATAAGGAGAGAGAAACCGAACCCAATATTACCGACGCTGTGATTAATGAAGATGAACAAATAGAAAGCGATACTACAATTTTGAACACTGATTCGCAAAATGAAATTCCAAATAACCTGACAGGAAAATCTGATAAAGAGACCGAAAACCAAGGAAATACTATAGATCCGTCAAAAATAACGCAAAGTGACCAAGAAATAGTAATTGCTCACGATAAAAAGAAACAACTTAGGACAATCTCTGAAAAAGCAAGCAGATAAAATGTTAGCTCTATCTTCTGTAAAATATCCTGCTGCTAATACAGGCGATAATGTAGTGGTAAAAATTCCTGATGTAGACCGCGCCAAAGCCGATGATAGGAACATTATGGCTGTTATAATTTCTCAGGAGACAGAAGGAATGTATAAGTTAGGCACTAAGCATGGAATACTAAATCAATTTTATGCAAGGAATCAGTTCACTGTCTGCAAAGAAACGTTTATTACAGTTGATATCGTTCCCCAACATAAAGTTACCATCAGAGAATGTGCGAAAAAAGAGTCACATCTTGGCGGCCAAGGATTTCTACATTACAACTGTACTGGAGAATGCGTTTATAATAGGTGTAAATGTAAAAAGTCAAACCTCATGTGTAACTCAAAATGTCACAAGAGCCTTACTTGTAAGAATAAAAAATAATTATAACCCAATTAATTCATGTCAGTTCATTTTAAATATTTTATTATTGTAGTCTTTAAAGAGTGATACCAAATACTTGTATTGATCTCTGTGTTTTTTTTTAATTTTGTTTTATGGCTAGTGAGCTTTAAATTTACTTTATAAAGTATTTAAAGTTAAATAATTTTTTATCAATGTTAATTAACGTAGAATTGTTATCTATGATAATGTTATTTTATTCTTAAAATAAACATTATAATTATTACTTTTCTATTATTACTAAAATATTACTATTTGCTACACATATAGTTAAGTATGCTTAAGGCAAATTGAAATATAATTTTATAATATTTACATATACCTACATACTTGTTTTATTACATTATCCAAGTCTTCGAAGATATTATATAAAATTGCTAGTTAATGCGATTAATTCTGTATCAATTATCACTTCATCTAAATTGAGTAGACATTATAAATAATGGCTATATAATATGTATAATATCCGGATTTGTTTCTTTGGCTGTAACATATATACGTCAGTTTTCCTAGGCAATTTGCTTTCGTAATACGAGTCACGTCTCAAACGTGATCTTTGCGATCTTTGCGTTGGTCTGACGTACCACCTTAAATAATGTTTACTTTTCAATATCTTTGCTTACATATCTCTTTGTAACAATGCCAGTTTTAAAGTTTAATTCGGGGCGTAACTTTAACTTGTAGTTTTTATTATATGATGTGTCACTGACCGTTTTTTTTTTCTTGATCACGGCGGCTTATCTCAAAAAGGCAGGCCCAAGCGAATGCATTAAAGTCTGCTTCTGGGACAGGTAAAAACACAGGCAAAGACACTAAGTATTGTGTCAGAAACTGCGGACAACGACACGCATCTATCGTTTATATTAGTTCGAAAAACAAGAGAAAGAAAGAAACTGTATTCGCCGTTATAAAACAATACACAGATATGTAACATACGTGGAAATAATATAAAATAAATAATCACCATGCAAATAATATAAAACAATAGCAGATTGTTAGTGCTCGCTGTAAATTTCACAATACGCGAGCAACCCGGGTGCGATCCCCGTCGGCACCAATGAAATTTTTTATTGCTGATTTACAGCGGGTTCGGCGGTGAAGGAAAGCATCGTGGGGAAACCTACATGCTTAAAAATAGGAAAAAAAAATTTCGAAGACATGTGAAATTCGCCAACACGCATTGGGGCAGCGCGGTGGACATTTCCATGCCCTAAAACCCTCTCAGAAATGAGAGAACGTATATAATCTGTAAATTTAGATTTTATTGCCATGGCGTGGCGGTGTAAGATATCCACGACCCATATCATCCAGTGGTTGTCATAAAAGGCAACGGAGGGAAACAAATCAGAAGATGGGCAGCAGCATCTTCCTAATTACGACTAAAATAAAAAATTGCGATTGCCGAACCGCTTGCTAAGCGTGGCAACTATGGCAAATACCTGACTGGTGAGGCCTATGTTCAGCAGTGGACTTTATTAGGCAATAAGAAGTTAAGTGAAGTTACAGCCTATATATGTCCCACTGCTGGGCAAGGCCTCCCCTTATTTCTGAGAGGGTTTTAGGGCAAGGAAGTGTCCGCCGCGCTGCCCCAAAGCGTGTTGGCGAACTTCATATGTCTTCGAAATATTTTTTTTCATATTCCTAAGACATGCAGGTTTCCTCACGATGTTTTCCTTCACCGCCGAGCACGTGGTATATCAGCACTTAAAATTGCAATTAACAATTTCGTTGGTGCCGGCGGGGATCGAACCCGGGTTGCTCGCGTTCTGTTATGTTTACAGCGAGCGCTAACCATCTGAGCTACCACGGCTCTATGCCGGCTACCATGCCGGTATTATGCCGGTTCTTTTATGTTTACAGCGAGCGCTAACCATCTGAGCTACCACGGCTCTATGCCGGCTACCATGCCGGTATTAGGCAATAACGCTAAATAATTTATTATATTGGGCCACCGACTCAGTCTGAGTTTGCCTTTCTCTGAAACTACCTACTCTGAACTTTGTAATTTCTATTTTCTGTGTGTAATTTTTGTAAAAGAACATTACACATTTTAATACTACAACAATGATTAAAATATAAAATTAATTAACTGATTTATAGTCAATTTGAGACTTTATTGATTTTCTGAACCCTGACCTTATCTCTTCATAATACTAGGTACGTAATTGTTGCGTAATAACTTGTGTTGGAGTTTTTATTATAATAAAATTTCTAAGAATTTATTTAAATTTAACATTATTTTAAGGGTTAAAATCAAATATTCCATAACTCTTAAAATGTTGTTAAATTTCAATTATATACTTATAAATTTTATATATCTATATATTTTAATTAAACATGAAAAATCATCAGTCTTAAGTTACTAAAAATGTATATTTACGATTTTAAAAGTTGGAGACGAAAACAACTTTATACATAATAAGTTATGAATAGAGAGGAAAAAAGTTAAATAAAGACATGAAAATAAATCTATATACATCATGTTTCATCGATGTCGACCAATAATTTGAGAATAAATAGCGATAAAAATGCCTTGAAATTAGGGATAGGAGGCTGCACTAATATTAATAAAATATTATGTATTAAAATAAATTTATTTAAATATGGTAGGTGAAAAAAACTGAAGGTGATTTAACGGCTGTCCCTAGCAATATGCTTTAAGGTTCCGTTTCTCCAACGATGATAATTTCAAGTTTGTATTTTTACATATACAATATTACATATTTCTGTGCCTGATGTACCGCTTAGTACAGAGGGAAGTTAGTTTGCAATGTCAAACACACAGGGATAATAACAAATAGTTAGATCACATTTAAACTATACGATGAATTTGCCTTGTAATCAT
Organism: Parnassius apollo; assembly: GCA_907164705.1. Lineage (NCBI taxonomy): Eukaryota > Metazoa > Arthropoda > Insecta > Lepidoptera > Papilionidae > Parnassius > Parnassius apollo. Next base: position 8,721,634 of record CAJQZP010000220.1, read on the forward strand.
CACCATAAGGGTCTCCAGTTGTCATCACTAACTACATTATGATACATTTACGCTGAAATTCAGTGAGAGCGTATCCTTCAGTTTGGGTGCTGATCCAAATCGTGAATCATCATTGCGAAAACTTCAATTCTGGACATTAATTCTGCAACGATTTCCGCACGATCCGTGGCTATTATAGCCTTTTTCATCCTTAACTTTGCACTAAGTTCATTTAGAAAACGATCAGTACGCGCCACTTTCATTGACTTCAGTAATCCATTACATTAGGAAGGTAAGTCTCGCGTCAAGCTTTTATATCATATACATTGTGTAATGTAATAAATTGATGGGTGTAATTTAATTTAAAGTTTATTTTATTCTTTTTAGACCATTTTTTTAAAATATTTTTTCATTATTTATATATTTTTTAGTTATTGCTGGAAATGTTTTTAAGTCTGTTAATTTAATTTAATGTATCATTGTTGGTTCTTGATCGTCATCTTAGATCCACCATCTTGTATTTTTTTTATCGCCAGTAGTTTATCCTTGTCGGTCGCTATAATAATTTGTTTGAGCACCACCAAACTATTCCTAACCTTTGCCAACTTATAACTCTTTAAAATTAGTATGGCAGCCACCTTGTTTTGGGTTATTCCGTTTATCCACCCTAAGAAATTCGTATCCGTTATTATCATTTTCAAATTCCACTCACTAACCCGATTACAAAGGAGCCTACTCCGAACAAAAAAGTATCATGTATGGATTTTTATGCGTATCATATGATGTTGCGAGAAAATGATTTTAACCTCTTAGCCCGGTGTAGACAATTATTTCATCAATTTTTGGTAGACATGTATGTGAAGGTAGAAAGTGAACGTCTCCGTTATATATCTTTAAATCAAAAAAAAGCTGCGCGTTGAGAATTATATACATTTACAAGATGCAGTTTCTAGCGACGCCAATGTAAACCCCAGAGATTTAGGTAAAATGGTAATTCTGCCCTCATTATTCGTTAACAGTACCCGCTACCTACATGAGTACACACAAGACGCATTCGCCTATGTACGAACTTACAGAAGATCTGATCTTTTTGTTACTTTTACTTGCAATCCCACATGGAAAGAAATAACCGAGGAGCTAATGCCGGGCCAAAAAAGTACTGACAAACTCGATTTAGTTGCTAGAGTAATTAGATTAAAAGTACAAAAATTAATGTATATAATTAACAAAAGGAAAATGTTCGGAGAGGTGAAGTGCTTCATGTATTCAATTGAATGGCAAAAAAGAGGATTACCGCATGCCCACATTCTAATATGGCTTAAAGAGAAGTTGCGGCCCAACCAAATAGACGACATAATAAGCGCCGAGATTCCGGATCCTGAGCAAGATAAAGAATTGTATGATACCATCGTCCGAAATATGATTCACGGTCCATGTGGAGCACGAAATTCAATATCGCCGTGTATTAAAGAAGGAAAATGTACAAAGAAATTCCCTAAACAGCTATTAAAAGAAAAAGTGCACAATGACAATGCCTACCCTTTATATAGACGCAGAGCTCCTGAAGATGGTGGCAGGAAAGTTACAATCAAATCTCGCTCTGGAGCGTTCGAAACCTTAGATAACAGCTGGATTGTCCCGTATTCGCCCATTCTATGTAAAATGTTTAATGCCCACATTAATGTAGAAGCATGTAGCTCTATCCGCGCAATCAAGTATATCTGTAGGTACATAAATAAAGGAAGCGACCAAGCAATATTTAATCTGAGAAGTGAAGGTGAGGCAAATCCCGTTAATGAAGTACAGACCTTTCAAGCAGGGCGTTATGTCAGCAGTAACGAGGCAGCGTGGCGTCTCCTTGGCTTCCCTTTACACGAAAGGCACCCAACAGTTACTCACCTTACTGTGCACTTAGAAAATGGAGAGCGTGTATATTTCACCGAAAGAATTTTCCAAGAAAGAATTGCATCACCGCCAATAACTACACTAACAGCCTTCTTTCAACTTTGTCAAACCGACCCCTTTGCAAAAACGTTGTTATATTCTGAAGTCCCCCGATATTATACTTGGAACACATCTAGGAAGTAGTGGAAACGTCGTATTCAAGGCGCGCCTGTTTCAAATTGGCCCGGTGTACTCGTAAAGTCATCAAATGCCCTTGGTCGTGTGTAACCGTCCATGTAACTAATTTTGAATGTTTCTGTTTACGATTACTGCTGCACCATGTTCGGGGTCCTGTATAGGATATAAAAACCTTAAAACTGTCAATGGTCAGGAATGCGCAACTTATAGAGAAGCATGTGAAGCTCTGCATCTTTTAGAAAACGATAATCACTGGGATGACACCATGGAGGAAGCTGTGCAGTACCAGTCACCAGCCAAAATTAGGGATCTTTACGCAACTCTCATATCATCTTGCGGGCTATCTAATGCACATGAATTGTGGGACAAATATAAAGAGTACATGGCGGAAGACATTTTGCGAAGGTTACAGCAGACACACGCGAACATGACATACAATGAACACATTTATAATGAAGCACTTGGAAAAATTGAAGATAAAGTAATGGCAATGGTAGGCAAAAAATTACGCGACTTTGGAATGATAAGCCCTCAGCGAACAACTGAAAATGAACTAAATGATGAAATTATACGTGAAACAAACTACGATATACCAGCTTTGCAGCAGCAAGTAAGCCGAATTTGTACCCCGCTTGCTTCCCGAACAAAAACGAGTTTATGACAAAGTATTAGGACAAATTGAATCTGGAAATGGTGCACTTTTCTTTTTAGATGCAGGAGGAACTGGGAAGAAATTTTTGTTAAATTTATTATTAGCGCAAGTACGGAAAGATAAAAACATTACTGTGGCCGTAGCTTCCTCCGGTATAGCCGCCACGCTGCTAAGCGGGGGCCGCACTGCACATTCTGTTTTAAAACTCCCTCTAAATCTAGCCCAGGAAGAATCGCCGATCTGCAACTTTAGCAAAAATAGTGCACGAGGTATAATGCAACGACAATGCAAACTTTTAGTGTGGGACGAAAGTATAATGTCTCATAAAAAGCTGTAGAAGCACTAAATCGAACGCTCCAGGATTTGCGCAGCAATACCAATGTAATGGGAGGAATGGTGGTTTTACTGGCTGGTGACTTTCGCCAAACTTTACCTGTCATTCAAAAGGGCACACCTGCAGATGAAATTAAAGCATGCCTCAAGTCATCTATTTTATGGAACAAGGTGACAAAATTCAGTTTAACTACGAATATGAGAGTGTATTTGTATAATGATATCAATGCTGGAAACTATGCTGACACACTATTAAAAATTGGCGATGGGCAGTTGGAAACGAATGCTGAGGGCTGCGTTAAATTGACGAGAGATTTTTGTAATTTAGTGCAGAGTCATTCCGAATTAATTGCGGGAGTTCAGATTTAACCAACAACATGCATGAAGACAAATGGATATGTGAAAGGGCGATTCTTGCACCAAAAAATGAGAGCGTTAACAAAATAAATTCAGATATATTAAGCGAAGTAGCAGGAGAAATAACAGAGTATTTGTCAGTAGACACAGTTATGGACACAGAACAGAGCACTTCATATCCCGCAGAGTTTCTAAATTCTCTAGAGTTGTCAGGTGTGCCCTCACATAAGCTTCAATTAAAATTAGGCGTCCCAGTCATGTTAATGCGAAATATAGATGCTCCTCGGTAATGTAACGGGACAAGGCTGCGTGTGACACATCTTGGACGGAACATAATCGGTGCTACAATTTTTACAGGTGAAAATGTTATTATACCACGGATCCCTATAATTCCCACAGATCTTCCTTTTCAATTCAAAAGGTTGCAGTTCCCTATTAAGCTCAGTTTTGCAATGACAATTAATAAAGCGCAAGGGCAAACGTTACAGGTAGCGGGGGTCAACTTAGAAAAACCGTGCTTCTCTCATGGTCAGCTGTATGTAGCATGTTCGCGTGTGTTAAATGCCCAGAATCTCTACAGTCTTTCCCCGAATGAAAAAACATATAACATTGTGTACAGTAGCGTCTTAAAATAGTGTTCAGTTAGTTATTTTTTCAAAATTCCCACAATCAATTAATCAGAATTCCCACAGATCTTCCCTTTCAATTCAAAATTTCCTATTTAGCTCAGTTTCTTTTCAATTCCAAATGCTGCACCTCTGACGGACCTATTAAGCTCAGTTTCCTTTCAACTCAAAAGGCTGCATCTTTAACGGATCTTTTATTTGGCTAAGTTTCCTTTCAATTCAGAAAACTGCATCTCTGACGAATCAATTTAGCTCAGTTTCTTTTCATAAGTCTGCATCCCTGACGGATAATTATGCTCAGTTTCCTTTAATTAAAGAATTATCCCATTTCCATTTGGAATAAACAGGCTATTTTCATACTTTCCTATACGCTGCGTTTCAAAACATTTTAATGGGCTGACGAATCAATTTAGCTCAGTTTCCTTTTAATGGCTGCATCTCTGACAAATCTATAAAATTCAGTTTTCTTTCAATTCAAAAAGCAATGGATAGTTCATTTCCCAGTGACCATGCGGACGAAGCCGCAGTTAACAGCTAGTCTATTAATATTTGGTTTATAACACATGTTGTTTATCTATTTAAGTCATTTGCGAAGGCCTTTAACATAACAACTTTGGTTTTTTTTAATTAAGTGCAAGCACCCGCAACTTTGTCTGCGTGGATTGCTAAACTTGCAGATCTATAGTAATAATTATTTGGTTGGTGGGACAATTTTCCGTCAAAGAATGATTCACTGAATGCTTTTGAAATAAATTTTGCTTTTGAATAATTGTGGATCTATTGTATTTCCTTAAAAACATATTATCACTTTATCCTTTAACACTCATAGTTTTGTTGTAAAGTGATAAAGTAATAACATTTTAAAAGTCGACTTTGAATTAAAACTTTAAGAAGACAAAGTTTTAAGACCCTTTTTTGTGTAAAATTGCAAACTAAATAAAGGAAAAACACATTTTCACGTATACTATTGCGTGATAATTATCAAAAATCATTTTTTTAACCACGGAACAGCGAAAGTGTTAAAATATATAATACATCCGAAATAGGCAAGCTGTAGATACACTTAATTTTATATTTTAACAACTTATGTACAAGGTTTAGCAATTAGCGACTATCGAATCTAATCTTATCTTTTATTATGTTTTTCCCGCCAAAGAGCATTTTAGGTTCACTATGGAATCAAACACTTAACTTTGCAATATTCCTTAGGCCACATAATTTTAAGCAGAAATTAAAATAAGCCGTGACACGCGGTCAGTTCACACACAGTCAGCTGGCCACATGAGTAGACGTTGACAAAGTATGCAGTAAACGCACTAGCACTCAAATCAATATAATTTTTATTATTCAAAAATTCCTTCATTTTTTCGGATCAAAAATCAAAAGTAAAACGATAGTGATCAATAGTAGAGTTTGATCACAAGCGGCTTAGCCATTCTGAACAGTGGAACGAGAGAAAAGAACATTAAAAAAAACATATTAGTCGTAGACCAGTAGAAGACAGTTATGTCAATATTACATATTGACACTTCAACTTTTTTATATGTATACTCGTATATATATATATATATACCTACAGACAACGTTGACAAGGGAAATATGTTATTGACAATGGAATTTTTTTACGATGTAATTAATCAAACATATCATGACAGCCATATAAACTTCCCCAAACCTGTTTTACCAGTTTAAGCAAGCCGCTTAAATTAATAACGACTAATGCTGCTAATCGTTGTATGATTTGTTTACTACGGTAGTGCTTCCTGATCAACACGAATTTGCCACGATTACCAAGTATATAACATGAGTTCTGCCATTTTATGACACTGAAAATATTGTGATAATGATTTCTTAAGTTTACGATAATGATTGAATAAAACTATATTTACGGATGTCAAACACCTCAGTCCCCCGTGTTGTAAGGCACCCGAAGCGTCGAGAAATAAAAATAAGTTAAAATAGTGAATTAAACGCGATAAAATCCGTAAATATAGTTTTATTCAATATTATGTTAGTTTTAAATAAGTAATAAATATTTTATTATAATAAATCATCTGACTTCGATGATTTTTTTAAATCTTCATTATTACGGCGGATTTACGAAAAAATTACAAGAATAAAAAAAATTAAAACCCATATTAGTTTCAAGGCTCTAAATGTTCATGAAAATGCACTCATTCACGTATAATTGTTGATAACTTCATTTTTTAAATAATCGAATGAAGTTGTTATATTTCTTTTCATAATCTACACAAAAAACGAACATTTAAAAAAAAGTTGAAAAATGTTTGTTTATAAATTTTTTATTTTGGTTTTTATTGAGTGTAAGATCGAGCGATGCAAGCTCGGGACTTAGGGCATCTCGACTTGGATAGGTTAGGTTAGAAGGTGATTTATTTATTTATTTGTCATACCAACAAGATATAAGCTTTCTAAGAGTAGACAATAAATAGTTTAATGTTCAGTGATACCTCTTTTATTGGGGTAAACTACATGAATATTGAGCGTCATACTTACATTTCTTTTTGCTTTATAAATAGTTATATTAAAGGGAACATTACAATAAAAACAGTACAATCAGATTTACAAATACACAGTTCTTAAACATTACGTTTTGCTTACGAAAATATAAAACAATACCAAAATTTCAATGTCAAAGAATTAAAATGTTATTATATAAGGAAAAAAATGTTTATGAATAAATAAAGGAATGAAAACAATGTCAGTTTAATGTCAATGATAATATCAATTTGAATTACTAATTAAAAAATTAAAATACAATTATTAAGATTAAAATTATTTTATACAGCAATAAAAAAGAAACATTAAAAAGTAACACAATAAATATTTTAAAAATCGTTTATCAGTTGAGAGACTACCTTTTTAAAGCGACGTAAGGGGTCTGAGAAAATATCCAAAGTTTGTGTCTTTCGACGTTTTTTCGAAATACATGGGCCATCTTTGAATATAATTTGTTCACTCCCGGTATTACCAATATCTTTGTTATGTATCTCGTTGTAACTCCTCATTAATCTGTTTAGAGGAGCATAATAGCCTAGATGCGACCGTGCTAACTTTGTGACGAATGGAGCGTATTTCTTATACCTGGGCGATCGTCTGGGAATAGCAAAATTAATATGAGATATAACGTCTGGAGCGTCGATGTAACCATTTATCATTTTATAGAGGAATAAGATGTCCGACATCGCTCTGCGCACGACGAGAGGTTTCATATGAAAGTATTTCAAACGATCATTATAGCTAGGCAAGAGTTTTGCTAATTTACAACTGTAAGTCAAGTGCCAGAGGAATCTTTTTTGTACACCTTCTATACGCTTTTTATATACGTCGTAGTGCGGGTTCCACACCACGCTGCAGTATTCTAAGCTACTACGCACAAGTGCCATATAGATTGCGATTTTTGTGCTCGGATTTTTAAACTCCCTACAGTTACGTAAGACAAACCCCAAGGTCTTGAAGGCTTTTTTAGTGATGCTATCTATATGTAAGTTAAATTGCAATTTGGTATCGAGAGTTACACCCAAATCTCAAATATGATCAACCTCTTTTAATGGTACATCGTCAATACAATAATATCTAGTCACTGAGAGTTTTTTCTAGTGAAGCGTACCACGTGACATTTGTCAAAATTCAAGCTCATACCATTCGATTTGCACCATAATACTAGATTTTCCAAGTCATTTTGAAGCAACAATACATCCTCTAATGAATTTACGGATCTAAAAAACTTCAAATCATCGGCGAACATGTGAAACTTAGAATTTTGGAAACACTTACCGATATCATTAATAAAAACGTTGAACAGCATGGGACCCAGATGGGATCCTTGAGGAACTCCGGAAAAGGCAGTAAAAAAGCCAGATTTGAATCCCCCTGCTACCACCACAGACAGTCTATTCGTTAGGTAAGATCTGAACCAGCGCAAGAGATTACCGCCTATACCGACACATGATAATTTGTGCAATAACATATCGTGATTGACTTTATCAAAAGCCTTACTAAAGTCAGTGTATATGACATCGAAAGACAGCGCATGATCAACACCTTCGGCCAGGCCTTCAACGAAGGATATCAGATTAGTCGCGGTAGAGCGGGCTTTCATAAAACCGTGCTGTTCCAGTACAGTTAAGTGTCTTAGATGCCAAGACATTATAGGGCACAGTAGTTTTTCAAAGACTTTAGCAAACACCGTAATAATTGATATTGGCCTATAGTTTTTCACTAAGTTTATATCACCTCCTTTGTGTTTTGGTATAACAAGAGAAGTTTTCCAAGCGCTGGGAAAAGTTCCGGAACAAAGAGATTTATTAATTATCAAGGACAGAGGTAAAGCTAGAGCACCAGCACATCTTACAGAAAAGGTAGATGGTATTCCATCTGAGCCAGCGCCTTTAGTGGAGTCAAGTCTCTTTAAGACCCTAAATACTTGGTCTTTAGTCACTGAAATATTGGTAATAAAGTTAGAAGCGGGGGGATTTATCTGCATATTGCTCGTCTGGAATGGATAGTTTGTCAATATTGTAGATTGAAGAGAACTGTGAAGCAAAAAGTTCGCAGATATCCGGGCCAGTAGTGGCAAGAGTAGTTCCAGAAGACATTTGGGCAGGGTAGGAACTACTACTGCCCCTTTTGTGTTTAATGAAACTCCATAGTAGTTTAGGATTTGATTTCAAAGATGTCTCTAGTCGTAGCAAATAAGTTTTATAATTCTGGCTAAGTAATTTCGTACATCTATCTCTAAGGAGTTCAAAGGTCAATAAATCTCGAGTGTTTTTAAATTTACGGTGTTTAGATCTGTATTTATATTTTTCCTTGATTACCTTAATTAACGTGTGTGAAAACCATATGGGGTATTTCTTATTATTACGAGGTTTAGACTTGGGTACATGTTTAACTATGATGGATTGAAGTACTTTATAGAAATGTGCTACCATGTCATCTACGTTTTCATAACGCGACAATTCGTCTTCCCATGATATACTATTCAATTCATTTACAATTTTAATAAAATCTGCTTTATAAAACATAAATTTGGGTTCAGGCTTGGTTAGGAGATAATTGTCACATTTAAGTCCCACACAGAATTCGATAGGAGGATGCAACGGGTCAATCACCGATAATGGGTCGGTACTTACGTAGAGACTGGTGATATCCAGTGTACTTATTATCAGATCCAACAGTTTATCTTTATTGTTAAAACAGGAATTGTGCTGAACTAGATTATTAAGAGACATGAAATCAACGAGCATGTTATTAAGTAGACTATTGGATGTTACAGGTTTGAGTGTGTGACTGACAGTCTTAGTCCAACATAAGCTACTCAAATTGAAGTCACCAAGTATAAGAGTGTTTCCACTGTGGTTTTCTAATATGCGATTTGCATTACTAATAAATTGCTTAAGTATATGCATTTTTACTGGAGGAGGGATATATACGCCACAGATGTACAGGTGTCTGTCTTTATTAAAGCTATCATATATTTCCACTTTAACCCATAAATCTTCACAATCCGACTCCTGCGCACTCAAACGGCACGATTTAAAGCGTTTAGAGACAGCAATGAGAACACCACCTCCCATTTTTTCACCATGGAACCCGCTGTTTTCGCGGTCGCGTCTGTAGACCGTGTAACGGTCATCAAATAATTCATTATCGAAAATTGTGCCATTCAACCATGTCTCTGTGAAAACAATAATGTTAAAATTACAACAAACTACATTATTAAACATTTCAATAGTTTTTGTCCTCAGACCCCTAACATTTGGTAGTAACAAGTAAAAGTGCATTTTAGTACAAATATAGCAGATATAGCGTAATCATGACAAACGATTTAAAAGGTCGAGGTTCTTCACATGGGCGTAATTTGATTCTTCATTTTTGCGCATGTATATCCTACCATCACGCACCCATAGAAATTTGTAATTCAGTTCGCGAGCTTTGGTTCGCGCAGCAGCGTGCAAGCTCTTATTTTCCGGGGAGAGATGCTCCATGACGTAAATAGCAGTCTTCTTATCTCCTCCGATGCCTAAGTGGCTCGAATTGAGTTTGTCGTCCCGATTGGTTTTGTTGAAACATGCAGTCGCAGCGAGAAAATCGTCTCGCAGGCGCGGACTGCTGAATTTTACTAAGATGGATCGAGGCCGCGGACTTGAGCTATTCATTTTGGCTAGTCGAGAGCAGTAATGAATGTGTGACTCAGTGATGGGGCATTTTATAATTTTGCCCAGTTGCACTACAGTGTTGATAAGATTCTCCTGCCTATTTCAGGTACACACTGGATTTCAATATTTGAGCAGCGTGATTGTTGGTCTATTTGGGCTATTCGTGACGATAAGGATAGATTATTTGCCCGCAAATATTCTGTCTCAGATCTTAGTTTCTCAATCATGCTAACGTGTGCGGCATTGCTAGCCTTGATTTTTTCAAGTTCCTCGTTAAAATGAGCCATAGATGCTTCGAGGGAGGACACTGCGTTTTGGACCTCTAAAAGGTGCGGGTGAATCTGGTGGTTGAATAACTGTTGCAATTCTTCGCGGATGATGTCTCGAATGCTACTAGCCGACAGACAAGAGCAGTTTTTAGCGGTGGTGCGTGTCTTGCCGCGCTTTGTAACGTAATCAGGCTTCGGCGATGGCGGCGGGTTACTACGAACTGGAGTGTTTGTGTTGTCGCCTTTACGTTCCTTGCAGCGGCACTGTACGCAAATCCAGTTTGATTTGTCTTCCTGCGACATCTTGTTGTAATCTTTCGAACTAATGTTCATGCACAAGAGATGATAATTTGCAGCACAGCGTGAACAGAGCAGGACAGGAACATCCTTTGAGTTACTCAAACAGGCCGCACATTCTTTGTCGGATTCCATATTTGAAAATAATCCTAATAAATTGTGTTTGGATAATCTTATTACCTTTCTTGGTCAAATTAATAATAGTGATGGGGGATCAAGTGAGCGAGTGAAGCGAGCGAATGGACCCCGCCATCACTTTCGTGGTTATTTTTGTATAAACCACCCAGAAGTAGTAGACCCGCGAAGCGTCCATCGACTGGACTTTCCTCGAAGGCGCTACGTTGAGTGGCGTGGTGCTTCCTTTCCCAACTCTCTCCTGTATCCCGGGGTCTTTTCGCTCGCTTCGCAAAATTTATATTAAGATATAGCAATCACTATCAAAGATGGCATGATTTTTTTATTATGTTACAAGATTTTTTCGAGGATAATATAAGTGATTGGTTTATTTTTGAATATAATACATAGCTAATTCTTTTCATTTTGGTCTTTTCCGTAAAAACAAAGATTTTAAAAAAACTCATCGAAATCGGATGACTTTTCGATTTTCTAGAGCCAAAAAACGAGGGGACAGCGATAGTATCGATAAAATTACCAAATTAACATCAAAGTCTTTTTAAATTAATAAAGTTAGAGTAGAAGCACAAAAGAATAGCCTCAGGAGCATAATTTTTGATGGCAAAATAACAAAAATACATATATTAATACTCTATATTGACTAGACAAAAATATTGATCTAGAGTCCGTTCTTGTAGTTAAACTAGTTTGGATATTTATAACGTTACAGATATTATTAGTTATTTTGACCGTGCCTAGATCGCGTAAGTGAATCTATTTTAAAGTGGTTATTACAAACAACGCGCTTTAACCTGTTTTTTGCGATAAAGGTGATCAAATTGTAGCCATAAATAACTCTGTTTTTCCAAAAGATTTTATCTCTGAGTACATTGAATTCAAATACCAAAACATAATTACTAGTCTAGTATTATAAATGTTTATATTAGCATATTAAGCATATGAAATTCGGTAACAGTCGGTACTATAATTTTAAATCTTTTTTTACCTCGCATTTTTATGCAATAAATTATAAGTTTTTCTTTAATTTCGGTAGAAACGTGCTAATATGCCTTGTAATTACGTCACTGTATTAGTATATTATGTTTACATATATATTATATATGTAAACATTTCCGATATATAATACCCACCATATTTATTTACTTCTGCATGGATTGTTGTGAGTTAGCTCGTATAAAAAAGAAGAAAATACCACATAGACTTTCATAATGATCCTGACACGTGGCAGCAGCGTAAGAAATTCTATCACTATACCGATGCCCATCAACAATATCAATTCTGTTCTGTCGACTCTTACATCACCCACGAGATGATACAGGGCAGTGGATTCTATTACGCCGCAACTACGAGATATCAGCTCAGTGACCTGTGAACACTAATAACCAGTTGGGTACTTCCGCAGAATACTTAATACTTAATAATTAATTACGTGGTAATACCAACAACCAATAATGTAAGAATATCCACTATCACAAATCGTCCCGAGGGTGTCGTGAAACGCGACAGAGGGAAAATGGAACAGGAAGATCTTCGTGATGCGGTTGCCAACCTACTTGCCAAAATTAATTCGAGGCCGGGCCTCGGATCAAAATTAACCAACTGGTTATTGTAATGAAGTCAATGATAATTAATAACCAGTTACGTACTGGATTATCGGTGACGTAGCGTGCCTTTTACGGACCCTGTATCAAAATTTGTTTTACCGAAAAATGAAAGGAGCAAAACCGCTCGCATGAACTTAAATAATTATATATTGATTATAAACTAATAATTACTATTAATACTTCTAGGAACCAAGCTAGCCAAACAATTTGAATCAAATTATTGCGTGTTAATCCTGGTTTTGGTCTGGTCTTTGGACTTGGCTACCCTTTGACCATGATCTTTTTCGCACAAACTTGTTGTAGGTGATCCATTCTTATCACCAGCGTTTAATCTTTGCAAAAATGGTTCAGTTTTATTAAGTTTCAATAGGGAATTGCAAATTAGTACACGATTCCTTATCAACGAAATATCTATATCTATCTCATGTATTCGAAGTAGTTGTATTACCTACTTCGAATACATTACTTAGGGCTCAGAGGTCCTGAAACCTTTGTTTAGTTTGAGACATTAATGTATCTAAACAGCAATAGTACACATTGACTTTGAAATACGATTCCGGGTATGAAATTCTCTCAACTTTTGATATTCTTCATAAAAAACGCTTCGTTATCTTATTTCTTTAATTTTTGAAAGCAGTTTTTACACCCCGCTCTTTTACTAATCTTTGCTTCGCAAAGCATGGAATGAATTTTGATTTCTTATTTCAATCATTGTATTCTAAAGATTACTTAGTAAAATTTTAGCTATAATATAATAATGACTTACAGAAAAGTCATTATTTTCAGGCCGTAGAGCTTTAGAAACAGGATTAATGATTTCAAATAGTAGGTACGATAGCGACTGCATGGGATTATTATGGGGATTGAAGGGTTAAAATTAAATTTATTGCGTGTGCCGCACGATGAACATAATCTGTATTTGAGGCATGCTCTTTTATAAGGGTTTGTAACCATCTATATACAACCGACATGACATTTGCACCCTCGTAACCTTGCCCTCTAAATTTGCACAAATTAATTCCATAGAACTTAAAACTGTAATTTTGAATACCATATATACAATATAGTATTTAAAATTACAGTTTTAAGTCCTGCACTACAATTGGATACAGCTTTAAATCCCAAAGAGAACTCGCAGATATTTATTTCTTTAGGTAAATTATCATAATTTTCTGTTTCAAGATAGATATAGGTACATGTTAGGCTGATAGGCATGTTGGGCACTAATTGATAATATGATTTTTTTTCTCTGGAAGTACGGCCTAAGAATTTAAGTGGAATTGTGAATTTTTTCTTACACACATTCGGGGCGCTTGTAGCCCGGGGACCCCGTATTATTGATTCGGCTGATACGACGGTAACTACGCCCCTGTAGATTATATACTTAATTAAATACGCGTATCAGAACGTAGGACCGGCCTTCAGTGATCACAGATCAATAATAACCAATAGCGTATTCTGAACGAACAAACATTTGACACAAATTTTCCATGTTAATATTGGTTCTAAGTTGTACTCGATACGAAAAATTACGAGCGGACACTAAAGTTCTAAACAGTAACCTATTATCACTTAAAAGTGCGTATTTTTGGCATATTTTGTTAACAAATAAAACATCTGTCATCATTAATAAAATCGTAGTATGAGCAAAACATTGTTAGTTCTAATCATAAGTGTCAATAAACTCTTCACGAACCATCAATACGCGTGTTATGTGTAATTTCCTGTAGTATTTTTATGATCGCCATAATTTTTTATTTATAAACTATATTATACAATGATAATATATGAAGCTGTTTTCACAAAAAGTTGTATAATATGCTTACAAATAAATCGACATCGCAATAAATATAATAGTCAACTGTAAATCTTCAGAATATTGCTACGGAATAGTAAACACAAAGAAGTTGGCTTGGAAGTATAACCGCTCAGATAAATGAATAAGTGCACTAAATTGCTCACTAATTTCTCAATTCAAATCCGCATTTGCTTACACTATTAATGAATTATTTTATTAGTTATTAATAATTAAAAATACAAAATATTTTTTGCCTATTATACTTAAAACCAACACACAAATAGTGTGAGCAATTACGGATTTGAAATGAGCAATTAGTGAGCAATTTTGTGCACTTATACATTAATCTGGGCGGCAATAGAAAAAAAATTGTACGTTTAATTATTAATTACTAATTAAATAATTAGTAAATAGTTTAAGCAATTGCGTATTGCAGTTTGGAATTTTGTGAGCAATTAAAAGTACTTATTCATTTTTAGAAAAGTTCTTTGGTTTTAAGGCAAAAACAATTTTGTATTTTTAATTATTAATAACTAATAAAATAATTGATAAATAGTGTGAGCAATTAATTGCAGATTTGAAATGAGCAATTAATGAGTAATTTTGTGCACTTATTCAATATTCTGATCGGTTAAGGAAAAAAAATTGGACTTTTAATTATTAATTACTAATTAAATAATTAATTAATGGTGTGATAAAATACGGATTTCAATTAAGCATTTTTTGAACAATTAATGGTATTTATTCATTTTTAGAAAAGTTTATTGGCTTTAAGTATAATAGGCAAAAACTATTTTGTATTTTTAATTATTAATTACTAATAAAATAATTCATTAATAGTGTGAGCAAATGCGGATTTGAATTGAGCAATTAGTGAGCAATTTAGTGGACTTATTCATTTATCTGAGCGGATATACTTCCAAGCCAACTTCTTTGCGGTGGAATAGTAATGTTAAGAAAAAGCAGAGAACACTTTGCAGGTCCACTTAAACCCAAACCCAAGATAAGAGAGCTAAGCCCATTTTAAATTGCGCTAAGACGATTTGTATAGAAATAGAAACAACCATTTTGGTGTTCACAGATACACCGCTTAAGCTCTTAAAGCTCTTTAAGAGTAGCGGGTCTCCGCAGGTCGAGTAAAGAAGTGAAAAAAAAACTTTGCGAGTTTACCTCGTCCTCTAGTATATTTCGTTGCGCAATTTTTCTATTTTTTTTTTCTAATTACAAAGTGCCCTTAACAGTAGTCCCAAAAAAGAGAGCTTATGATCTCAAAGGTGCGGGAGGAAATGCTCTCCTAGAATTTCTTAGGAGTTAGAGAATTTTTTCAAGTCAAAGTACTGCAATTTTGTTTCGGGATCATAATTGTAAAACCACGTTTCGTCCATTGTTACAAATCGAGCCGAAAAATGTTTAGGATCTTGTTTCAACAGTTCCGAAAATCCTCGGGAAATTCAGTCTGGTTTGATTTGCGTATCCGTAAGCATTCTAGGCACACAACGCGAGTATAAGTACTGTCTTCATCCAGATGTGCTCAAGTAAAATACTATAAGCAATAGACTTATTATACTACTGCGTACTATAAGCACTATCTGTAGAAGTCTTTATTATTTCTTATAACACGTATTGTGATAAGAAACGACGAAACTACTACTTTTTTCCCCTTTTATTTTGTTTGGTCATTATAGAACGTCAAGAGTGAGGTGAAAGTGCCATTGGCAACAAGGCCTTAAGCCAAATGTCATTGCAGCCATTGCAAGCTGTATTTTCTTATACTCGTATATAGTATAAATATGTTAACAAATATCTATACATTATTTTGATGCATGACATTGATGTGTTTGTGAGATTTCGCGTTAACTTCTGTCAACTAACTTTCTGTATTAACAACAATGTATTAAAGACCTAAATGGAAAAAAATACTTAAGACTTGTTTGTTCTTCATGGTTCATTCTTCTTAGTTAATTGAATCGTTTGTCTCACAATTGACATGCGCACATATTTAACACAAAAAAATCGCTATATATTTACGTATAAAATCAACTTCAAACCATTAATTAAATGTTAAGGGGATAGAGTAAGTCAGCTCAAATTCTAATTTCGTCCCCACTTGCCCGCGCGTCGTGTGCTATGTACCCGACATGTTTGTAATCACTAATACTGTAAGTAGAAAGGTCGTTAGACACTTATTTCATTAGGTTTATCATATTTATTCCTGTTTCTTAACGCGCTCTATATACTATTTCCCATTAATTTTACGTCGTCCTGTTGCGTAATGTATATTCTGATCGTAAGCGAAACAACCTCCCCGTTCAAAGGCCGAAGCGAAGTGACCGTGCGGCAGGAATTACGCTTCTAGAGGCCGATAGTTTGGGTAATTTCTTTTTACAGTGAAAATAATGGTATTTTAAAAAAAGTAAATAACATAAGCACTGCTTTATAGTTATTTCAGTTAGTATGCAAAGTTTCATGATCTTATTTAAAGTATTTTATGAATAACAGCGATTTATTATTTATTTTGGAGGTAAATTTGGATTTTTTTTCTATCGAGAAAATTTTACGAAATCGTGTTTTCGTCTAACATAATCCTTAACATTAATCCTCAACTTTACCATATATTTATTTCAAAATTAATGTTGCAATATTTTCGGCATAACGAAGGATCTTGCTAAGCCATTTGAGATTATATTTCCCCTTAATGCAACAGCAATCTGCGCGGCGGTCAAGATCAACTTTTTATACATTACATAAGCTAAGGACGGTTTCAAGTTCAAATTCAGTACATACTAAAGGGAGATACCCCACTCCACGCTTACTGTTAATGCTTGTTTTTAACAATTTGTTTTTTAACCTTGAATTTTAACGTAAATAATAAACGCTTAGCACACTTTGTTTGAACACCGAAAGATACGAGTACATGTCACTGAACCCCATCGTTAACGCTTGTTCTTTAATAATATGTTATCGTACTTTAAGTTTTAAGGTAAATAATAAACGTTTAGCATACCTTGTTTGCACACACATAGTTGTTGAGAAACATCCAAAATATTTTGACGCGTTAGTTTTCAATTACCGTTTGAAAAAAAACGTCAATAAAAATTATTTTAATGTCTTCCTGGAGGTTTTCGAACCACGGTGGAAACTTCCTCTCTGATCTGTAATCCAAGTTGTTTATCCCTTCGTTTCATTTACGTTTTATTTCATTCAATTTTATACCATTAAATTAGCATTAATGACTGTAAAAAATCAACCTAGCCGTAGCACTATTTATATATATTATCATTATATATTCTGTGACTTGTCCAACCCGAGAGACGACTTACCATCTACTATTAAAAAATCATAAAGTACGTGCAAACGTAGAGGCGATCTAAGTAAATTTACAGCCCATAACATACCATCCCAATGCCGGCAACAGACCTCCTTTATTTCACCATAGACTATGTAATCGGTTTTAACCCTTATTAAATAAAAGTTGTATTTACTAACTCTACACTATTTCATAAATTTTTAAATGGTGGCTCTACCACTGGAGCTGGCTACACCGGGGAAGGACCACGCTCTCACAGAATACCAAAGTAAAATTGCACCTTAACGCTGCTGTGTTTCGTATGGTGAGTGTAGATAGCCGGAGACCCTTTTTACAGGAAACTAGGCATTCCATCTTAGTCCTCACGGGTGACAACGCATCTCCCTTTTGATTCTTAATCGGGGATGAATGTAGATGTTTATGGGCCACAGCAACCACTTACCATACTTATCCTATAAAAAACCTAGATAGAAAATAGAAGCCCAGTTTAAAGACATATAATTAACAACGTAAAAAACATGAGGTAGCCATGATTTAATTACCGGATGATTAATATATTTTTTACTTGTTTCATTCATTCTTTTTTATGTGAGAAGAACTTTTTAATTAGAAGTATGTACTTAATATTAAGTAAACGAAAAAAAAAACAAGTGCTAAATAATTTAAGTTGTGATTTGGTTTCGATTTGACTCTACACAGATCGTCAATTTTTACAAATTTCTGAAAAAGATACTTTAGACGCAATGTTGTCAATTTCGAATGGCTCTGCTGGCGGCAAAGATCTTGTAAGTGCGTCTGCCGGTGAAGTCGATAAAGTAATTGAACAAAATTATGTAATTTTTTGCCTTCTGATAATTTTAATCCCACTTTCATTACCTACTTATATGGAGCACGATTGTATGCATTCAAAAAAAAGGATAACGGTATCCGTCCTATTTCCGTTGGTTCCACATTTCTTTGCTTAACTTCATTTCCCACCCTTAGGGTAAATTTTATTTTCCCAAATTTATATGGGACCAATTTCGAGGTAGGGTATGCCATCCAATAAAAAAAGAATTATCAAAAGCGGACTATTCTGTAATAAATCACCCCTATTTTCCCACCCTTAGATGAAAATTATTTTTCCAAAATTTTATGAGACCAATTTCGAGGGATACCCTATCCATTAAAAAAAAATAATTATCGAAATTGGACTATTCTGTACAAAGTTATGGGTGGTCATATATAAAAAAAATATACGCGTCGACTTGAGAACCTGCTCCGTTTTTTCGACGGATACGATACGTAGCCAATTTCTAAATATTTCCTATAGCCCTCCGCAAACTGAACGCACGAATCTAGCGAATTTCAACTTTTTTTAAAAAATTAAATAGCATTTACTTTCAATAGAGAAGAGTAGTTAATAAAAATTACTGTTGCAATAAAATTTAACACAGAATCGTAAAAATAAATCAATAATTATTTAGTTGTAGTCATTCGGTTATAAAGAGCAAAATAGTCTGTTCGGCGGGAGTTGATATAAAAGCAGGGTTTCTGAATTTATTACAAATTGCGGCCCGCTAATTCTTTTGCTGATAGATAATAAAAAGCCGCTACTTTGGTTAATAATATTTACCAAACCTCAGCAAACAGACTTGAAATAATAGAATATTAATTTCTAATATGATGGAAATCGATAAAATACGCAAACCATATCCTAATATATTTTTATTAACCATAAATTATACGTCATTTCTCATACTACCTTTTATTCTTGCCGCCAAATAGCAGTGCCAACAATACTGTGTTGCAGTTTGAAGTGTGTATAGAGCCAGTATAATTACAAGCTTTTTTTATAGAATGGGAGTGATAAACGAACACACAGTTTACCTGATGGTAAGTGAATGCTGTGGCCCATAGACATCTACATTTATCTTCGATTAAGAATCAAATTGCGCATGCATTGTCACCCGTGAGGACTAAGATGGAATGCCTCCTTTTCAGTAAAAATAATCTCCGATTCTCTACACTTATTACAGCAGCATTTAGCTGCTATTTTAAGCTGTTATTCTGTGAGAGCGTTTTCCTTCGCCAGTCGATGCGATACATTCGTGCTACAACCATAATATAGCTATACAGCGCGGCTCTATCACATAAAACTGTGGGTCATTCTATCTTGGTTTTCGGAGGTGACCACTTATCTGTAGATTCCTTTGTTTGAAGTTAGTTGCAGATGTCATGCTGCTGTCATGCTGCAGTCACTACAAGTGTAGTTATTTAAACTGGTATATTTTTTATGAAAGTTCATAAAAAATATACCAGTTTCAATAAAAAAGCATGTTATTTGTTGCAGAAAACGGATACCCCTTATAGAAATGGTTGCGCGACCGCGTTCGCCAGATGGCGCCCTGATACCACGATTCTACGCTGGACGTCACGTTCTTATCACCGGTGCTACTGGCTTCATGGGAAAAGTATGTATGATTTCTATTTAACAGAACTGAGAAATTGAGCGGTAGTTGCCAGATATTTATTGCTGCATTAATGAAAGCTGATAACAACTAAATACTCGTATTGAGATTATTAATTTGCTCGACTTGTGCTTAAAGTCATAATAACGTTTTATGACCGATTTCGTAGCTCAGAAGTACGATCTCCAGGATCGGAAACTGCTTTACTGCACATGCTCAAGTGGTGTCGTAAGAGGCGACAGGGAAGAAAATGAATAAGAAGATGGATAGCAACGTCTTCATGATAACATTCGAAAATATTAAAAAAACTGTAATTGCTGACCGGCATACCAAGCGTGGCAAATATGGCAGAATCCTCCCATTATCTATGGAGAAGACTTATGTTTAGCAGTAGACTTTTAACAGGCTGTTAAATTAATGAACGAATAAAAGTGAAAGACGAGAATCTTGTGAAAGCTGAAACAGATTAACTGTTTCGGCTTTCACGAGGTTCGCTTATGCGAACAAAATAATTTGAACCTGGCTCACGAGGTGATTGATATGTGGAGTGGTCTGCGAACATCTCTCGGGTTATCTGAGGCAACTGGGGCTCTGTGATGGGCTACTCCGAGCTTAAGAGCAGACGTAAGGAAACTCCTCGACACCGCTCTCATCGCACTGTTTTGCAAAACATTTATAGTGACTACATACGACAGGACATGTGTATATTCTCTGCTCAGTTACCGGCAAGTTTGGGATATCTAACCAGTGATAACTCCGTAGGCATTTGTATATAAATAGCTTCCGTACAAGAATTTGGTAAACTGAAATGCTCAGACATGTTTTACATAAATACATTTAAAATTTTGAATCCTTCTTACAAACTTTTTTAGTCAAGAAAAAATATTTGTTTACTTAAACTTTACTGTTATCACCTTTATAAATAGTATAAATAGGGCAACAACGGGTGGAATTAATGTCTAACGACAATTAACCCATGCTGTGGTGAAATATTTTCTAAAATGATGAAACAGAACCAGTAACAGGAACTTTTTTATTCAATATAGATTATAAATAATACTTATTGAAAGTCACTTTTTTTTAATTTACCACTGGATCGAAAAAAACCTCTTTCCTGGGAAGAACCAGTAAGAAACCTAGTGACCGAAGAAACCTAGAAACCGAGTTTTAAGAAAAAATACAACTTACAATCATGTATGTTACAGTTGACAACACATAAAAAATAAAAATAGCTTGGTAGTGATTACCCTTCAAAGGGGTTATTGTCATCCATAAATTCTTTAATATTATAATAACCCTTTTCATACAAACTTATTTTAATAGTTTTTGAACTTTGTACCGGTCAAATTTTGTATATTTTCTGGGATTTTGTTGTAAAAGCGTATACATCGCCCCAAGAATGAATAACTGACTCGGTGGAGTCCAGTAACTGGTACAACTAGCTTGTGTCTGTACCTAGTATTTACAGAATGAATATCACCTATTTTTGGAAAACTGCTTTTATTTTTGTAAACATTTTCATAAATGTATTGAAAGGCCAAAGTTAATATATTAATTTCATAAAAATTTTGTCTGAGCGACTCTTTAGGTATTAAATCATAAATTTCTCATATGGCCCTCTTCTGTAAAACAAATATAATTTCGGTATCAGTGCCGTGTCCCCATAGAAAAATACCTTACGACATTATGCTATGGAATTACGAGGGTTTTTATGCTTCAATAGGTAGACGTTCCCAACAGATAAGTAAACTATAGCGGCATTGAGCCGGTCAAATAAGACTAAAAACCGATAACCGTTGGAGAAAAACGTTCCCGAATGGCAGCCTTCGACTTTTCTATACTCTATACATATAAATACCATTGAAGTGTCTACCTGCAATATATTATATTATATATTGCAGGCTATCTCATCATCGTTATTACAGCCACCTTAACAATCCACTGCTGAACATAGGCCTCCCCCAAGGAATGGCACAAAGCACGCTTCTGAGCCACCTGCATCGATCTACTTTCTGCATGTCTTACCAGGTCATCGTTCCATCTAGTGGGGGGCCGCCATACACTTCGCTTACCGGTACAAAGCTGCACGATTACCTTTCTTCCCCGTCGGTTGTAGGTTTTTCGGGCTATATGATCACACACAACGGTCACTTCAGCTTACTAATATTTTTATTAGGAAAGGGGTAAACGAGCATTAGGTTCACCTGATGGTAAGTGAATACCGCCGCCCATGAACTACTGCAACACCAGGGGGATCGCAGATATGTTGCCAGCCTTTTAAAAAGGAGTAGGCTTGATACCTTTAAGATAAGTCTAAAACGTCCCTTAGTCGTTTCGGTCCGTAAAAATCTCTGGTGGTAGTCGATTCTTACGGACCGATTATGATAAAATCATTAATAGCTTTGATAAGAATAAAGATGTTCATACTTTAAACACTAGGAACAATCATAAGCTTGAAATACCAGTTACCGAACTCCAAAGGAGTTTTTATCCTTCCACTTGACCGCATCCAGCGCAGAGCCGTTCGAATCGTCGACGACAGAGTTCTTTCTGATTGGCTCGATTCACTAGCGCTGTGTAGAGATGTTGCATCTCTTTGCATTTTCTATCGTATCTACCAAGGGGAGTGCTCTGAGGAATTGTTCGAATTAATCCCAGCTGCCAAATTTCATAAACGCACGTCGCGTCAAAATTCAAGATACCATCGTCACCATTTGGATGCTTAGCGGTCCACCACTGTGCGTCAAAATGGCGTTGATAAAGCACGACCTTTTGACCCATTATTATTACCCATTGATTGACCGATGAAAAGATATCGTATCACAAAGCCATCTATGTAAATAAGGCTGTAGTTTTAGACTCGTATATTAAGTAGATGACTATAATACCTTCACATACTGTATTTAAATTCAGTGTTTATAGAATTTTGTATTAATAAACATTGCATTTTTTTAGGATAGGGTGACAAACGAGCACACAGTCCTCCTGATGGTAAGTGTTTGCTGCGGCCCGTAGACATCTATATCTATCCTCAATTACAAAACAAAATGCAGATGCGTTGTCAGTTGTCACCCGTGAGGACTAAGATGAAATGCCTCATTTCGACGAAACATACGACATACAGCAGCATTAAGCTACTACTTCACGCTGGTATTCTGTGAGAGAGTGGTCCATCCCCGGTCGAGCCGACCCATTCGTGCTACAGCATGGCTCTACCAATTATATTTGTGCATTTTTAGGTTCTAGTTGAAAGATTATTAGCGACATGTCCAGACATAAGTCGACTGTATCTGCTGTTGCGTTACAAGAAGGGTGTGACACCGGAGAAACGTTTGCAGGATCTAAAACAATCTCAGGTTAGTGAATCTTCTCTGCATATTCGGCCAGTTATTGCACAATAACCCTGTATATCGTCAGAAAGCAACAAAGCTTTCGGCAACGATATGGTTACCACATTTGTTAACGATGGCATGTTTTTTTACAATAAAATTAAAGAAGGAACATTTGCTTTGGTGAAAGCTTTTTCATCCACTCAATCACGAAAAAGAAAATACCATCCTAACTGTATTATCAGAAAAAAATTGTAACTAAATAAAAGAAAATAACTTATAAAAAAATAGTTTACAAGCTGAAGTTCAATAAAAAGAACCGAAAGTAAAGTAAAATTTTATTTTATATTAAGAAACCCACATAGGTAATTACATGTTAGTTTTTAAAACAACAATGTGCCTTTATTATTTGATATTACTCATTTTTTATAAGTTTTCAATAAATAAAGATGTTTAAAATTAGTCAAATCTTTAGGTAAACTTGCAAATAGTCGCTTTCTGTTTTCGATATTATCTAAATGAAAACTTTTGTCCAGGTGTTTGACGTGATTCGTCAGACCAGACCTGAGCAGTTGGATAAGCTGAGTGTGATCGCAGGAGATGTCTCGCAACCCGGGCTAGGACTAGCCCCCACTGCAGTGAATCTACTACAAGAGGTAGAGGCATATAATACTTATTTAAACTATGTTATATAATTTTTGTAATCGTAAAATGTTCTAATAAGGAGCGCTGTAAGAAAATCCGCTACCCCATATCTGGGTATCAGCGTCTACTTGATGACAACTTAAAATACCTAAAACATTGCGGTAGTCATGCCCGCCGACTAAGCGTGGCTACAATGACAGACAGAATTCAGCAATGAATGACTGAATAGAATAAAATATGATGGTAGGTAGCAACTGTTGCCCATGATCACTTTTTTATTTTATAGAATACTATCTTTAATTAAGAATCAAAATGTAGATGCTTTGTCACCCTTGATGAATGAAATGAAATGCCTCGTTTCCATTAACGAATCCGTCTCGGGTTTTCCACACTCACTATACGAAACACAGCAGCATTAAGCAGCCAGTTTACACTGGTGCATCCATAATAGCCGCAACGGGACTCTACCACATACATACTGGACCTGTAACTGACTTCAAGCCGGGCGGATCAATATGAACAGCCTATTGACATCAGAATTGAAATGGAGGTGTCCAACTATTACGTAAGCAAACTTTCTATGATCTTAGAGTCTCCCCTCCCCATTATAAGAAAAAACTAAGAAAATTGCGAAGGAATTAAGAATCATTAATTGTCATTAGGCTCCGTATCCCAGTTTCTACATCATTAACAATTGGTAGCTCATGTTCACAATTTAGTTATAAAAATATTTATATAGTTTTATAATTTTTTATCTTACGTAAGATTTTAATATGACCCTGCACCGTTTGTCAGCAAAAGTAACAAAAAAATTGGACTGTCTCAACGGAATTTGTGTCAAGGTATCTGCGCAGAACAGGATTACGAGAGCGACACTGAAAGTTTTTGTAACTGGCCCCTTGTAAACAATATAATTAAAAAATAAGTTTAAATTTGGTAAATGGAACTTTTTGACAATATTATTGAGTAGGTATGTATTTTATTCACTGACCTCTATATATACAAGTACGCTGGACTGGCTATAAACCGTGACATGATGAAGCAATTTGATTTCCGCCATTTTGGCGCTGACAGCAGAAGTGCACGTCCACGGAATTAATAATAGGGATAAAACAGTGTACCAAATTATATCGATAAAAATTCTATACCCTACCTATACCTAAATAAATAGAATGGACTCTATGAATAGATGGACTCTACCCGTAACGTCCATTTTATTTATGTATCATATTAATATAATGTCATTATTATTCATCATCATTAAAGCCCTTCACAAGTCCACTGCTGAACATAGGCCTCCCCCAAGGAATGCCACAAAGCACGGCCCTAAGCCACCTGCATCCATCAACTTCCTGCATGTCTTACCAGGTTTTGACTCCATCTAGTGGGGAACGTCCTACACTTCACCTGCCTGTACGAGACTGCCACTTGAGAACCTTTTTCCCTCATCAGTATTCGGTTCTTCGAGCTATATGGCCGGTCAATTCCCACTTAAGCTTACTAATCCATTAGGCGATGTCGGTGACTGGTTCTACTGCAGATATACTCATTCCTAAGTTTGAACTCCTGAGCGTAACCCTCTTCATAGCTCGCTGAGCGACTTCGAGCTTCCTCATACGGCCAGCAGTGAAAGACCTCGTCTCAGATCCATAGATCATCACTGGCAACACGCACTGGTTTTACAATCTAGTTTCGAGGTATTCCTGACGAGAAGATGTGTTGTAATCTCCCGAACGCTGCACAGCCGAGTTGAATCCGTCGATTGACCAGTCGGTCGAAGTTGAACTTGCCTAGTCGGACTATTTGTCCCAATAAAAAAAACTCGTCAACAACTCAGCTAAGTGCTCCCAAAAACCACCGGCATAGGTGTGACATTACACATAACATTTGTTTTGTCCATGTTCATCTTAAGACCTATCCATTGGGAGACACTATTGAGGTCATTGAACATAGTGCGTAGGTCCTCCAGCGATTCTGCCATAAGGACTATATTGTTGGCAAATCGGAGGTGAGTGACGTACACGCCATTGACGTTAATACTGGATCCTTTCCAGTCCAGTAGCTTGAAAACGTCTTCCAATGTAGCGGTAAAGTATTTCGGGGATATTACGTCACCCTGTCTTACACATCTCTACAGTTGGATTAGTTTTGTACTCTGGTTCTTTACTCGGTTACCCATCGTAGCCCTTAGACCATTCAACTAAAAAATTATTAAGATTAAACTAATTACACAAAATAAAAATAAAAACATAATTTCTAAAATAATTTATTGTCAACCGTTCATTTAGTTCTAGTATTATAAAAAACAAATCAGCTGCTATAATAACGTCTATTCTAATCAACTACAGGTCTGTCTATAGACAGTAAAATATTTTCTACTATATAAAAATTTATATTTCTTCGTACTTTCTACGATGCCATACCGTTCATCAGATTGCAGTAAAACTTAGTCAACTTATTGGTTGCACTTGTGCGAAGGTTATACGCATGGTTTAATTAACTGACACTAGGTGGCGTGCGTATGATACTGACACACGACGGCATATTTTTATCAAGAGATTTTTTTTAAAACAACATAGTAACACGTGACAACTCTACAAGCCACTGACCTCTATATATACAAGTACGCTGGACTGGCTATACCATGCAAAATGACTGTGCCAATTTGAAGCGCCGCTAAAGGATGTCTTGAAAAATAAAATTGACATAATATGCCAAAGTCTGTTGTCTTATTTATATTTTCTTATTTAATAACTCTGTGTTTTGAACTTTTAAACTAAAAAACGGAAGTATTTTGTTGTTTGATTGTATATAATATTAGTTACATAATAAGAATTATTTTTATTAGTAATGATAGTGTGCGTAATCTGTAAGACTCGTTACCAAAAGGAAAGTGGTATAACATTTCCCAAGTAAGTGAATTTGCAGCAAATATTAAACAAATTAAAACTATTTGTTAATATAAGTACTCATAAATTTGTTACTAATCTTAATATCATATATACCAACATGTTTGGGTGTATATTACTGAGTTTCGATAAATAATAAAATTCAATAGTGTTGTCGAGTTTCTTGTCTATAATACTAATCGATGTTCTTTCCTACCCATATGTGTTAACAAAAAAAGTCGCCAACAACGGATGATTATCAAATGTTTATTAATTAACATGTTTCGAACTGAACGTAGACTAAAATTATGGCTTAAAAGCATAAATATTGTGAATTGGCGCCCGAAACAAAATGATCATGTTTGGAACAAATAGATTATTATTTCGAATGTTTTTTTTATTTCTTCTTTCCTCATTTTCCACCAAACTCAAGGGCCATAGCCAAGAGTCGAAAAATCGCCTGATGATGTCGAGCCACGTTGGATGTGTGTTAGTGGGCTGCGGCTAGAGGAGATTCCTCTCCCTGGACCGCTGTAGTCGAGGTGAAGTCGTAAGGGAAGAGGAGTGTTGGTATGGCGATTGGCGATGCGCCACTTGACTATCTTTCGCGACTTTGGTGAGGCTGCACCCCTGATGCACACTTGATGCTTCCAAGTGCTCTTTTTTCCCTGGCTCCATTCACATATCGAGCTCGGGGAGTCCATAGTGCAGCTCGTATCTCTATAAATGTTTCCTCGGTTTAAGATCTTTGTAGAATATTTAGAGACGATACCAGAACCCGGTGGTATGGGTTTGGTTGCTTAAGAGAAAGAGAGAGAGAGAGATAGAGAGATAAAGCTTTATGTGTAGGATTCTACTTGCGAACACTTTGACAGCATCCCATCTCAGGTGTACCTCGTCTAAAGCAGGGGTGCCACCCCTTAGAGGCAACTGAACCAAGTAAATAGCCCAGAGTATCTGGAAGATAAGTACATATTTGTGCAATTTGCTGTAGAGACTATTGATCCGTAGGGTGCACGTGCGGTGTAGTTCCTAAAAAACTGTATCTGTGACTGATCATCGCTGCTGGTAATAAGAAGTTGTTTAGTTTGTTGTTTCCTCGCTTGAAGGCTAAATATACCCATTCAGTGAGGACACGTAGCCAGCATTCTTGGGACGATACCACAGAAAGTAGGACTTTATGATAATTTCAGTTATTTTTTTATATTGTAATTTCAATTTCGAAAATGACGTTGTTAATAACTGATGACTATGTAATTCAAAGTTTATATTTTTTTATATTATCTTGCTAGCTCGTACCCAGCTGCCATAGCTGCCGCAGAAGAAATAATTGTGGAAATACTATTAAAAATGTGGAACAGTTATATTGTATAATTAGGAATGATAATACAAACATTGAATTAGAATGATATATAACTTTCTATAACTTTCAAATAAATAGTCTCTCACTCACCTTCGTTTTACCGACAATATAATCCTTCATGCAGAATCGCTGGAGGACCTACGCACTATGTTCAATGACCTCAATCGTGTCTCCCAACGGATAGGTCTTAAGTTGAACATGGACAAAACAAAAGTCACGTGTAATGTCCATGTCACACCTATGCCGGTGGTTTTTGGGAGCACTTAGCTGAAGTTGTTGACGAGTATTTTCACTTGGGACAAATAGTCCCACTAGGTAAGTTCAACTTCGACCGACAGGTCAATCGACGGATTCAACTCGGCTGTGCAGCGTTTGGGAGATTACAACACATCTTCTCGGCAGGAATACCTCAAAACTAGATTGTAGAACCAGTAGGTGTTGCCAGTGATGACCTATGGATCTGAGACGAGGTCTTTCACTGCTGGCTGTATGAGGAAGCTCGAAGTTGCTCAGCGAGCTATGAAGGGGGCTATACTCAGGGGTTCAAACTTAGGAATGAGGATATCTGCAGCAGAACCAGAGTGACCGACATCGCCCAATGGATTAGTAAGCTGAAGTGGCAACTGACCAGCCATATAGCTCGAAGAACCGAATGCCGATGGGGAAAAAAGGTTTTCGAGTGGCAGCCTCGTACCGACAGGTGAAGTGTAGGACGTTCCCCCACTAGATTGAGTCAAAAACTCGTAAGACATGCAGGAAGTTGATGGATGCAGGTAGCTTAGGACCGTGCTTTGTGGCATTCCTTATGGTCTATGTTCAGCAGTGGACTTGTGAAGGGTTTTAATGATGATGAATGATAATGACATTATATTAATCCATCATATTAATCCATCTATCCATAGAGTCCATTCTATTTATTTAGGTATAGGTAGGGTATAGAATTTTTATCGATATAATTTGGTACACTGTCTTATCCCTATTATTAGTTCCGTGGACGTGCACTTCTGCTGTCAGCGCCAAAATGGCGGAAATCAAATCGCTTCAGATGTCACGGTGTATAGCCAGTCCAGCATACTTGTATATATAGAGGTCAGTGCTACAAGCGCATTTTCGCAAATGAGTTTTTATGACTTACAATGCCATTTAAGTCAACAAGAAAGTTATGATAGATTTCGATTGGACTTTCACGATGAAGCCCCATCTCGTGCCACTGTTTGCAACTGGTTTAATGAGTTTAAACGTGTTCGCGCAAATCTTGCCGATGATGTGCGTGAGGAACGGCTTTCTACGGCGACGACTGAAGATAACACTAGTGTTGTGGAGCGAATGATAGAGACTGACAAAAGAATGACTTATCAGTAGATTCGGACGAGCTAAGGCACCGGTATGAGTTAAGTGCACAAAATCCTCCATGAACATTTAGCGGTCAGGAATCTTTGTGCCCGGTGGACCTCATAATCTTACAGAGGCCTAAAAACTCTGTCGTGTTGATTGTTGTCGCGAAATCGTTCAAAGATTTAACGGAGATGACGCAAATGCTGTGTTCGACATACTTACGGGTGACGAAAGCTGGATTTATTGTTATGATCCTGAAAATAAGAAACAGTCTGCTGTCTGGGTATTTCCTATCGAGTAGTTGCCAACTAAAGTGAATAAAGGTCGAAGCGTGGGAAAAAAGATGGTTGCCTCGTTCTTCGGAAGTACAGGTCATTACGTAACAATTGTTTAGAGGATCGAAAAACAGTTACTGCAGAGTACACTTACAATTGTTTGCCACTTGCCTTGGAAAAAGTTCAGCAGAAACGACCTCGCAGTAGGATCCTCCTTCACCACGACAACGCCTCGTCGCACACCGCCAAGCAAACAATCGATTACTTGGCGACGTCAGACGTGGAGTTACTGGGTCACCTGCCCTATAGCCCCGACCTCGCGATTTTTATTTATTTCCGAAAATAAAAGAAAAACTGCGAGGAAAACGTTTCACGTTACGTTTTATGGACGCCGAGAAGGCAGTGGCAGCGATTCAAAATGTCGTCGAAGAGACCCCTAAGGACGAGTGGGCAAAGTGCTTTTCTCAGTGGTGCCATCGGATGTAGCGATGTATTGATGTAAATGAACATTATTTTGAAAAGATATAATAATAATAATTTGCTAGTGTGTTCAGTTTTTGATTTTCTAAGAACTTTCGGTGTCACCCTCGTATAGTGCCCAGCAGAAGCGCACTCTCTATTCCCACACTCTTATCCGGTCAGACGGTTAATCCGACACGACCGGACAGAGATCAGGCGCAGGACCAACGGTTTGACGTGTTTATCGAGGCAAAGGAATGAAACACCACTAGCATATTTATTTATTTATTTCTCTAACTGGTCAACCCAGGGAATGGTGACAATTTGACGTACTTAGGTGTCAAAAAAAATGAGAAACAACTACATACGTGTAACATACTAATAAATAAACTACAGAAATATAACCTTTACATACATATTATATACAAATATATACATACATACATAAATATTATGTACAGATACAGTAACAGTAAGTTTTGTCTTTTATTTGTTGTGTTGTTATCATAGATGTGCTTACTGAATATATGTTTATACTAGGATAATTAAATATATGACGTTCATCATAATTTAATTATTATAGTCGCTTGTCGAAGGTTATTACAATAAATTACATATAAATGACTTTTATTACACGAAAATGCGGGACCGTTTGCAATGGACCGCCATAATCATTTTATGCTTAAACCAGAGGTTAGGTGTTATATATGCAAATTTATATTCTAATATTGAATTAATTATAGTTTTACATGCATGGTTCAGATGTTCCAACTATACCAACTATTTTATTTTTATTTTAGTAAAGTTAGTGGAGAAAACCGGAGAGCCTTTATCATCATCATCATTCATCATTACAGCCCTTCACAAGTCCACTGCTGAACATAGGCCTCCCCCAAGTAATGCCACAAAGCACGGTCCTGAGCCACCTGCATCCATCGACTTCCTGCATGTCTTACCAGGTCGTCACTCCATCTAGTGGGGGGTCGCCCTACACTACGCCTACCGGTACGAGGCTGCCACTCGAGAACCTTTCTTCCCCATCGGTTATCGGTTCTTCGAGCTATATGGCCGGCCCATTGCCACTTCAGCTTACTAATCCGTTGGGCTATGTCGATCACTCTGGTTTTACTGCGGATATCCTCATTTCTGAGTCTATCACGCAGAGAAACTCCAAGCATAGCCCTCTCCATAGCTCGTTGAGCGACCTTAAGCGTCCTCATTCGGCCAGCAGTGAAGGACCACGTCTCAGATCCGTAAGTCATCACTGGCAACACGCACTGGTTGTACAATCTAGTTTTTAGAGATTGAGGTATACCTGACGAAAAGATATGTCGTAATTTCCCGAACGCTGCCCAGCCGAGTTGAATCCGTCGATTGACCTCTCGGTCGAAGTTGGACTTACCTAGTCGGACTATTTGTCCCAGGTAAACGTACTCGTCAACAACTTCGAGCATAGTGCTCCCAACAACTACCGGCATAGGTGTGACATGGACATTAAACATGATCTTTGTTTTGTCCATGTTCATCTTAAGACCTATCCGTTGGGAGGCACTATTGAGGTCATTGAGCATAATGCTTAAGTCCTCCAGCGATTCTGCCATAATGACTATATCGTCGGCAAATCGAAGGTGAGTGATGTACTCGCCATTGATGTTAATACCGTATCCTTTCCAGTCCAGTAGCTTGAAAACGTCTTCCAACGCAGCGGTGAAGAGTTTCGGGGATATAACATCACCCTGTCTTACACCTCTCTGCAGTTGGATAGGTTTCGAACTCTGGTTCTGTACTCGGATAGCCATCGTAGCCCTACTGTACAAACACTTCAGCACTTCGATGTACCGACAGTCAACTTGGCACCGCTGAAGGGACTGTAGCACCGCCCAAATTTCGACGGAATCAAAGGCTTTCTCATAGTCCACATATGCCAGGCAAAGTGGCAGATTGTACTCTTCGGTCTTCTGTACAATCTGCCGCAGGGTATGTATGTGGTCTATGGTACTGAAGCCTTTTCGGAAACCGGCTTGTTCGGGAGGCTGGAAGTCGTCGAGTCTGCGTGCGAGACGATTCGTAATGACTCTCGAAAATAGCATGTAGACGCGGCTCAGAAGGGAAATCGGTCTGTAGTTCTTCAAGAGAGCGTTGTCGCCTTTCTTAAAGAACAAAACCACCGCGCTTCTGCTCCACGCCTCCGGAGTAGTGCCACCATGGAGGACGGAATTGAAGAGCTTCCGAAGGACTTCAAGTACCGGTTTTCCACCCGCTTTCAGAAGCTCCGCTGTAATTCCATCCTCGCCCGGGGCCTTGCCGTTTTTAAGGTGGTGGAGAGCCATTCTAATCTCGCTCAGACTGACGTCCGGGATATCATCGGAATAGTGTCGGATAAGACTTGCTCTTGGATCGTTACTCACACTTACGTGTGGCTCCAACGATGATGTGTACAGCTGCCCATAGAACCTCTCAATCTCACTCAAAATCTCAGGTGTCCCGGAAACGATGCTGCCACACTCATTCTTCAGCTTTGACAGTTGGCTCTTTCTGGCAGACAGATCTCTGGCAAAGACTTTGGAGCCCTGGTTCCGCTCGATCGCTTCTTTAATACGAGAAGTATTAAAGTTGCGTAAGTCTCGCCGCATGCATTTGGAGATCTGTCTGTTCAGTTGCCTGTATGCTGTCAAATCTGTTGACGATTGCAGCCTCATCTCCCGTCTAACAGCCATGAGATTAAGAGTGTGATCGGAGAGTTTTTGTGTTCTTCTGCGGCGGGTCTTGCAGAACTTAGCTCCGACCGCATGGACAGTTTCCACGAGCTTGTCGTTCATATCGTCCACTGCATTGCAATCTTCTAGGCACTGGAAGCGGTTACGTAACTCGAGCTGAAAGGTTTCGGGATTCTGGATTAGAGCACGAGGGGGGACGGAGCGTTGACTTCATTAGACGAGACCTCTCCAACTTAACGTTTAGGTTCAGTGTGCCTCTAACCATTCGGTGATCGCTGCCAGTTTTCACCCTTGCGATCACTGAGACATCACTGAACAGTTGGCGTCTGGTCGTCATAATGAAGTCAATCTCATTTTTTGTCGAACCGTCGGGGCTCGACCAGGTCCACTTCCTGTGGGGCCGCTTCTGGAAGAAAGAGTTCATCATAAAGAGTCCCTCTTTCTCCATAAAGTCGGCCAGCTGCTGGCCCCTTCGGTTCCGTTGCCCTACTCCAAATTTCCCTACCTTCAGCTCACCGCTTTCTCTTGTGCCTAGTTTTGCGTTGAAGTCTCCCATCAACACCGTGTAGTGGGTTTTGGAGGAATGTATGGCTCTGGAAATATCCTCATACATTTCCTCCACCTCCTCATCGGGATGTGCCGAGGTTGGTGCGTAAACCTGAATGACCTTCAGCGAATACCGATTGGTGATTCTGAGTATCAGGTACGCGACCCTCGTCGACACACTCCCAATCTTTACAACGTTGTTGACGAGAGACTTGTGGACGATAAATCCGACACCTCCTTGGGACAGGTGGTCGCCCTCCCGGTGATAGAACAAGTTGCCGGACTCGAGGATTGCCGTGTCCTCCCCCTCTCTTCGGACCTCGGATAATCCAATAATATGCCAGCGCAACTTGTCTACCTCTTCTTCCAGCTCTAGTATCTTCTCGTCAGTCCTCAGGGTGCGTGCGTTATATGTTGCCAGGTCGAGTCGTCGTAGGTGGCAACCGAACCTCCACCGGAGATTCTTAGCACCCCCTGCCCCGCCGTTACCATGGTCGCCACCGTAGCCAGGAATAGCGGGGCCGCCGGGGACTGGGGGCCGTCTGTTTGTGTATTTATTCATTGGGGGGTATTTGCCATAGTTGCCACGCTTGGCGAGCGGGTTGGCAACCGCAGTTTTTTATTACGTCACAGTTGTTATCAGGAAGATGCTGCTGCCCATCTCCTGCCTGTCTCCCTCTGTCGCCTTTTACGACACCCACGGGAAGATATGGGGTAGTGGATATTCTCAACCGCCACTACACGGCCAATTTTGTTTTATTTATTAAGAGAGCCTTTATATCGGTAGCCATTTCTGCTTATTCCTCAGAGGCGAGGAAACGAAAGCGTAAGAAAAGCTTTATTATTTAAGCGTTTAACAGGAAAATACTGCTGCCCATTTCTTGCTTTAGTTTCCATCTGCCGCCCATTACTACAGTGTTCGGACGTCCCCATCATCTTTTAGTATCAAATATGCAGGACCCTCTGAACCTATTGTAGACACTGGGATCATTAGGAAATGGAGCCCCTATATTTTTTTATAAAAGAGGGGGCAAACGAACATGCGGCTCACCTGATGTTAAGTGACTACCGCCGCCCATGATCAACCGGAACACCAGGGGAATAGCAGGTGCGTTGCCGGCCCTTTAGAAAGGAGTAAGCTCTTTTCTTGAAGGTCCCCGGGTCGTATCGGTCCGGAAAAATCGCTGGTGGTAAACTATTCCACAGAGAGGTTGTACGCGGAAGAATTTTGGTTAGGATTTGAATCCAGAAACACTAATTCGTCATTTAGGTGGCAATAAATCATGCAGTTTAAACAAGATTAACACGAAATGGTCCTTCACTGCTGGCCGTATGAGGACGCTTAAGGTCGCTCAGCGAGCTATGGAGAGGGCTATGCTCGGAGTTTCTCTGCGTGATAGACTCAGAAATGAGGATATCCGCAGTAAAACCAGAGTGACCGACATAGCCCAACGGATTAGTAAGCTGAAGTGGCAATGGGCCGGCCATATAGCTCGAAGAACCGATAACCGATGGGGAAGAAAGGTTCTCGAGTGGCAGCCTCGTACCGGTAGGCGTAGTGTAGGGCGACCCCCCACTAGATGGAGTGACGACCTGGTAAGACATGCAGGAAGTCGATGGATGCAGGTGGCTCAGGACCGTGCTTTGTGGCATTACTTGG
Organism: Parnassius apollo; assembly: GCA_907164705.1. Lineage (NCBI taxonomy): Eukaryota > Metazoa > Arthropoda > Insecta > Lepidoptera > Papilionidae > Parnassius > Parnassius apollo. The sequence continues at coordinate 8,756,922 of CAJQZP010000220.1, forward strand.
GGGAGGCCTATGTTCAGCAGTGGACTTGTGAAGGGCTGTAATGATGATGATGATGATGAACACGAAATGTGTCATTGAACCGCCGGTGTGAAGGCGATCGGTGAGTTTCTTTCTGTTGGGAGTTGAGGTTTCCTCAAACCTAAGCTTTGAGCCTAGTGGTCGTTGAATCCATCGCCAAAGCAGCTCCAAAGAAGTTAGGTGTCCTTGCGTGCGACAATACTTCACACTGGGCAGTTGCTTACACTATTACGCTAGGCCCGTTTTGCATGGTGTATTGCTGCCATATATGGACTGGTGCTGCATAATGCCACGTAGCAACTTAGGACACAATGGAAAGGCGTACTAAGAGACTTATTGGTGACACTAATATAAGTAAAACCGACCTTACCTCTCACGAGCACAGGCGCAATTAACCAGCCTTTCACTGTTTACAGGTGTATATTTGTGCCCACCGTTGAAGCGGCAGCGCCACCAAACTTAGCGGCATATGATCGCAAATCGGGCAGAATGCGCGTTATTTGTGATGAATCATCTACTAATAGAGTCCTAAGCTATGCCAGGCATTTACTGGAAACTAGGCATGCTATTTCAATCTTCAGGCGTGATAGCACATCTGCGTTTTGATTCTTAATTAGGGATAAATGTTTATGGGCCACAGCATGCACTTGCCATCAGGTGGCTGTGTGTTCGACTGTTACCCTTATTCTATAAAACAGAAAGCACAGCCACGCGCAGCCCCCTCTCCCCACGGAGAGGACCACGGACCGCAGAGCGCTTGGGCGATCACGATCTGCGCGATTCTAATTGAATTCATATTATTAACGCTTCGCGGTTCGCGGAATAATTTACTATAACAATATACGTACATTTCTTATATCTATGCGTGTCGTGGTCCTGCTACCGTTTCGGGCGCGGGTAAATATCGCTTTATGAGTTCTGAGACTTGAAGTCTCGTGGTGTATCACACACAGCCACTTTGACTTGAAGTAATAGATACAGCAACTGCATCTTAAAATTAAGCTGTGCGCCTTTCAACTCTTCTCCAATCTTGTCACGTTACTTATATAGGGAGAGCCATCAATAATGGCATTTATTGATGGCTCTCCAAATTATACAGCAAGAGAATACTTTTACTTTATCTAATTTTAAATAACTCTATCCAGGTGTCGGTTGTGTTCCATTCAGCGGCGACATTGAAGTTCGATGAGCCGCTGCCAACGGCTGTACAACAAAACGTTCTCTCAGTGATGCGTATGATGGAACTCTGCGATAAACTACCTAACATTGAGGTCTGTATAATCAACAGTATCAGTAAACAGTAAACTGAAGTGCTAACATCACATAGTTCGAAAAAATGCAAAGAGTAAAACAAGCAAAGAGTCGACTAATCGACGAGCCCCTACTCGATGGAGCGACGACAAACAATCAAAGAGTAAAAATTATTTACGTGGTATTACAGCTGCACACGAATGCATTGGTTCGATCAGGAAAAGAACACACTCGCAAAAAAAAATACCAGCATGAAATGCAGCATTACTATACTGCTGTGCTTCGTATAGATATATCGTAGGAAAGCTAAGCACATTATCTTATCGCTAAAATAAGCGATCTATTTCCTACAGCTAGGTGCTTACTGTGGCAGACTGGAACTTAAAAACTTATGACACTTATGTACACAAATAAATAAAACAAAATAATGTTGCGTTCGACAATTGGGGACAGGCCTCCCAGGCTGAACTCTCATTTTGATATGATCGCTGCATTTGAACACTTCATAAACGGTTAGTCCTCCGCGCTGCTCCAGTGCGTGTCGATGAACTACACATCAAGTCATCGAAATACTTTTATTTCTTATACATGCAGGTTTCCTTGCGTTGTTTTCCGATACCACTGTGAACACACCGACTCACAAGAGCTGCGGTAACTCCGCATCGCCGGATTCAAACCACACTGCCACCAATGTAACTGCTATGTTAATTTTTTACGTGGTACAGCCACGCTGCAGCTATTATGGTTTTGTAGCATAAATGGGTCGGCTCAACCGGGGAAGAACCACGGTCTCACAGAATACCAGCGTAAAGTAGCAGCTTTACCTGGTATTCTGTGAGAGCGTGGTCCTTCCCCGCTCTACACTCACTATACGAAACACAGCAATGTTGCTGTGTTTCGTATAGTGACACTCACTCGAGAACCGGAGATCCGTTTTACTGGAATCGAGGCATTCCATCTTAGCCCTCAAGGGTTACAACTCATTTGCATTTAGATTTTTAATCGAGGTTAAATTTAGATGTCTATCTAGGGGCCACAGCATCCACTTACCGTCGGGTGGACTGTGTGCTCGTTTGTCACCCTTATCCTATAAAATAAAAAATTAAATAAAAGCTATTTTAAGAATTTCCTACGTGTTAAGTTACCGCGGTATAGAAAAATAACAATTAAATAAATTATTTTTATTCTCCTTTGCCGCGGATGTGAAGGTAAATGACAATAAAGTAAATTATTTATATGACATTTAAATACAGATACTTACAAAAAATCACACTATTATATTCCAATAATTTGTAATCTTATTCTTTGGCAATTTGCTCAGGTGTTCATGCACGTATCAACGGGCTACAGCAACTCTGAACGAACACATATCGAAGAGAAAGTGTATGAACCACCTACTACAATCCAACAGCTGCTGGCCTTGCTGGAAGTAGTACCGCCAGATCTTTTGCCTAATATTACTCAGCAGTGAGTTGTTGTCCTTGTTTCTTACTATTCTGCTTCTTTATCAGCTTATTATAGTTTCGCTTGGCAGGTAGTTTAACGGCTGCAGTATCAACTATGGCATGAATGGGTCAGCTTATTCATGGAAGGACCACACTCTCAGAATATCAGCGAGAAATAGTAGCTAAATGCTACTGTGTTTCGCTTGGTGAGTGTAGAGAAACGGATACCCTCTTTACTGGAAACGGGGGATTCCATCTTAATCATATGGGGTGAAAACGCATCTGCATTTTGATACTTGATCTATGATAGTTGTCTATGCCTATAGGCGGATGCTCGCGTGTCACTCTTTTCCTACCAAACAATAATAGATGTCATTTCCCAGAGTCGTCTATTGCGACACCCACAGGATGACCACAAAGGAAAGGGACGGATGAATTTCTTAATACCTACACCATATACTGAAGTCTTACTTCTTACTAATATCAAAACAAGCGACGCAAAAACGATATCTACGTATCGTATTTTAGAAGCAAAGCGGCACTCATACAAGCAAAGTTCAATGCCTGTTGCCGACATCACTGAAATTGTGAATTACAAATTTAAAAATTCCTCAGAAGTGCAATGGCTAAACATTCTATTTGCGAAAACCCGTAAATGGTTTCCTATTGCTTAATTGTTTTCTAGCCACTCTGTTTTTTGTTAACCAAGGGATTTCCGATTAAATAAATTAATAAATGTGGTTGAATCGCTCTAGGGTTCGGGGGTTTGGGGGTCACGGGTTTAAACCCAGCACGGAATAAATTTTTGTTAAAAACTTTTCTGCCTCAGTCAAAAAATTGTTTACGTGCTGAATATATTATATTAACTAAATTCATTCATTCGTTTTCTTTTATTACGGCTAATCAAAAGTCTACTACCAAAAATAGGCCGTCACTATATATTGCTTCATATGGGGGGATATTTGCCTTAGTTGCCATGCTTGAGTGCGCTTTTTCTTAGATTACGTTTATATAAGAAATATTGCTCTTCGCCTGTTTCGGTCTCTCTTTTTCTTACGACACCCTTTTCATGACACGAGGTAGTTAATTCTAATGCGCTGCCACTACTATGGATACTCTCTCTAAGTCCATATTGTAAAGCAATAACTAAATTTGTAATTTTAGGTACATTTCTCCCAAAACCAACACCTATACATTCACGAAGGCGATGGCTGAGGAGGCTGTGCGGGAACATGGCAATCAAAAATACCCCATTGCCATCTTTCGTCCAACAATAGGTGAGTTACCAGTAAATAGACAGCCCTAGTGGGGCCAATATCAACATTTTTAAAGGTCTGATCATCGTATGACTGCTCAGGGTCTATGTATCGTTGATAGAGCAAATGAAGAAGTAGTTACGACCCGGTAAGTTACGCTTTAATAAAATGAATTGGCAGCTTTTAAACGCCCCACAGCTGTGCTCTGACCACCTCAAATTTCACTCGCAATAAATATATCATTACAGTTCATAAAGCAGACACTCACCTAAAATTTTAATGTACACGTCCAGGGCCTCTAGGTAATTAACATAAACTCCCCTCGAACCTATAAAGTTTACAACCTTAAAGGTCAAAACAGTTACTAAAATAGTTTGACTTTATCGACTGTGTAAAAAAGTTTACTGTAAAGCGAAACATTTTATACCCTATGTCACTTCCACAATTACGAAAGACGAAACTATCAACACCCCCTCACATGGAGTGTAGAGGTAAGGAGTACCGTCTCACGTAGAGAGAATAGTTGAAAATGCGTCCATCTGTAAGCAATAAATAATAGTTCAAAAACTCATAATGATTTCTTATATTTACGCGAACACTATACATTGATTATAACTACTTTTACGGATTTTATCGCGTTTTATTTATATTAATTTTAATACCCGACGTTTAGGGTGCTTTCTAACACCCATAGTCACGGGGGACTGAGGTGACTGACGTCCCGATGTCAAAGTTAACCCGGAGTACCTTCAGCTTTTTAATTATTATCTTTGGTCCGATCTACGCAGAATGAACTAACTGTATTTTGAAGTCTTGCAGTGGTATGCTTGGGTTTAGTTTTAATTTTATTAATTATAGGATCCCAAGCAGGTGGTAGTACCCAGCCTCCTTCTCTATTGAATTTCTTACGTGGTAGAGCCATGCTGCAATTATATTAGTAGTATAGTTGTAGCACGAATGGGTCGGCTTGACCGGGGGAAGGACCACGCTCTCACAGAACACCAGCGTGAAATAGTAGCTTAATGCTGCTGTATTTCGTATGGTGAGTGTTGAGAACCGGAGACCCTTTTTACTGGAAATAAGGCATTCCATCTCAGTCCTCACGGGTGACAACGCATCTGCATTTTGATTTGTAATGGAAGATAGATGTAGATGTCTATGGGCCGCAGCAACCACTTACCATCAGGTGGACTGTGTGCTCGTTTGTCACCCTATCCTATAAAAAAAAATAAAAAAAAATTGAAATTAAGATGTTTTTTAATTTCAATAGCCTCACGTATCATCCTTGGTAGGAATCGATGTTCTTTCGCGAGGATTTGTGGTCTATCAAATCTGATGTAATGGTTGGGGCCATCTAAGATATGATCGCAAACTGCAGACTTCCCGGAACGTTGATGCTTCACGTCAGCTATGTGTTCTTTTATCAATTAGATAGATCAATTAGAACTCGTGTAATTTGATATCGGGACGTCAGTCACCTCAGTCCCCCGTGACCATGGGTGCTGGAAAGCACCCGAAACGTCGGGTATTAAAATTAATATAAATAAAACACGATAAAATCCGTAAAAGTAGTTTTAATCAGTTCAAAAACTCTCCACAACAGCGCTAGAGTAGCTAGAGGTTATGAAATTAACTTAGCAGTTATCGACGGAGTGAAGTATGCTGAGTTAAGGAATTTAATATTTGTGGTGACTAGAGTAGTTTAAACTGCTGTTGAAACTGCAGTATTTAAAACCTCAATTACTCACGTTGTCGAAAATAATTTAGTAAATATAATCTGAGCCGTGGTAGCTCAGATGGTTAACGCCCGCTGTAAATATAACAGAACGCGAGTAACCCGGGTTCGATCCCACCGGCACCAATGAAATTGTTATTTGCAATTTTAAGTGTTGATTTACGACGTGCTCGGTGGTGAAGGAAAACATCGTGAGGAAACCTGCATGTCTGAGGAATAAGAAAAAAAAATATTTCGAAGACACGTGAAGTTTGCCAACATGCATTGGGGCAGCGTGGCGGACACTTCCTTGCCCTTAAACCCTCTCAGAAATGAGGGGAGGCCTGTGTCCAGCAGTGGGATGTATATAGGCTGTAACTTTACTTTACTTTACTTTTAATCTAGAAAAAGTCGCCGTGAAACATGTTGAGAGTGATTTTGAAAATAATAAAATAGTTATTATAAAAAAGAATTATGGCGAAAGTTTGTGCAGTAAAATGTTATAAAAAGTCCTTTGAAATTTACCCTCTAGCTACAGTGGCGCCACCCTTATTTAACGCTTTACGGGCACTTTTTAATACAGAGACGGTTCTCCTTATCTCTACACTCCATGACCTTTAAGCTAAAATCCATCACGCCTTTTAGGTTACAGAACATGCCGAAAAAATAAATATACTCTTACATACATACATGCATACATAATCTCGAAAAACATTACGCCCATTCTTGGGCAGTCGTTTAAAACACTATTATTTTAGCTGTTATTTTATATTTCGACATTCCAACAATAGAACGCTAACCAACCAACTTGACTTTTTACTTATTTTAAGCCAGTGCTGAACTTCTAACCTGGTGGTAGCTGAGATGAAGCCCTAGATAAAATAAATCGCAGTGCCTTAGAGTAACAAAAGTCTATATTCACTCTTGCATTGAAGAAACTCAAATCATCTTTCAAGCAAAATATGAAAGTTAAAGTAGAAGTTCTTTAGTTTAGATTAGCTAAAACTGGAAAGTTTTCTTTGAATAAATCTATAAAATTTTACAAGCAAATGTTCAACTCAATTCAATTCAATTTATTATTCAATTCAATTTGCTATTCTTGTTGTATACATATGATCTTAATTATAAAAATAGTTCTAAATAAGAACCCTGCAAGGGCACTGCAAATATTGGCAATTAAATTAACTTAAATATTAACGAGATCATACTATATTATATATTCATATTTCCTACATAATCATTAAAAAACTCCTGCAACGAGTAATAACACTTTTTCGGATTATTATATTCTTTGGGTGGAAGAACAGTAGTAGCTGTGACATATTATATTTAAAAGAAAAAAATAAAGTTGGGGTTTTCGGAGGAAGTGAGAGATACAAGTGTCGTGCTTTTTTGCTTAAAATTTATTGTTTTATTAAGTGTTGTTGATTTACTATAGTAAATTTTTCTGTCTTGGTGGAGGTTTTAACATCTGTAAATTAGTAAGTGTTTGTAGTTGTGCCGTTTTTATGTAATTTTTTGTTGTAGTAATATAATGGAGGACGAACCTCCGGATCCCGGAAGGGTTTGCAATGATTCCTTTTCCTTACCCTTTAACATTGATAATGTAGAACTAATTAACCGTAAACGTGCCCAAGTAAGTATCGAGTATGCCCACCCACAAAAAGTAGTTATTACTGATTCAAATCAACAGTTTCCTTCAATACAATCCTCATATACCCATCCTGATTTTATTAATAAAAAAGTTAAGTACTCTCAAGATGATGCCGCTCCTTTTCTAGTTCACGTAAGTAAAATCTCAAATGATCAGCTGTCTGGAGTAACTCTTAAACCAATTAAATTCGGTCACTTTCTGTATCATAAAAATATTAAAAATATAGTCCATGATGGAGTCAAAAAAGTTGGACGAAATAGAATATCAGTGGAGTTTAAAACAGTTGCGGATGCAAACGACTTTATCGATCGCCCAGCTCTCCAAATTTCTAAATATGAGGCAACCATCCCCTCATATAGTGTCACTCGTATGGGGCTAGTTAGACAAGTTCCCATAGAGTGGACACTAGAAGAATTAATAGCAGCTATAGAAATTTCCTCTGGCTACGGTTCTATAATTAAAGCACGGCGACTTAATAGATGATCAGTGAGTGACAGCAATAGCGTTTCATGGGTTCCAACTCAGACGGTTGTTCTAACTTTTTCTGGACAAACACTTCCTGCCCATATTTACTGTTTTTACACCTCAATGCCAGTGGAAAAATATGTTTTGCCACTAATTCAGTGTCATAAATGTTGTAGATTTAGCCATGTTACTTCCCAGTGCCGATCATCCCCTCGCTGCTTTGTATATGCACAGAATCATGAAGGTTTACTTTGTACTCGACTAACTCCTACTTGCCTATTCTGCTCTGGTCCCCACAACGCAAAAGACCCTACGTGCCCTGAACATCTAAGGCAAAAATCTATTAAACTTGTTATGTCACAAGAAAATATTTCATATTTAGAAGCTTCAGCTAGATTCCCTCAGACAAAAAGATCCTTTGCTGATACAACAAGAATCCAGCCTCGTAATTGTTCTCAACAGACCCCTTATACTTTAACTGACAGTCTTTCAACCCCTTCGGCTTAGCTCTCACAAACTGCATCATATAAAAAAACAATATTTATCCCTCAACGTACCTGCAGCCAATCATTAAATTCTGGATATGATATGGCAGCCCATCAGGCAATTGTTGAGAATCCTAATTCTTCCCTTCCTAATGAGTGTGCTCTACTGGGAAATGACAACAACTCCTCTAGTAATGATAATTTCTGCGAACTTATGATATCAATTCTAATTAACATGATCTCCCGTTTTAGTGACACGGAACTTCCTCTTAGCTTACACCAAAAACTTACTCAGCTTTCCTCCTTAGCCCGTAACATTCGCAGTCCCGCCAATTCTTCAATGGAATTGTCGGAGCATTAGAAATAAAAAAATTAACTCATTTACCTCATTAATAAACTTCATCCCTTCATTCTTGCCATCCAGGAGACATGGCTTAGGCCTGAGTCTCATTTTAGGGTTTCAGGCTACGCATGCCTCCGGGATGATAGGAGTGATGGTCGTGCTGGCACCTCTATTTTAATTTCAAGAACAGTAACATTTTCACAAATTCCTCTCCCTTCTCATAGTCCAGCAGTAAATGCTGTTGCTATTAAGGCCCTTGATGTCTCTATTCTCTCTGTTTACATTCCTAATCCTGATGTAAATGTTTTAACAGAATTTGCAACACTTATTTCTTCTCTGTCACCTCCTATGGTTATTTTGGGAGATTTTAATATGCATCATACTGTTTGGGGCTCCCATCTGTGTGATTCATTGGCTCCCTTATTTTTAGATCTTATTGATAATTTTAATCTCTGTATTCTAAATGACGGGTCTCCTACCCGTCGAGTATCCCCATTACAAAATGTTAGAAGTGCCGTTGACCTAACTGTCTGCTCCCTAGATATTGCTTCCCTTCTTTTGTGGCAAATATTACCTTCTAGCTATGGCAGTGACCATTTTCCTATATTCATCACTCCTCCTACTTCACCTAGAATAAATTTTACATTTTGCCCAAGACTAAAGTATAATCTATCCAAAGCTAAATGGCAATTATATTCTACAGTTTTGGAACAAGAGGTTTCAACTCTTCCCCCAATTAACAATAATATTGCTCCTGTATATATAGAGTTCAGAAATGCAATTATTTCTGCTGCTAATAAGTCAATCCCCTTAAAAAAGCCTTTCAAAAATAATTATCCTTCCCCTCCTTGGTGGGACCAAGATTGTTCAGCAGCTTGTAGGAGAAGAAAAGAGGCTGAATTAATATACTCCCGTTCTATGACTGCAGAGAATTATATCTCTTATAAAAAAATTGTTGCAGAAACCTTAAAATTACTGTCAGATAAAAAGCGAACTGGTTGGTTTAAATTCTGTGAGTCACTGTCACCTAGGACTCCCCCCATCTTTGGTCTGGAGAAATGTTAAAAAATATCGCTGTGCAGTTTCTAGTGAAAATATAATTTCTAATGATCCTTTCCCGTGGATAGATGAATTCTCTAATAAACTTGCACCACAAACAGTCCCATCTTATGATGAATGCCTAGTTTTTAATTCTGCTTTTTTAAAAACAAATGATAAATTTGATTCCCCCCTTTTCTTCTCAGGAATTGTTTACTGTACTCAATAGCCTTAAAGACTCCTCACCAGGTATTGATAGGATTCCTTATTCGTTAATAATTAATAGTAGTGAGAACACTAAAACTGTCTTACTATCCATTTTAAATTTTATTTATATTACTGGTGATCCTCCTGCTGAATGGAAAACCCAAATTATTTTGTCCATTCTCAAACCAGGTAAGTCTAGCAATGACCCTTCCAGTTACCGACCTATTGCCCTTTCTTGTACTTTGGCAAAAATCTTGGAACATTTAACAAAAAAATCGCTTGAAGTGGTTTTTGGAAAGGAATAATCTCTTACCTAAAAGCCAATTCGGTTTCCGAAAAGGTTTAAGTACCATGGATAGCCTAAGTACTTTGGTCACAGATATTCATATTGCTTTTTCAAAACATAAATTTCTCATAGGAGTTTTCTTGGATATTTCTTCTGCATATGATAATGTGCTTCTTCCTGTGCTCAGGCAGAAAATGCTTAATCTGAGCATTCCAGTGAGGATAGTCAATTACGTCTCTAACTTTCTCTCTTCTAGATCAATATCTATAAATGTTAAAAATCTCCTGCTTCCCCCCAAAAACTATATGGAAAGGACTTCCACAAGGCTCAGTTCTTAGTCCTCTCCTTTATTCTATATATACTTACGATTTAGAACTTTCAGTAAATTCTTTTTGTAATGTTCTTCAATATGCAGACGATTTAGCTCTATACATCTCCTTAAACAACTTCACAGTGGCATGTTCCCGTCTAAACTCATCCATGGATTATTTACAAGAATGGTTAAATAATCATGGCCTCTCTTTATCTGTGGCCAAGAGTAGTGTGGTGATCTTTTCCCGCCAAAGGCGAGTTCTCGATATATCTGTTGTATATGATAAGATATCTAATCCAGTTAGAGGCAATGTTAAATTTTTGGGAGTTATCCTTGATTCGAAATTAGCCTTCGGTCCATACATTGAATATACAACACAAAAATGCAAAAAAAAAACATAAATATTCTTCGGTCTTTGTCAGGTGTTTGGTGGGGGTCCCATCCTTTTTCTCAGAAATTACTGTACAATGCTTTAATACGAAGCCACCTTGACTATGGATGTTTTCTGTTGGAGCCTTGCAATAAATCATCCCTGAAAGTAATGGACAAAATTCAATCGAAATGTCTTCGCATTATTACAGGGGCAATGAAATCCTCACCAATAAATGTTGTTCAGGTTGAGTGCGTAGATCCTCCTTTAAGATTAAGAATGCAATACCTTTCAGACAGATTCTTATTTAAGATCTGCCAGCTTTCAGATCATCCCCTAATTCCTGAATTGCACCTTCTTTCAGAGTATATCTCATCTGACCGATACTGGACCCATAAGGACTCTCCCTGCTTGTTTAAAAGTTTTGTCATTTTTCTTCAGCTTCCTTACCCAATCTTTCAATGTAAAATAAATCCACTCTTTGATGTTTCTTACGAGGCTATTGTTTACCAACCCGACATTCATCTAGATCTAGGTATGGAAAAGGATTCTCCAATGGCAAATTTGAAATTAAAAGAAATTATAGAAAACACCTTTAAAGATTGGCTTGTCATGTACACAGACGCTTCAAAACAGTCTGATGAAGACTATATTGGAGCTGCTGTTTGGATTCCTAAGTTCAAAATCATTCTTAACTTTAAATGCCCCTCACTATCCTCCACTTTTACCGGTGAAGCAACTGCAATCAGTGAAGCTTTGTTATATGTAGAGTCACATAATCTTAATAAAACAGTTATTTTCACAGATTCAAAAAGTTGTTTGTTAGCTATTTTATCCAATAAATTCCATAACAAACATAAATTTCCACTAATTCCTAAAATAAAAAATACCCTATTCAGATGCCATCTTAAAGGAATCCATGTTTCAGTGGCCTGGAATCCAGGCCACAGTGGTATCCAGGTAACGAAACAGCTGATGTACTCGCTAAAAATGCAATTGCTAATGGCATTCTACAAAATTTAATTTACTCACATGACCTAATTTTGCTAGCTAAAAAGGAAACTGAATGAAAATTGGAATAAATTATGGGAAGTTTCCAAAAATGTTAAAGGTAAGCACTATGCTGCCATCCAAGAGGTTATTCCTCCCAAGCCTTGGTTCTTTAAATTTAACAAGGCAAATAAACATGCAACTTCAATCATTTGTAGATTAAGAATTGGACACACTTGTACACATGCACATCTGGCAAAAATCTGAGTAAGGGATAGCTCATTGTGTGAATATGGCTTAGATGAAGGTTCCACAAACCATATTTTTGAACCATTTCAACTGTCCCAAATTATCCTCCTCCCTTTATGATTTTAATTCTCTTTTAACATATACCAGTACTCCTTTTGTGTATACTTTATGTGATTTTATTAATACTAATAATACGAAACTTTAAATCCTTGTCACTTTTAACATACGGGTAAGAGTCTAACACCTGTGTTTGTCATATTTGTTCTAGGTAATTCAACAAATAGATTTGTCAAAATTCTCGGAGGAGAACTGAATCCTTGTATTATCACAGACTCTTATTTTAATTAAACCCATAAGCTTTCATTTTCTACTCAATACGTCATTGGCGAATTTTATCAAACCGCCACAAAAGAAAGAAGAAGAAGAACACTTTTTCGTTAAATATGTATTTACTTCCTTTTTGAACTTTTATAGGCTTTTAATGGTTCTGCTATATTCTGGTATTTTATTATATATTTTTATTGACATTGCATAGGGGCCAGTGTTCACGATATGTAATTTTGATGTAACTGTGGATAGTTTTATTTTTGGTCTTAAATTTTAGTTTGGTTTTACAGTGACGCTCACCGACTCTAAAAAGTGAGTGGATTCCTCACCTGTAAAAGTATGAACCCTACATGCTTCCTTTTTTGACATATACCTACATGCATAATTTTTTTGTTGCCAGTCGTTTCTTCGTATCAGCACCCGTTCCCAGGTTGGATAGAGAACTTAAACGGTCCAAGTGGTATCATAGCCGCTGCAGGGAAAGGTTTGCTTCACGTGTTCTCCGTGAAGGAATCAGCAAGAGCCGACATGCTGCCTGTTGACATCGCCATCGACACGCTGATCGCTGCCGCTTGGGAGACGGCTCTTGACAAGTAAGTTTCTTCTTCTGGTGCTCAAGAGCCCATGCGGTGATAACGTTAGATTTCTTTTAAATAAATAAAAAGTATTTATTTGCCACAAAAATGTTAAAATTCTTACCACCAGGTGGACAGCGTGCTCGCTTGTCACCCTTATTCTATAAAAAAAAACACTCGCCGTATGAAACACATCAGCACAACCTGTTATTTTACGCTGGTATTCATTCTATTCAGACTCTCTATCCCTTCGGCTACAACATTACTTGTCATCATGTGTGTTAGTAGTAAACACTGGCACAATACGAGTATATAACAGTTATAAAAATAATAATGATAATGACATTATTTAATAAATCAACTCACAGGTCAAAAGAAGTACGGGTATACAACTGCAGCACGTACGAAAATCCAACAACATGGGGTAATTTTGAAAAGGCGATGCGAGTCTACTTACCCCAATATCCACCAAATAGCGCCTTTTGGTACCCTTCTGGAACAGGTGTCGAAGGCAGGTACGGTACTACAAAATTTTTACGAAATAATTTTGATTTTAATCGGTAGTGTAGGGAAAGTTAGATAGTAAAAATACTTCTTGAGTACTTCTTGAGAGTTTTGCAGTTCACACCTTTCTCGTATACAGTTAACTACATCACCATAGATCAGTTCAACTTCATTCTATTTTAACAGACTACCCCATTGGTCTAGTGGTCGTAGTGCGACTACTTTTCATGTGGTCCCGGTTTCGAATCATGAGTCGGTGCGATGTCAGACACTGGGTTTTCTGACAATAAATTCTCACTAACGTCTCGGAATCAGGAAGTTGGCGATGCCGTGCCTCAGAAAACACGTAAAACCTGATGATCCTGCGCCTGGTCTCTCTCCGGTCGTGTCGGATTGCCGTCGGACTATAAGAATGAGGGAATAGACAATGCACGTGTGTCTGCGTACGCACTCGTGCACTATATTCCTGACTTATACAGATGGCTAGTCTCCGTTGAGACTGGCCGCCATGACCGATATTCAATTTGAGGTGCATTATCGTTATTTAAACAGTAACAGTACATATTTTTATGTATAACTAAAATACGGGCTATCACAGCACTAATAATTTATTTATTTCATTTAAAAGTATTAAAAATAGAGTGCAAGAATTAAAGTTTGCCATTAAGAACTAAAACTAAAACTGAAACCATAAAATATAACAAATACTTTTATAATTTTAGTTAGTGTAAATATTATCAACAATCATCTTGTTTTACTTTTCAATCTTCCCTTCAAATTGATATAAAACTTAAGTAAATTATAACTACTATTATTTTTTACAGATACGCGCAAAAGGCGTTGGAATTCATTTTGCAGACCATGCCTTTACACGCAACAGAATACATATTGCGCCTATTTAGAATTAAGACACAGTGAGTACAGTCTTTAGTAATTTGTATATTTAGTACAATCCAATTACCTATAATATAATTTATACAAGAATTAATTGCTTAAAGCAGCGGTACTAAAACTTTTTTGGCGACGGAACTTTTTTAACACTAAGTTTTTTTCGGAGCTTTCAACTATTCCGAAGACGAAATATTACCCACTCTTACAAATTATATTTGTAGTTTTTACTCCTGATGGCATTCCTTCTTCTTTTCTAGACTTAATATTCTGCGTGTCGCCTCATTATGTAACAAAAGTTAACGTGTTTTGGGCTTCTATTATTTCGGCGAAGACCTTGCTGAGACTTTGCGGAACCCCATGGCTCCGCGGAGCACACTTTGAGTACGACTAGCTAAAAGCATTAGGGTACTAGACTACTACTACTTTGTAGTTTATTAGGGTACTAGGTTACTAATACCTAGTGATTATTTTTTTATTCCTCAGAGTAAACCTTATAACAGCGAGTCAGAAATTACGGGCAATGAACGGCGTTCTGAGATTCTTCGCCCTTAACGAATGGCACTTCAGTACTGACAACGTACGTCGACTCAACGCTCGCATGTCGCCCGAAGACAGAGCTATATACAACTTGGACCCGAAAACTATCGAGTAAGTCACCTGTCAGACTATTGAGTCTAAAGAAAAGATCATACTTTGCATTCCAGTCGAAGCCAGGGAGCCGGTATGTTTTATAGTAAATTTAGAGTAAAATTAAAGTTAAAGTAAATTTAAAGTAAAGTTAAAGTAAAGTTAAAGTAAAATTAAAGTAAAGTTAAAGTAAAGTTAAAGTGAAGTTAAAGCCTATTTATTTTCAACTGATGGGCATATGCGTCATATTTTCGTGAGGGTTATGAAAATGAACCAATTAGTGCGACGCGCCACTCCACTACGTGTCGTGCTGGCGAATTTCACATGTCCTCGACATATTTTTTATTCTTCAGACATTCAGATTTCCTTACGACATTTTTCTTGATTTTATGATGTTTTCTTCCGTCCACCGAGCACGATTAATCAGCATTTAAAGTTGAACAATTAAATTCGTGTCGGCGCGGATTGAACTCTGGTTACCATGAAACTATGAATTTTCACACTAATAAAATAGACTCCATGTTTCATTATTGTTGTATTTCATTATTATGTAAATAATACGTCCCTGTGTTGTGACAGCGAAAGAGAACGTCGTTCTATTTTCCTGTCTTTGGTGTCATAAGAAGCGACCATAGAACGATCCGATCCGATAGATGGCAGTCTAACCCTCTTGAATTTAATGCCATGCAAAAAACCTAGACCAGCGAAAGAAAAGAATAATCTCAAAAGCGTGTCATGCAAAAAACCTAGACCAGCGAAAGAAAAGAATAATGTCAGAAGCGCGACGTGTCTGGTACTACAATGGCCAGTCAATCGCGCAGTGGCAGAGCCGCAAAATAATCATAATTATTTCCTATCACAATTTAAAAAAAAAACTTTTATTTATCATATATATTATCAATTTTACAGTTGGCAGGATCTTTACAAAAACTTTATCATTGGTACCAGAAGACATATATTCAAAGAAAAGGATCAAGATTTGGACGATGCGAAACGCCATATACGCAGGTGTGTCGAACATCCATATAATAGTATGTCATAAATTTAAAATACGTGATAATATGATATTAGTTATATACCTAAGTGTCATTTTTTAAAACGATATTTCTTTAATTAATAGTAAATAACATTTTGTTCTCTAACGACCCGTTCTGCAGCGCAGAAAGTCCATTAAATATCCTAATAATAGATTACTAGTATCTACTTAACACTCACTATACACAATTTATTCACGCTAAATAGTGGTTTACGACGTTGTAAATGTTACTCGATGCAACGAATTCCCGCGCAAAATGACTAAGTGTCACCTATAAGCTGTATCGGGCAAAACTAACGCCTCCCACGTCGCGGGGCGTTTGTCCATTAAGAGATTGACGTTTTTCTATAAGCGGGTGCTAAAAAGGTAAAAAGAACTTTATTTCATGTTTCGATGTGATTTGTCCGGTACTATGTGTTGACCGGCGCGGCGCTAGGGGGATTCCCCCTAGTTTTTTTTTTAAGTCATTTTTAATTGTAAAACTTTTCATAACAAGCAACGAAACGTTTCTTTAATGTAAAAATCGGACAAATCGTTGAAGTCATCATCACCACCATCATCATTACAGCCCTTCACAAGTCCACAGCTGAACATAGGCCTCCCCCAAGATATGCCACAAAGCGCGGCCCTGAGCCACCTGCATCCATCCTCTCCAGTCACTCCATCTAGTGGGGGGTCGCCCTACACTTCGCTTACCAGTACGAGGCTGCCACTCGAGAACTTTTTTCCCCAACGGTTATCGGTTCTTCGAGCTACATGGCCGGCACATTGCCACTTCAGCTTACTATGGGCTATGTCAGTCACTCTGGTTCTACTGCGGATATCCTCATTTCTAAGTTTATCACACAGAGAAAAATCGTTAAAGTACCAGCGGCTCATTCGCTAACTTTGTTGACATAAAATGATAGTTACTTTGTTTGTAAATATGTTTACTTTAAATCGTTTCAAATTCATAGGCTATCGAGTCCAGCGGAGTGATATTTTAATTTTTTTTAAATTGAAACGACTAACAAATTAACAGTCCATCTGATGGTAAACGGTAAATACGGGCCATGAACATTGGACATCTGCAACCAACTTTAAACGAAAAAGGCTAAAGATGGCTGGCTGGCGGTATAAATAAGTAGTTTGGTACCGTACCGGACAAATGCCTAGGCAAGGAAAAATCCTATTATATTTTAATCCCGTGTGTCTGTTTTTTGTTACATTAATACACACTTGCAACAATTCAGAAATTGTGACCGAAGTCGGCATTTCGAACAATATAATATTATCTACTTAAGGCAACAATTTTGCGGCTATAACGTCTTCAATTTTGCAGCTATAAAATATTTATTTGAAACTAGCTTTTTACCCGCGGCTTAGCTCGCGTGGCCTTGAATTTAGAGACATTAATAATACTATTTCGTACTAAAATTTGTAAAACTGGATCGCTTGTGAGACACCTCGGTATCTGTGTCTATATTGGAAATTTGACAATATTATATGCTACAGAAACACATAAGTGAGTTTATTAGAATTGCCTTAATATCATACATCTAGCAACATCTTTTTTTATATCGGGCAGGTCTTCCGATGTGTCTTTATGAAGGGAAAAGTGCCCTGGAATCAGAAAGGCGTTATTTACATAATATTCATAATTAAAGTTGATATAGTTTTGACAAAATAATGTTGATTATCGTGGTCTTTATTAATATTTGCCCCATTGAATATTGATTAGCACCATAAAATACATGCCAGTAACAGTGACGTAGCTACCTTGGGGCTAGGCGGGGCAGTGCCCCGGGGCCCTCGAGCTCAAGGGGCCCCTCAGCCTCCATGACAATGACGTTTGATAAAATTATACACAATTGAATAAAAATAATTCGATTTTTAACTTTTTGGCTCTTGACAAACAAACCTCGAACAACGACTAGAACTGAAATCACGACAATTTCTCGCAGCTCCAGAACATAAACATGATTAAAATAAAATAACCTAGTTCATTTTATTGTCTAAGTACCAATATTAGATATTAACTGTAATCTACTTTGTCATTGTTTATTTTTACCAGCTTTCGCCCGCATCTTCATTCGCTTGGTCGTGAGTGAAACAAAGGCACACAATTTCATCCAAATCCATACAGTAGTGTTTGTACACATAAACAAATAAAACAAATAATAAAAACAAATAAACTTTCACGATTATAATATTACTAGCAACCTGCCCCGACTTCACACGCGTTTAATTTACATGTGGTGTCATTTATATTTAAAAAAATATTGTTCGATCAATCTAGTTTGTCGCTTGATTATTATTACGAAAATGCGCTAAATAATAAAATATCTTATCGTGTAGTAATGGGAAACATAAAATCAAATTTGTCCACGGCCTGAAGATTTTACAACTTTGGATAATTTAGCTGTTAATGTCAAAGTTTTATATTACTGCCAGTTATTACATTATGTCTATATACAATGTTTACAGACTTTTCATTACACAATACGAACAGATTCTGTCTGAAAGTGACACCCGAAAGCGCTACACATAGCTGATCACTGACCTCTATATATACAAGTATAGAGGTCAGTGTAGCTGACCATGAAATGTTTCATGTGCTGAAACAATGGAAGTTACACGTAATTTTGAAGCTGTGATATCTTCTTAAGTATTCATTTAAATGATATAATTCAATGGATAATTATAATTAAGATGAAATGCACAAACTCACATATTTATTAAGATGAATATTATTACTGAATTAGAGAAAACATCTTCGCAAATAAGCAAATATTTTTTATTTATATTTCAAGGATAAAAGTGGTTATTGTGAGTCAAACTTAGGAGATAGATATATTATTATACTAGAATGGACTTTAGGTCTAGATCTTTTAAAGAACTACGATTCCTTAGTACTTTATTTAAGTCTTAACGTAGACAGCGAATTAAGCGCCCTAATATCGATGTCGATTTGACGACTTAATTACAAAATATTGAACTTTTACACTACTAAAACTTAATTAGAATGTATTTTACATACTAACCTTCCATAAAACATCTCTAAATAACTGAAATATATATAATCTGAAAAAAGCTATTAAAAACCGTTGTTGGTTGCGTAGTTTAAAAGAAGTAAGTAGGTAAGGCGTTATTTTGAAAAATGGAAAACTACGTATTAATTTAATTTAATACTGTAATAATAAAACTAAAAGAATAATAATAAAAATAAAAGTAGTCAACAGTCTCCGTCCCGTAAAATAAAAAGTGCCGTACAAACTTTAACACCTTATTTCACCCTCCGAGGGTTTGAATTTTACAAAATCTTATCTTGGTTAATTACCTACGTAATAAAATTAAACTATGTTGTAATATTTTTATGCTTCTACGTTCTGCGGCTTGAGATTTACGCTGGTACTATGTGAAAGCGTGGTCTTACCCCGGTCGAGCCGACTCATTCGTGCTACAACCATAATATAGCTTAAGCGTGGCTCTACCATGTAATATACAAGGTACCTTTATAAGTTTCAAGTTAATCACCCCGTAAAATTAAAAGGCTAATACAAACTATAACACTATTTAATCCCCATAGAGATTGAATATTACTAAATATTTTTTAGTGGATGCCTTTGTTATAAAAGGCAGCTACTGTCAAATTTTCGGATTACTACGTAATGCGGTTTATGCTGTGCTTTGATAGATGGCTCAGTTATTCAGGATATCCTCTTTCGTAATATATATATATATATAATATATATATATATATATATATCTGTATGTATATATATTATTATAAATGTATATTATCTGCCGCCTTACACATACTACATAGTAGTTTTGCATATTTAAGGTAGGTTTTGAGTTAGTTCAAATAGGGCCCCAATTTAATTTTTGCCCCGGGGCCCTTGTTTGTATAGCTACGCCACTGGCCAGTATTTATTTACGTTCGAGTAGACTTCAAACTTTCATAAATGTAATTCTATTCACGGTGAACGTGTAAGAACAACTAAATTTATGAATGGGAGTAGAAATCTACAAAAGATGGGCAGCAGCGTATTCCTGATCACAGCTCTAAATAATAAAAATATACAGTTGGCAACTAGCATGCCAAGCGTGGCAACTGCGGCAAATATCCAACTTATTTGGCAACTACGGCGAATATCCAACTTATTTGGCAAATACGGCAAATATCCAAGTTATTTGGCAAATACGGCAAATATCCAACTTATTTGGCAATCTGTGGAGGAGCCCAATTGATAAACGACAGTAGAATACCAGCCACGTAGAGGTGGCGAAAAAAGAAACCACTCCCCCATTTCGTCCCGTGGGTGTCGTAAGAGGCGACAGAGGGAAACTGAAACAGGAGATGGGCAGCATCTTCTTGATAACAGCGCAAAGTAATAAAAAGCTGCGGTTGCCAACCCGCAAAAATAGAAATTAGCATATAAAGGTAGGAAAATACTTAACCCTCCTTTTTTGAAGTCCGCGGGTCCCTAACTATCAAATCCACACACACAATTTCATGGAAATCTGTTTAGTAGTTTTGGGGTGAATCGTAAATACACCGACAAACAGACGGACAGACAAAAATTCTAAAAACTACTAATTTGGCTTCACTGCTCTTTATTTTGTCCCCTGGACTTGTTTTTTCCAGATATTATTAGAATTACAAACACGTCTTTTCTACAGAAATATTATATGTATAGATGTAGAATCGGACCTTTTTAATCTGTTATTAATGTAATATTTAATTTTTTTTTCAGAATGTACTTCCTTCACAAGGGGGCGATAATGTTCACAATACTGCTGGTCTTACGGCTAATACTACAGAATAGATACATGCGTGATTTTGTATACGGAACGTTAAAAATATTAATGTATATTGTTAGTACAACGTATTCGCGTATTACAGCACGTGTATAAATTTAGACAAAATAATTAGTTTTAAGTAATGTATAATGCAACCAGTGCCTTTGTTGTATTGCTAATACATTATACGGGGTTATTTCACAAAATACGCCCTATTTTGCAGAGGTTCTAAATAAGTAACAAAGCGAATGGTGAAGAAAAATTAATTTAAAACATCTCTGTCCTTTTATCTTTTAGATTTAATATGCGTCAGAATGCGTGATAATAACTGATTTTCATCCATTTTATATCTAACGCCTACTATTTTACTACACACGACAAAAACGATGTGAATTGAATCGCACACAGAGGAGCGCGTGTAGTTGTTGCCAATAAATCACATTCAATATGGGATACTACTGACTACAGGGTTATTGTTTAATTAATAGTTACTGATTTGGACTATCTATAAACATTAAGTAGTATCCTCTTTTGTATGAATAAGACACATTAACAATAGTACAATCGGTAACAATGTTATACTGTGAAACTAAATTTATACGTTATTTATATTACTGCACTATGTCATAACTAGGAGATATTTTAACAATCGAAAGAATCCCAGTAAGTCACAGAGTATTTGTATATGCTGCATGTAGGGTTGCCAATATTTCTACGGCGAAATATAGTAAAGTTTCAAAATAAGCTACAAAAATATAACATTGTAAGGAAAAAGCAAAAAATAGACAAAGATATATTTCTACTTATTTATTTTTAATAAAACTAGTATATTTTTTGCACTTCTTGCCTTTTTTAACAAATTTCACCCTAAAATAAAAGTTTCATATGCTTTATCACATTCAATTTTTAAATTAAAGTAAAGCAAAAGCTTGTTTTTTTATTAATGAGATAATAGAGTCAGGCGTTACTTTGTGAAAATTAAATATATTAAAGTTGGTAAGAAATACCTCGCCCATATCCGCTCAATAAAATAAAATGATGTATCTTACCCAGTTTGAAGAGCACCTCCCTCCCTCCTTCAATTGCGTGCACTTATCTCGTCACCACTAATCCCAACACCACTACACAACACTCCTAGTGTTATGGATATGGGTGAGGTAATTCTTACCAACTTTAATTAATGAGTTACTACTTCTTTCTTCTTGCCATTTTGAATTCATAACCGAAAATGTGTTTTCTGTGAATGCCGAAGTGGCGAGAATAGAGAGCAAGAATTAAATTACTTTAAATAAATTAAGTTATTTTCTGTATTTTTTTTTTAAATATGCTGCCATTTTTGCCTAAAGTTTTGTCAATAAACTCCCTACAATATTTTACTTTTGTTCAAAATACTTGCCATAGAGTATATAGTAATACAATACTTGCACTTCTCTTGTAGGATACACCCTATCGCAACGATCAAAAGTTAATGTAAAGACGCGTTCAAAAATTTTTAAAATTAAGGATTTGTTTGTAAGATATCGGTGTTGTAAGTATAGTATTTTTGCATATTATATATTTCTTAAACAGTATATAGTACGCAGACCCGAAATATAGTACAATACTATATATTATAGTACGGTTGGCAACCCTAGCTGCAGGTCGACTCGCATGTTGCGTATTGTAGGCATTTCATTACACAGATGGTGAATTTTGTTGGAAAATTTTCAGAAGTATTGTTGTACCTAAGACTCTTAGCTTTTGGTATATTCTGTTCTAAATTCGACAGTAAATTCATCATACATAAACACTCACGCCTGTCACCCAGAGGGGTAGGCAGAGACTACAGACTTCCATTTGGCACGATCCTGACACACCTCTCTCGCCTCCTTCACATCCATACACCTCCGCATACATGCTCGTCGGTTAAGGGTACTCCTAATTTGGCCCGTTTTCAATAAATCGCCAATTTGGTCGATAAATTTTCGCCTAGGACGTCCCTTTCCGACTCTGCCATTCACTTCTGCAACATAAATTTTCTTTGTCACTCTTTCCTCATTCATTCTTTCCACATGACCAAACCACCGAAGCATTCCTTTCTTAATCCTGGTCACAACATCATCTTGCAAACCACACTCTTCTCTTATTACACAATTTCTTACCCTGTCATTAAGATTCAGCCCTAACATACTCCTTAACGACCGCATTTCTACTGCGTTCATTCTACTCTCGTGCTTCTTCTGCCACACCCAACTTTCACTACCATATGTTAAAGTAGGGACCAACACAGCATTGTGAATTGCCATACGTGCCTTTTTCGACACATTTTGACTCTTCACAATAGAGTGCAGGGCCCCATTTACTCTATTTCCCGCATTCACTCGTCGTTCTATATCCTTATCATATCTCCCATCCCTGCTAAATACGCAGCCCAAATATACAAACTCGTCTACTTGCTCGATCAACTCCCCTTCTATTCTTATTTCACAAATCGTTTTACTTTCTTCTCTTTCAAAAACCATAACCTTCGTCTTACTTGCGTTCACTTTCATACCCCTTTCTTTTAATGATCTGTTCATTAATGTAACCATCATTTGCAACTCGGCCGCCGACGACGCAAGTATAACTTGATCATCGGCGTACAAAAGGCATTTGACGGTTAACTCACCCATTCTTAATCCGCATTCTTCAACTTTCAAATTTTGCAAACAACTGTCCATAAATAGGTTGAACAGCCACGGGGAAGCTACACAGCCCTGTCTGACACCTTTATGGATGTCAAACCAGTCCGAGTAGACCCCGTTGATCCTAACACAAGCACTAGAGTCCCTATAAAGGGACTCCAATGCCCGTATCAAGCCAGCGCTCAACCCAAATGAGTTCAGTGTTTGCCATAGCACATCCCTATTCACTCTGTCATAGGCCTTTTCCAAGTCCATGAACGCACAAAAAACCTTTTGGTTTTTGGCCAAAAACTTCTCCGCGATCATGCGCATGGAAAAGACTTGATCTGTACATCCCATTCCCTTTCTAAATCCTGCTTGCACATCCCAAATTTTTCCATCAGTTTCTTTCATGACCCTTTCAATCAGTACCTTAGCATACAGTTTTCCCACAATGCTAAGAAGGCTGATGCCACGATAGTTTTTACAGTCCTGCTGCGACCCTTTTCCCTTATATACTGGGACTATCACGGCTTTGCACCAGTCTACCGGTACCCGCTTCAGTTCCCAGCATAAATTAAACAAGGTGTGCAGCAGGCCTGCCACCACTTCCTCTCCAGCCCTTAGCATTTCGAGTGAAACTCTATCATATCCGGCAGCCTTACCTGCTTTCATGCTTTTCATTGCTTTCATTATTTCACCTACACTAATCTCGCTACCTCTTTCCTCTTCCTTCGGAATTTCTACTTCACTTAGTACACACGTTGTCTCCTCACTCATAAACACGCTTTCAAAATATTCCTTCCATCTCTTTAAACTCAAAACTTCATCATTCAGAATATAGCCATTCTCGTCTCTTATAGCATTCATCATAGGCTGTTTTGAATGTCCCCTGGCAGTTCTTACAAGTTTCCAGAACATTTTAATATTTGCCTGGAAATTATCCGATATTCTTCTATCATTCTTATCCGTTCTTTCTTGCTTTTTTCTTTCAACTACTTCTTTTACTCTCTTATTAAGATGTCTAAAGACTGCCTTTTTTCTTTCAATATCACCATTCGTACCGCTAGAATTACCAGCCTTTGTTGCTAGTAAATCTAGCCATGCTCTCTTCTTTGCTTCAACTTCCATACGTACCTCATCATCCCACCATAACGTATTATTTTTCCTTTCATTCTTTCTCTTACTAACACCACATACTTCGGTAGCTGCATCCACTAAACCTTTCTTTACATTTTGCCATACATTCTCCAAGTCTAACTCCTTCATACATAATTCATCCAAACCACTTATATTTTCTTTCAGTCTACATTTGAACTTCTTTTTCTCACCTTCATCTTGTAACCTTTCTGTTCTAATACGCTGTAACGCAGTGGTAGACACAGATGACCGATGGCGCCAACGCCTGAATAGACCATTAATTCGGCATAGAACCAAATAATGATCCGTTCCTACGTTAGAACCCCGGTAAACCCTTGTATCTACAACTGCGCCCCTCAATCTTTCATCCACAATTATTAAATCTATCATGCTTCTATCGTCACCTCTTTCCCAAGTATACATGTGAATCCTCTTGTGGCGAAAGCAAGTGTTCGTCACAAAAAGATTCTTTTCCATACATACGGTGAGGAGACTTTCACCATTCTCATTTATACTTTCATCACCAAACGTTCCCAATATCCTTTCATAACCAAGCCTCCTCACCCCAACCCTTCCATTAAAATCTCCTAGC
Source organism: Parnassius apollo (assembly GCA_907164705.1). NCBI lineage: Eukaryota > Metazoa > Arthropoda > Insecta > Lepidoptera > Papilionidae > Parnassius > Parnassius apollo. The sequence goes on from CAJQZP010000220.1 coordinate 8,782,125, forward strand.
ATAATAATATTTTCATTTCCCTTACACTCCATTAACACCATCCTTACCATTTCCCAAAACTGCTCTCGGATATAAGTGGGCTTAGACATGTCTGGGGCGTAGACCCCTAACACAAACAACTTCTTTAAGCCCACTTTCATTCGTATCCACAGCAGTCTTGGGCTTACACATTCATACTCTTTCACACATTGGCCCATTCTTTCTGAAAGGATGATACCTACTCCCTGGCATGCCCGCTCGATCTCGTCTACACCAGACCAGTATGCGGTATACATGCCATGTGTAGTGACATCCTTTCCCTTCCTTTTCGTCTCATTTACACATAACACATCTATTCACAGTAAATTCAGTCAAACATATTCCTAACAAATTGCATTCGCATTCGGTAACGGTTTAGATTTAGCATCGGATTCAATCAACGGCCCTACGACTCACGACTGAAGGTAGAGATGTTCCATTCGTGACTGTTAATAAGTCGATTGCGAAAAAAATTATCGAGGACCATCATGTAGATACGCTTAGAATAAAACGATCGACTTAACTTCTTGGGCTTGCCCACTGCTATTATTTTTTTAGCCAAACACACTCGATATTAAGTTATTGATGAGTAGTCGTTTGAGAGTTGGGCGATCCGCGCAGAGTCGGAATTATAATGGTGTAAAATAGAGTCAGTGCTAAGAAAAATAAAAAACGTTGGATTTCAGAGCACTGGAATGTTTAGGTAGTATTTTTGCTGTTGCATTATAATCAGTTAGGCTGCTGTCATTCGACCAAAGCACACCAGCAATAGATCGAAAAAAAATCTATTCATCAAATTTCTTACAGCTCAGATATTCTTTTAATTTTTTCCCTTTCCCATCATCGCCATTCGTTATTCGCACAGGCTCTATTTTCTTAAACTAAAAAGTTTACTTCTATGAGCATAAGGGAAATTTTATATACCTATTTACTAAACTTGATTGATATTATAAAACCCAGATTTTTAAGTACAATATACATTTTTTATTATTAAATTATATTTACAAATATACATTTTATTAGTATCCTTGTTTTTTTTTAAATTATAATATATAATTATATAATAATTTTAATTAATTTAGTTTAGTTACAAAATTTAATTGTAATTGTAAAACCCAGATTTTTAAGTACAATATAATTTATTGTTATTAAATTATATTTACAAATATACTATTTATGAGTATTCTTGTGTTTTTTAAACATACTGTTGGTAAGTCTTTACAGGAACATGCCAGCTGATCAGAACAATGATCAAAAATATAAAGGGTGTCATTGAGGAGAAGTACCATGTGGCAACAGAGGCGGATTCAATGTCGACAGCACCCTAGGCTTGGACATCATCGGCGCTCCTCCTCCGGCCATATTCTTAAGGCCGAATACGACGCGACTTACTCGTTTCGCAGCAAACCACGCGCCGCCCGTACGCTTTGTTTATATAGACATGTATAATATAATCAAAGCCGTACGGGCTTTGATTATATTATATTTGACTGAGCTAGCTCAGTATGCAGAGTAATGAACAACACAGAGCGCATCGCTTACTTCTTAAATAAATCTTTCTTATTTATAATATTAGTTCCTATAGATTATAAATTCTGTACTTTATTCGTTATAAAATATTGTTCGAAAAGTTATTGAATTGATAACGATTTTTTTTTCTTAATTGGTGCATCGTACTTAAAGAACCTCATATAACTGAAAATGTTCGTTTTTGTGAGTCTTACAAGATGCCGTAATGCAAATTGCATAAATAATAAAGAAAAAAAACTAAAAAGTCGGTGATTGCCCCATAGTGGGGATAGATACTGTGCATGTAAATTCTCACAAGACCACTCCGACTGGTCAATCACTTCACATCCGAATTATTTCGGTTTTTCTTAATTATGTACTTACCCCATGCTTTTGGACAATACATTGACTATGACATTATTTGCGGTCTCTGTGCTTGCACTACTCTGTACATTCTTTTCCGACTCGGTCTTGATATTTAAATTTTTAGTGTTTCTCACTTGAAACTAGAAAAGTATAAATGATCAGTTTGGCTAATGTAAATGAGTAAAAATGCAACCTATTGGGCAGCCTCAAACAAAAAATTATTTTACAAAAATATAAGTATTAACCTCAAAATACAACATTCGAGCAGCGTTCATGCGATAAACTCTCTTTATTTTACCACTTAGGTATCATTTGTGGTAGTGACATTATAGTCACTTAAACGCGTATAAAACACTAAATTAACGATTTTCGCTACAGACACGACTGTGGTCACCTTACGTCACACGTCGAAGCGCCTGGTAATTTATTACGGCAAAGTTTTATCTGGCAATATACGATATAATTATTAGGTGTTTTTAATTAAAACGAATTATGTTAATAAATAACATTTTTTATCGAAAATAAAGACAGCAGGCACCTTCGGAATCACAATACAAACATTTTTACGTAAAAGAATTTTTCCTAAATTAAAATTCACAGAGTTTTGGAAGAACAATCATTTTTAAATATCATTTCTTAACATTTTTTTATTTGTTGGTATATTCATTTATTTTAAAATTTTAAAACTGCGGGCACCTTGTGAAGGAACCGAACAAACCTACAATAAATGTTTTAACGCTTAGAATTACTTCAGGTCAAAGTTGTAGTGAAGAGAAATACATTAAATTTCGCCAGTTCTCTTCGTATTCGGCCTTAATATATAAAAAATCGATTTTAATGAATGTAATATCATTTCTAATTAAACAATATAACACTTTCAAATTTAAAACGCTTAGTGTGCCTGCGGATAATATTAATAAGTAACAAATATCGTATTTATTTAGTATTTAGTAAAAGCGGTTATAATCGCTCTTATTCAAGCAGATAATAACAAACTCAAAATTTAGATTCGATGGCCTTCGACAGAGACCAAAATTGCTTATTACCTCCTGGTAGGCCAGATTTGCTTCCTACCCTGACCCCTATACGACTGACATATTCGAATCGTGCACTGCGGAGAACCCATTTGCAGGACTTGGCAGCAGAATTAAAAGCTTTCTTCTTCGCACAAACCCTCCGAGTCTTAACTTTGCAATCGCGAGGTTGTTTCTAAAGCGGTGTCACTTTTTTCATTTTGGTGCAGTGTTTTTGGTGGGGAAACATATGCCGATTCCTCTACTGAGTAGAGGAATCGAGGCGCTGCTCAATATACCAACTAAAGACTCAAGAGCTTAGCTAACCAATGGGGAATTTATTTGGAGACCGCGCGAACGCCTTAGCCCCCCGAAATGGCCACCGAATCCCCTCATCCAGTTGCCAACTGGCTTGGTGGAGCATTTCGGATCTTTTCGCGAATTAGCGGGGCAGCCTTTGGCACGTGGCACCTGCGGTCGGCCAACAGCAAGACCATGCCTCGCATCCCGCTTCCCTTGCGAATGGGATATAATAGCTGGTATAGCTTTGCTCAGAAGTCCATACTTTTCTTGAGCGGCGCAACTATCCCCCAAAAGCGCTGGTTCTTCCGCTCACAGAAGAAACGTAGTGAGCGGGAGACTTCGCGCCTCACTCCTGTCTTGCGCCTAAGCTCTCTCTTTCCGTGTCAGATTGTGATTTGATGAGTGTGATATAATTGAAAGTGCACCTGAGCTTGCGCATACATTCGGACACTACAATTCTGTATAGTGCAGATAGGCTTAGTCTCCGTTGAGACTGGCCGCAGTGACAGAAATTCGGTTGGAAGGAAACTCAAGCCAACAATCAAACCAATACTCAACTCAAGCTAACACTATGATGATAATCACGAGAAGTGCGTTTGTTTGTCAGTTTGTTCTTCATTCAATGAAATGAATGAAGAAGTAGAAGTTGAGTATTAGTTTGATTGTTGGCTTTAGTTTCCTTCCAATCGAATTTCTGTCACTTAAGAGCACTTAAGAGTGCTGATAGACGAGGCAATTTATATTTTTTTTTAGATTTTGAAATCTCAATCGCTGCATTCATGTGATTATTGATCACAAATATTAAATATATTACATATAGTTTGATTATATGTGTTCGTTAAAACAGTAGGCCTTATTATCCTATCATAGTAAAATAAGGCCTACTAGCAAGGTTTTTAGAAATGTTTAATTTTGCTTTTCTTTACGGCAAATGTTCCAATTTTTACCAACCACGCAGTTTATTATAATTTATAAGTACTTATTTTGCAAATTCAACTATATTAAAATGGTGGCGTTATTTATTTATTTATTTAATTATTCTCTTTTGTACACCACAATACAGAAACATCAATATAGTTAAAACTAATTAAAGTATGTACAATAGGCGGTCTTATCACTCTGAAAGTGATTTCTTCGAGACAACTTTTGCGTAGAGGAATGATGCAAACAAAAGTTACAAATAGAGGGGGGCATACAAAATAATAATAAAAAGACGTGTGGCACTCGGGGACTGCCGCGGTAAAGCTATTGCATAGCATTTTATATCAACTTATGCAATTATAATTATTTTTTATTTATTTTATTTATGCAGTATTTCTTTTTCTTTGATATTAATTCAAGTTACACTTTTTGAGCGTGGTGACCGATAAGAAAACAATTTTTTTTCTTTTATTAAATAAATAAAAAGTTAATATTGTTTAAAATATTTTTATTATTTTACAATACATGTGGGTTTTATTATCTTACAGTAGCTGTTGGTTATTCAGGAATATTTATCAACACCGTGTCGAAGACTGCCGAAAGGAAACGACGTTAGATAATGCACGGCCTTCAAGCCACACCTCCGTGTTCGTCGGAGTGGGGAGCGTGAGGTTTTTTTTCGTTACGGAATTTCTGGATTCGGTCCACGCGCTCAAGGCCCGCGATAGAAGCTATGCAATAGCTTAAAAAATATAATAATAAATACAAATAAAAATAAGTGAAAGTTATATATAAAATATCATATAATAGATTAAATTAAAAGAGTACGAGAAAGGTAAAGTAATTTATTTAATAGCGTTCTAAATAATACGATTTAACAAGACTTTTGAAAGAGTGAAGAAATTTAGCATGACGAATATGGAGAGGTAAGGAGTTCCACAATCGCGCAGCGGTTACAGTGAAAGTTCTTGAAAAAGGAAGAAGAGTGCAAAGGTGTAGAGAGAGAAAGATTGTCGGAAGATCGAAGGAACCGATTATGGGTAAGAGAAAGATACTGGAAACGGTTTTTTAAATACAGAGGAGTACAAGGATTAAACAGCACACTATACAACGCGGAGAGAATGTGAGTATTCCTGCGAAGACGGATCGGGAGCCATTTGAGCTGTTTGCGAAATTCGGAGATATGATCATATTTGCGAAGCCCAAATATAAATCTAATGCATAAATTTTGAATGCGCTCAAGCTTATTAAGCTGCTCCTCGGTAATGTCAAGATAGCAAATATCAGCATAGTCAAGGATAGGCAGAAGTAGAGACTGGGCGAGCGTAACTTTAGTTGCTGTGGGAAGTAAATTACGTAAGGAAGTCTCTACGAAGAATCTACGTAAAGAGTTTAACGCAGCAAACATTTTTCTACTGACCTCACTAACCTGTGAGGTCCAAGACATACAGGAGTCAAGATACAACCCCAGGTTTTTAACCTTGTTACTGTAAGGGATTAGAGTGCAGTCTACTATAATAGGGGGTAGGGAAGACCAGTCAATTTTACCAATTAATCGAGAACTACCGATGACAATGACCTGAGTTTTTTTAGAATTAATCGTTAAACCATAACATTTACTCCAATTCGAAATACAAGTCATATCAGCGTTAATAGTGTCAACTGCTTTAGATAGATCTTCAAGAGAGGACTGAGTATAGATTTGGAGATCATCAGCATACAAGTGGTAGGAAGAGGACAAATTATGACTTATAGAGTTAATGAAAATTTCAAAAAGGAGAGGAGACAACACGCCAACTTGTGGTACACCAGCAGCTGTAGTAGTCCAGGTGGAAAAACCTCTTGCACTTGAATTCGCTGTCGGCGACCAAACAAGTAACTTCAAAACCAGTCAACTACAGTTGTAGATATGTTGAGAGAGCGTAGGATGCTTAACAAGATATCAAAATCTACAGTATTAAAAGCGTTACTAAAATCAAGCAACGTGAGAATGGTAACCTTTTGTTTCTCCATACCATACCGAATATCATCAGTGATTTGTAAAAGTGCAGTAGTCGAACTATGGCCAGGACGGAAACCGGATTGCAAGGGATTTAAAAGATTGTGTTTTAAAAGATAGGTGCTTAATTGATTGTGTACAAGACGTTCTAGAACTTTGGAAAAGAAAGGCAAAATAGAAATAGGTCTATAATTAGAAAAACTACAGGGATTTGTCTTTTTCGGATGAGGAACTACAAATGCGTCTTTCCAAGCTGAAGGTAAAAAAGCAGAATTCAGTGAATTATTCAGGATAGACGTGATTATAGGTAAAAGGAGATCAATGAGAGGGATGACCATTTCCCGACTAATGCAGTCACTACCAATCGAATTTGAATGGATGGACATTATGGCTCTCTTAACATCAGAACTGTTAAATTGGGTAAAATTAAAAGCAGAGGTGTCCGGAGTGGGAGCTTTTAAAAGAGAATCCAAAGTATTATGTTTTGCTTTATCGTTAATGCAAGACGAAGAAGAGAAATGCAAATTAAGTTGATTGAGATCAAAGTTATGGTGTGTGAGATTTGGTCGTAATTTCCCAACTCCTAAGGACTTAAGAAATTTCCAGACCCTAGCAGGGTCAGGATCTTGTACTGATTCATGGATATGGCGTCGTTGTGCTTATCTACACAGATTGTTGCAACAATTCCGTACTAATCTATACTTCTCTCTATTCAAATCGCTAGAAAGTGACTTGTATTTAGCTTTGGCACAATTTTTAATGTGGATGATTTTTTATATATCATCGGTCAGCCAAGGAGAGGGAGGATGCTTTACACGCACTGGGCGAACAGGAGCATGAACATCGTAAAGCTGAATTAACAGAGAGTTGAACAAAGCAACCTGTTCATCAACAGTAGACGCATTGACGACTACACTCCAATCAATCTTTACAGCGTCATTTAAAAGCTGCTCCAAATCCAAGTCACTAAAGTTACGCTGAAGTAGTATCCTTGACTTAGCTTTAGGGGGACGGATTTTGTATGACAGGTATAAAAGGTCGTGATAGGAAAAAGAATCAGCAGCATGTTGCCCAAATTTAAGAACATGGTCAGGTAAAGACACAAACATTATGTCGAGAAGAGAAGGGGCACAGTTCGGGAAAAAGTGTGTGGCAGAAGTAGGAAGAAGTTTTAAATTTGCTGCTTCAATAATAGATTTAAGTTTTATTGATCTAGCGTTCATTTTTAAAAGACAAGTATTAAAATCACCCATAATAATACTGTGACAATAGATAGGTGTAAGTTTGTCAAGAATATTTTCTAACGTGGTGAAGTAGTCGAGGTCGAAGAGGGACTGTAAAAAACTCCGAGAAGTAATTTTGTATGACCAAGAAGAACTTCGATAAAGAGAAATTCAGCTTCGCTTCCAGTCTGCGAACCATTTGAAACTTGAATTACTGAAAAAAGTGGCCTTGAAATGAAAAAGAGAAATCTACCGCTGCTGATCAGCCCGGAGAGCGGCTAACGCTCCGTGTGTTATCTATATCTGAATTCTGTGATGTTGGACACCTTCATCTGCTGTTGATTTAGGGTATTATAGACCGCGAGCTATGTGAAAAGGGGAAAGGTGATGATGATAACGATAATAATAATAATGGTTTATAATTTGGTTTGTTACCAATCGTCAGGACCCTTCTAACCGCTGTCCGAGTGGGCAAGCAAAAAGTTTGTTTCAGTTTAGAAACCTTTAAAGACGGTTTTTAATTTTTTTTAGTTGTTTTAATAAGTCGAATAATGGATACAAAAATTGCCATGTTACAATTCATCATCTAATTGTGAATTATATCGTACAATTTTTTTGCTGTAGCTATGTATGATTTTAAAAAAACTGCTATGAAACATGGGACCCGTTCACATCTCAACTCTTTTATCGACAATGTCGACAACCCTTATCGTCGATGATATCGAACTTGGCCCCCTTTTCACTTTCGGATCAATGAAATATGTAAGTTGGGGAATATGGTATTTTAATGAAAGAAAGAGTCAAACACTAACAAAAAAGTACATTATTAATATGTGACAATACGAAAGTGGTCTAAGGTTGAACCTTTTTAAATAACATGTATAATTTGTCATTGTGTAGATTTTTATTATATATATATATATATATATATATATACAGGGTGTTAGTGTAAACACCGTTGTCCTTGAAACCAGTGGCTTGGTTTCACTTGTAGAAAGTAATTTCAATGAAAAGTAACATTTTTTTAGTCAAATCTCAATTTTTTCTTACAATTATTTCACCCTAGGCAAGTAGGGATATACCTACAGAATTCACAACAAAAAACTCAACATATCGTAGGTAGCGGCAGCGATTCGCGGTCAAGGCCAATGTCACGTGTCAGTGTGTCAGTCCTTCGCTGCGTCGGTACGGAATGTACGTGTTAATTTGATTTAAAACCGCGCCGCGCAGTGCCGACATTCTACGTCGCTTTAGGTTGTAGTTTTGGTGCGAGTGTATTTAATTTGTAATTATGTCCTACATAAACGTGCAGTGGAAATGTGCCTCTTCGTTCACTGAGAAACCTCTACTACCAACATGACGGTGCCCCGTGCACATTTTCAGCTGCAAATCAGGGCTATGCTGGTTGAGGAGTTTCCTGGGCCATGAACCGACCCTACCCCGCTGGACTTTTATCTTTGGGGAGAAGTGAAGCGCCGAGTGTATGCAACTAAGTTCCGTAATACGTCCGAACTCAAAAGGCGAATTCTTAGTGTATTTAGAGAAATGACACTGTTGTGCTTCTAGCTTTTGCGATTAATGTAAAAGCTGATCAAAATCGAATCCATTTACGAGGATTTTATTTAATAGGTAAGTGTAAATAACCAATCAATCAGGCTACACATCAAGCTGTACAAATCCTTTGTCTTGGCCTCGCTTTGTATGATCTTTCCGTACAATGAACGGTCAGCTTATGCTTCAAATGCCCTTTGCGTTCTAGGGCCGCGGTACGGTATACGGTAAATACGCCAAAAATCCTACCTAATGATTTACTATTTACTATTATTAATGTTTAATTTTCTTTGTTGTTAAATCTAACTTACATTAATTTGGACTCGTCACGCAACACAAAGGGTAGGAATTTTTATCTGTCCTAAGCAAGTGTGAAAGTATGAAGGAAAAGTTTCATAATAGGTTATATATAGGTGTACCATTGTGTTTATATTGAAATGTTGTGTAGGTAGCAAGGGCGGGCGGTGATCTTTACAGTAATTACGTCACTCGAGCGCATAGGGTATCCATAAATTTACGGACGGTGTCGAACAGAAACTTTTTTTAATTTTATAAAAGAAAATAGCGTTTTTTTTTTAAAATAAGGTAAATATTTTTATATAAAGCCAACAACCTATGGTTTCAGTGACAACGGTGTTTACACTTACACACTGTATAATAAAAATATTATTATATATTTTTATATATATATATATATATATATATATATATATATATATATATATATATATATATAATAATCTTCAAGAAAAGGGCTTACTCCTTTCTAAAGGGCCGGCAACGCACCTGCAATTCCCCTGGTGTTGCGGTTGATCATGGGCGGCGGTAGTCACTTAACATCAGGTGAGCCACATGCTCGTTTGCCCCCTCTTCTATAAAAAAAAAAAACATATATATATATAACATGTAACATAATTAACGCACTTTGAGAAAGTAGTTTGTTCAGAATCGTTTACTGAATCGATTCCTATCATATTTAATATAGGTAATTTTTATCCCAAAAATAAAACTATGTAAATTACAGTCACACTAAATCTGTACAGTCAAAACAAACTGAAATGGACCGTAATTTAAGGCAATAAGACTTTTAAAGCCTCATTTACATTCAGCCCCTGAAACTGCTCCTCGCACTGCCGGCAATACTTCGCTAAATACTGCCGTAGCAGGATCGCGGCAAGTGTGTATTCACACTCTGCCCTACCACTCACATCGCTTTCGGCTACAGAACACTAATACCCTTTGGTTCACATTCAGTCAGCTCCATCGCTCACTTCGCGCCAAGCGTCTGGATGAACGGACGTGCGTGCCGTCTTGTTATTAAATAAGTACGATTTACCAAAATGCCTTTCGAGTGGAATAATGAAAATACAATAAACTTTTTAGAACTGCTGGAATCAGAAAAAAACTATGAGATTTCAACGATAAAAACCACAATTCATCATCTTCTACGAATACGAATTTTCTTTTTGAGATAACATAGTACCTATGTACATAATTAATTATAAATTCGTCAAATTTATTATTTTAATATAAAATTTAGTTTAAGGAATTAATGAACATAGACATTTTATTTCCAAAAACGATTAGTAACTCATTTGATTATTTATTTATTAAAATGTAAAATAAGTTAAATGGTAATATTTGCATAATAGCCTGAGATTTTTAAATTATAATTTTATTATAATTAAAATTATGAATTAATTTATACTGTAGTGTAATTATTAAAATAATAATAGCTTAACTAATCTCATATAATATTTAATATTATTTATGTAACAATAATGTAATAATTCAATTAATAATTTATGAACAATTTATTGTATAAGAATTCAAATAGAGTGGATCTGTATAAGTATTTAATTGTACATAATATTTAAATTCAACATTGAGCTATTATGTACTACTTACTAGAGGAGACACTGCATTCAGCTACTCTTTTCCACTCAACTGCGGTGCGTACACCGCACTTTAATCAGTCACTCGCTAGGCGCTAGTAGAGTTGTCACGTGTTGTGTTGATTTAAAAAAAATCTCTTGATAAAAATATGCCATCGTGTGTACTTAGATATTGCACAAATAATTCAAGAAATGTCAGTAAAAAGCAAGGTATTACTTTTCAACGGTTAATAAGATACTTAATCAATAAAAAAATATTATAACTTAATAATAAAACAATTTATTCCTAAGACGCCATCTTGTGTCATGTAATATAGATTATGAAATTAATTTGTTCAGATGCGACATTTCTGTGGGTACTAAAGTATAGGACGAATATATTATTATACACATTTTTTTTGTAGAAACATATATGAGTTATCATAATTAGGCCAATGTTTTATATTTAAATCTGCTCATTATTCTTTTATATTATTTTTAGGTTTACACATCAAAGTCAAAGTGGAATAAATTCGTCCATTTTTAACTCTCGCGTGCCCAGCATTTACGAACGACTCTTATTGTAATTTAAATAAATATATTTGTAATTTAAATTTTATATTAATAAGTTTTGTTAAACATATATTTAGTATGTTTTTTTATATTTGACATAGATACCTTTTAAAATATTCAGAAAAAAATTTAATTAAAATGTAATTGTGATATAATATTATGTAATATATTAAATAAACAAATATAATATACAAAATAAATGACAAAATTTAAATATTGTTCTCGATATAATTTAGCTATTTAACAATACAATCTACTATTACCTACGGATAATTCTACCTTTGTTTATTCTATGATAAAAAAACCAAACGCGCGAACACAGAGTAGCGCACATTTTTTGTTTGAGATTGCTGTTCTAGTACGTAAGTACATATTACTTCAATGGAATTCAAAAAGAATGTTTGTACCTAACTTTTAAGCAATGCAATAATTTTAAAATGTAACATTGGGTTTGTGTAATTAGCTGTATTTCATATCATTTTTGCATGCCAATTATAGCAAAACATGTCAGTTCCCAATGAAGTGGAATCTCGTTTTTGAGATAACATAGTACCTATATACATAATTAATTATAAATTCGTCAAATTTATTATATTAATATAAAATGTAGTTTAAGGAATTAATGAAAATTAACATTAATTTTATTTCTAAAACGATCAGTAACTCAATTGATTATTTATTTATTAAAATGTAAAATAAGTTAAATGGTAATATTTGCATAATAACCTGAGAATTTTAAATTATAGTGTAATTATAAAAATAATAATAGCTTAACTAATCTCATATAATATTTAATATTATTTATGTAACAATAATGTAATAATTCAATTAATAATTTATGAACAATTTACTGTATATGAATTCAAATAGAGTGGATCTGTATATGTATTTAATTTTACGTAATATTTGAATTCAAAAAGAATGTTTGTAACTCATTTTAAGCAATGCAATAATATTAAAATGTAACATTGGGTTTGTGTAATTAGTTGTATTTCATATCATTTTTGCATGCTAATCATGGCAAAACATGTCAGTTCCACGTCATTGATGATCTTATGTACCATGTTTTTAAGCAAATAAATTCTATCTATCAAAAAAAAATCTATCTATCTTCTTTTGAACTTGATATCTTTTTAAATTATTAACATAATTTTGTATTGCAAGAAGACACAGCGCGGACCCTGTAATTATTTCGACGTCTGCCATAGTCGAAAGCTACGTTAGTACTCTTATTAGTTTGCGGTCGAAAGCCGAAAGTGATGTGAGCATAGAGTAGAGTAATATATACAGAAAGATGTGAGTGGTAGGTGTAGTAATCGCGAAGAGTGAAAATACACACTTCTCGCGATCCTGCTACGGCCATTGAGTTATACAAAACTAGAGGAGCAAACCACATAACCGCGCGTCCAAAAAAGTATAACCACTATCCAAACGCGACGACGTAGCTTTGAAACAAATAAAAATTTTAAAATAGGTTATATAATATAAAATTATTAATATGAAATTATCTATTAAATATATTTTATTACCTATTTTATATTAATAATTTTATATTATTTATAATTTCATATAAATTTTATATTAATTATATTTTATTACCTATTTTATATCGTTTGATTTATTAGTACTATAAAAATACGTTTTATTTCATCATTATATTTACTTCTATTCATCTGATAAGCTTTGTATCCTTTTTTTCTAAGGGGACGTAATAAAGATTTTAAATTAAATATACTTTTTTAATGTAAAAACTATTAACTGCAGCTAAAAAAAACTTATTTTTATTGCGTATTTTAGGTAAAATTTCATATAGTAAGCCACACCAACCCGCCATTGCATGTTTGTGTATCTATCTTTATCTAATCTTAGCGACGATATTGTTTTCGCAACTTGTGTAAGTGAGATAGATATATGTTTACTTAAAATTTTTATTTGTTTCAAAGCTACGTCGTCGCGTTTGGATAGTGGTTATACTTTTTTGGACGCGCGGTTATGTGGTTTACTCCTCTAGTTTTGTATAACTCAATGGCCGTAGCAGGATCGCGAGAAGTGTGTATTTTCACTCTGCCCTACCACTCACATCTTTCTGTATATATTACTCTACTCTATGCTCACATCACTTTCGGCTTTCGACCACAAACTAATAAGAGACCTACTAACGTAGCTTTCGACTATGGCAGACGTCGAAATAATTACAGGGTCCGCGCTGTGTCTTCTTGCAATACAAAATTATGTTAATAATTTAAAAAGATATCAAGTTCAAAAGAAGATAGATAGATTTTTTTTGATAGATAGAATTTATTTGCTTAAAAACATGGTACATAAGATCATCAATGACGTGGAACTGACATGTTTTGCCATGATTAGCATGCAAAAATGATATGAAATACAACTAATTACACAAACCCAAAGTTACATTTTAATATTATTGCATTGCTTAAAATGAGTTACATTCTTTTTTGAATTCAAATATTACGTAAAATTAAATACATATACAGATCCACTCTATTTGAATTCATATACAGTAAATTGTTCATAAATTATTAATTGAATTATTACATTATTGTTACATAAATAATATTAAATATTATATGAGATTAGTTAAGCTATTATTATTTTTATAATTACACTATAATTTAAAATTCTCAGGTTATTATGCAAATATTACCATTTAACTTATTTTACATTTTAATAAATAAATAATCAATTGAGTTACTGATCGTTTTAGAAATAAAATTAATGTTAATTTTCATTAATTCCTTAAACTACATTTTATATTAATATAATAAATTTGACGAATTTATAATTAATTATGTATATAGGTACTATGTTATCTCAAAAACGAGATTCCACTTCATTGGGAACTGACATGTTTTGCTATAATTGGCATGCAAAAATGATATGAAATACAGCTAATTACACAAACCCAATGTTACATTTTAAAATTATTGCATTGCTTAAAAGTTAGGTACAAATATTCTTTTTTGAATTCCATTGAAGTAATATGTACTTACGTACTAGAACAGCAATCTCAAACAAAAAATGTGCGCTACTCTGTGTTCGCGCGTTTGGTTTTTTTATCATAGAATAAACAAAGGTAGAATTATCCGTAGGTAATAGTAGATTGTATTGTTAAATAGCTAAATTATATCGAGAACAATATTTAAATTTTGTCATTTATTTTGTATATTATATTTGTTTATTTAATATATTACATAATATTATATCACAATTACATTTTAATTAAATTTTTTTCTGAATATTTTAAAAGGTATCTATGTCAAATATAAAAAAACATATTAAATATATGTTTAACAAAACTTATTAATATAAAATTTAAATTACAAATATATTTATTTAAATTACAATAAGAGTCGTTCATAAATGCTGGGCACGCGAGAGTTAAAAATGGACGAATTTATTCCACTTTGACTTTGATGTGTAAACCTAAAAATAATATAAAAGAATAATGAGCAGATTTAAATATAAAACATTGGCCTAATTATGATAACTCATATATGTTTCTACAAAAAAATGTGTATAATAATATATTCTTCCTATACTTTGGTACCCACAGAAATGTCGCATCTGAACAAATTAATTTCATAATATATATTACATGAATCGTTAGAATAAATTGTTTTATTATTAAGTTATAATAATTTTTTTATTGATTAGTATCTTATTAACCGTTGAAAAGTAATAACTTGCTTTTTACTGACATTTCTTGAATTATTTGTGCAATATCTAAGTACACACGACGGCATATTTTTATCAAGAGATTTTTTTTAAATCAACACAACACGTGACAACTCTACAAGCGCCTAGCGAGTGACTGATTAAAGTGCGGTGTACGCACCGCAGTTGAGTGGAAAAGAGTAGCTGAATGCAGTGTCTCCTCTAGTACGTAGTACATAATAGCTCAATGTTGAATTTAAATATTATGTACAATTAAATACTTATACAGATCCACTCTATTTGAATTCTTATACAATAAATTGTTCATAAATTATTAATTGAATTATTACATTATTGTTACATAAATAATATTAAATATTATATGAGATTAGTTAAGCTATTATCATTTTAATAATTACACTACAGAATAAATTAATTCATAATTTTAATTATAATAAAATTATAATTTAAAAATCTCAGGCTATTATGCAAATATTACCGCCCTGAAAAGCATTTAATTTAATACCAATTATGTAATAGATTTCAAGATGATTGATTTGTATTAACTTATTTTACATTTTAATAAATAAATAATCAAATGAGTTACTAATCGTTTTTGGAAATAAAATGTCTATGTTCATTAATTCCTTAAACTAAATTTTATATTAAAATAATAAATTTGACGAATTTATAATTAATTATGTACATAGGTACTATGTTATCTCAAAAAAGAAAATTCGTATTCGTAGAAGATGATGAATTGTGGTTTTTATCGTTGAAATCTCATAGTTTTTTTCTGATTCCAGCAGTTCTAAAAACTTTATTGTATTTTCATTATTCCACTCGAAAGGCATTTTGGTAAATCGTACTTATTTAATAACAAGACGGCACGCACGTCCGTTCATCCAGACGCTTGGCGCGAAGTGAGCGGTGGAGCTGAATTAGGCATGTCAATATAAAATCGATTAATCGAAAAATCGATTCTTTGGAGTAAAATTATCGATTTTTTAGATCGATTCGAAGCACCGCATCGATTCACTGAATCGATCCAAAAACCTCTTGAATCGGACTGATTCATTTGATTCAAGAACTAGCCAAAATTCCCAAACTGGCTGGGGTAAGATACCACAGTTTTTTAATTTTTTGCTGTTGGGGGACGCAAAAACAACCGGTCGTACTTGGTTGATAATTTGAACGCAATATATATTTGAATAAAATAAATGTTTATGAACGCATCCAACAATATCGAAAAGTTGTCATTTCATTTACACTTCCAAAATTCTTAAGCTCACTTTCCACTAAGGGATTTAATGTAATTTATATTACATCTTGAGATAGAAATTAATATTGCTCACCGTACTTTAAAATGGAACCGTTTCCACTGAGATGTAATATATATATATATATATTACATCCCAAACTATAAATATTTTTTATATATATAGATATTTTCATATTATATTTCACCTCCTGTACTATAATATAATATAATATTATAGCTGTGAACCTGTTTGAACTGTGAACTCGTGAATTTAACATTATTTATTATCAAAAATATACATACTGTGAGCTGTAAGTACAGACAGAGTACTTTTTAAATACCTAGATACTGTAAATAAATATTATACCGTACGATGAAGTTTATAGAGGTTTATAGTAAGGAAATACCCAGTATTGTGTTCGTGTAGAATTCATTTCAATATGATAAATAGTGAGTTACTAGATTGAAACAGATTTATCGAGAAATCATGCAGTTTGCATTTTTGTTAAAGTATTGTTGTTGTTTTTAGCCTAAAATGTCAAATAAAAGTGTTACGTGGAATCACACAAGCGTTTCAAGCGTTTCAAGCTTACCAGGAGTGGTTAAAAGGAATATTAGTAATGTTAAGCAATAAGATTACTAATATATTATTTAAAAAAATATTACAGTTTAGAAGTTTAAGAAAAAAAAATAGAAAATTCTTGAAATTTCATGTCTGAAAATGCCGCGATTAATCGAAAATCGATCGTTTAATCCTCGATTTAATCGATTATCGATTCAAGTACCTTCGATTCAAATCGATTCAAAGATCGATTTTTTTAAGAGTAAATCGACATGCCTAAGCTGAATGTGAACCAAAGGGTATTAGTGTTCTGTGGCCGAAAGCGATGTGAGTGGTAGGGCAGAGTGTGAATACACACTTCCCGCGATCCTGCTACGGCAGTATTTAGCGAGTATTGCCGGCAGCGCGAGGAGCAGTTTCAGGGGCTGAATGTAAATGAGGCTTTAAAAGTCTTATTGCCTTAAATTACGGTCCATTTCAGTTTGTTTTGACTGTACAGATTTAGTGTGACTGTAATTTACATAGTTTTATTTTTGGGATAAAAATTACCTATATTAAATATGATAGGAATCGATTCAGTAAACGATTCTGAACAAACTACTTTCTCAAAATGCGTTAATTATGTTACATGTTATATATATATATATAAATATATAATAAAATTTTTATTATACAGTGTGTAAGTGTAAACACCGTTGTCACTGAAACCATAGGTTGTTGGCTTTAATATAAAAATATTTACCTTATTTAAAAAAAAAACGCTATTTTCTTTTATAAAATTAAAAAAGTTTCTGTTCGACACCGTCCGCAAAATTTATGGATACCCTATGCGCTCGAGTGACGTAATTACTGTAAAGATCACCGCCGCCCTTGCTACCTACACAACATTTCAATATAAACACAATGGTACACCTATATATAACCTATTATGAAACTTTTCCTTCATACTTTCACACTTGCTTAGGACAGATAAAAATTCCTACCCTTTGTGTTGCGTGACGAGTCCAAATTAATGTAAGTTAGATTTAACAACAAAGAAAATTAAACATTAATAATAGTAAATAGTAAATCATTAGGTAGGATTTTTGGCGTATTTACCGTATACCGTACCGCGGCCCTAGAACGCAAAGGGCATTTGAAGCATAAGCTGACCGTTCATTGTACGGAAAGATCATACAAAGCGAGGCCAAGACAAAGGATTTGTACAGCTTGATGTGTAGCCTGATTGATTGGTTATTTACACTTACCTATTAAATAAAATCGTCTTAAATGGATTCGATTTTGATCAGCTTTTACATTAATCGCAAAAGCTAGAAGCACAACAGTGTCATTTCTCTAAATACACTAAGAATTCGCCTTTTGAGTTCGGACGTATTACGGAACTTAGTTGCATACACTCGGCGCTTCACTTCTCCCCAAAGATAAAAGTCCAGCGGGGTAGGGTCGGTTCATGGCCCAGGAAACTCCTCAACCAGCATAGCCCTGATTTGCAGCTGAAAATGTGCACGGGGCACCATCATGTTGGTAGTAGAGGTTTCTCAGTGAACGAAGAGGCACATTTCCACTGCACGTTTATGTAGGACATAATTACAAATTAAATACACTCGCACCAAAACTACAACCTAAAGCGACGTAGAATGTCGGCACTGCGCGGCGCGGTTTTAAATCAAATTAACACGTACATTCCGTACCGACGCAGCGAAGGACTGACACACTGACATTGGCCTTGACCGCGAATCGCTGCCGCTACCTACGATATGTTGAGTTTTTTTGTTGTGAATTCTGTAGGTATATCCCTACTTGCCTACGGTGAAATAATTGTAACAAAAAATTGAGATTTGACTAAAAAAATGTTATTTTTCATTGAAATTACTTTCTACAAGTGAAACCAAGCCACTGGTTTCAAGGACAACGGTGTTTACACTAACACCCTGTATATATATATATATATATATATATATATATATATATATATATATATATATATATATATATATATATATATATATAATAAAAATCTACACAATGACAAATTATACATGTTATTTAAAAAGGTTCAACCTTAGACCACTTTCGTATTGTCACATATTAATAATGTACTTTTTTGTTAGTGTTTGACTCTTTCTTTCATTAAAATACCATATTCCCCAACTTACATATTTCATTGATCCGAAAGTGAAAAGGGGGCCAAGTTCGATATCATCGACGATAAGGGTTGTCGACATTGTCGATAAAAGAGTTGAGATGTGAACGGGTCCCATGTTTCATGGCAGTTTTTTTAAAATCATACATAGCTAGCGCAAAAAAATTGTACGATATAATTCACAATTAGATGATGAATTGTAACATGGCAATTTTTGTATCCATTATTCGACTTAATTAAAACAACTAAAAAAAATTAAAAACCGTCTTTAAAGGTTTCTAAACTGAAACAAACTTTTTGCTTGCCCACTCGGACAGCGGTTAGAGGGGTCCTGACGATTGGTAACAAACCAAATTATAAACCATCATTATTATTATCGTTATCATCATCACCTTTCCCTTTTCACATAGCTCGCGGTCTATAATACCCTAAATCAACAGCAGATGAAGGTGTCCAACATCACAGAATTCAGATATAGATAACACACGGAGCGTTAGCCGCTCTCCGGGCTGATCAGCAGCGGTAGATTTCTCTTTTTTCATTTCAAGGCCACTTTTTTCAGTAATTCAAGTTTCAAATGGTTCGCAGACTGGAAGCGAAGCTGAATTTCTCTTTATCGAAGTTCTTCTTGGTCATACAAAATTACTTCTCGGAGTTTTTTACAGTCCCTCTTCGACCTCGACTACTTCACCACGTTAGAAAATATTCTTGACAAACTTACACCTATCTATTGTCACAGAATTATTATGGGTGATTTTAATACTTGTCTTTTAAAAATGAACGCTAGATCAATAAAACTTAAATCTATTATTGAAGCAGCAAATTTAAAACTTCTTCCTACTTCTGCCACACACTTTTTCCCGAACTGTGCCCCTTCTCTTCTCGACATAATGTTTGTGTCTTTACCTGACCATGTTCTTAAATTTGGGCAACATACTGCTGATTCTTTTTCCTATCACGACCTTTTATACCTGTCATACAAAATCCGTCCCCCCTAAAGCTAAGTCAAGGATACTACTTCAGCGTAACTTTAGTGACTTGGATTTGGAGCAGCTTTTAAATGACGCTGTAAAGATTGATTGGAGTGTAGTCGTCAATGCGTCTACTGTTGATGAACAGGTTGCTTTGTTCAACTCTCTGTTAATTCAGCTTTACGATGTTCATGCTCCTGTTCGTCCAGTGCGTGTAAAGCATCCTCCCTCTCCTTGGCTGACCGATGATATATAAAAAATCATCCACATTAAAAATTGTGCCAAAGCTAAATACAAGTCACTTTCTAGCGATTTGAATAGAGAGAAGTATAGATTAGTACGGAATTGTTGCAACAATCTGTGTAGATAAGCACAACGACGCCATATCCATGAATCAGTACAAGATCCTGACCCTGCTAGGGTCTGGAAATTTCTTAAGTCCTTAGGAGTTGGGAAATTACGACCAAATCTCACACACCATAACTTTGATCTCAATCAACTTAATTTGCATTTCTCTTCTTCGTCTTGCATTAACGATAAAGCAAAACATAATACTTTGGATTCTCTTTTAAAAGCTCCCACTCCGGACACCTCTGCTTTTAATTTTACCCAATTTACCAGTTCTGATGTTAAGAGAGCCATAATGTCGATCCATTCAAATTCGATTGGTAGTGACTGCATTAGTCGGGAAATGGTCATCCCTCTCATTGATCTCCTTTTACCTATAATCACGTCTATCCTGAATAATTCACTGAATTCTGCTTTTTTACCTTCAGCTTGGAAAGACGCATTTGTAGTTCCTCCTCCGAAAAAGACAAATCCCTGTAGTTTTTCTGATTATAGACCTATCTCTATTTTGCCTTTCTTTTCCAAAGTTCTAGAACGTCTTGTACACAATCATTTAAGCACCTATCTTTTAAAACACAATCTTTTAAATCCCTTGCAATCCGGTTTCCGTCCTGGCCATAGTACGACTACTGCACTTTTACAAATCACTGATGATATTCGGTATGGTATGGAGAAACAAAAGGTTACCATTCTCACGTTGCTTGATTTTAGTAACGCTTTTAATACTGTAGATTTTGATATCTTGTTAAGCATCCTACGCTCTCTCAACATATCTCCAACTGTAGTTGACTGGTTTTGAAGTTACTTGTTTGGTCGCCGACAGCGAATTCAAGTGCAAGAGGTTTTTCCACCTGGACTACTACAGCTGCTGGTGTACCACAAGTTGGCGTGTTGTCTCCTCTCCTTTTTGAAATTTTCATTAACTCTATAGGTCATAATTTGTCCTCTTCCTACCACTTGTATGCTGATGATCTCCAAATCTATACTCAGTCCTCTCTTGAAGATCTATCTAAAGCAGTTGACACTATTAACGCTGATCTGAGTTGTATTTCGAATTGGAGTAAATGTTATGGTTTAACGATTAATTCTAAAAAAACTCAGGTCATTGTCATCGGTAGTTCTCGATTAATTGGTAAAATTGACTGGTCTTCCCTACCCCCTATTATACTAGACTGCACTCTAATCCCTTACAGTAACAAGGTTAAAAACCTGGGGTTGTATCTTGACTCCTGTATGTCTTGGACCTCACAGGTTAGTGAGGTCAGTAGAAAAATGTTTGCTGCGTTAAACTCTTTACGTAGATTCTTCGTAGAGACTTCCTTACGTAATTTACTTCCCACAGCAACTAAAGTTACGCTCGCCCAGTCTCTACTTCTGCCTATCCTTGACTATGCTGATATTTGCTATCTTGACATTACCGAGGAGCAGCTTAATAAGCTTGAGCGCATTCAAAATTTATGCATTAGATTTATATTTGGGCTTCGCAAATATGATCATATCTCCGAATTTCGCAAACAGCTCAAATGGCTCCCGATCCGTCTTCGCAGGAATACTCACATTCTCTCCGCGTTGTATAGTGTGCTGTTTAATCCTTGTACTCCTCTGTATTTAAAAAACCGTTTCCAGTATCTTTCTCTTACCCATAATCGGTTCCTTCGATCTTCCGACAATCTTTCTCTCTCTACACCTTTGCACTCTTCTTCCTTTTTCAAGAAATCCTTCACTGTAACCGCTGCGCGATTGTGGAACTCCTTACCTCTCCATATTCGTCGTGCTAAATTTCTTCACTCTTTCAAAAGTCTTGTTAAATCGTATTATTTAGAACGCTATTAAATAAATTACTTTACCTTTCTCGTACTCTTTTAATTTAATCTATTATATGATATTTTATATATAACTTTCACTTATTTTTATTTGTATTTATTATTATATTTTTTAAGCTATTGCATAGCTTCTATCGCGGGCCTTGAGCGCGTGGACCGAATCCAGAAATTCCGTAACGAAAAAAAACCTCACGCTCCCCACTCCGACGAGCACGGAGGTGTGGCTTGAAGGCCGTGCATTATCTAACGTCGTTTCCTTTCGGCAGTCTTCGACACGGTGTTGATAAATATTCCTGAATAACCAACAGCTACTGTAAGATAATAAAACCCACATGTATTGTAAAATAATAAAAATATTTTAAACAATATTAACTTTTTATTTATTTAATAAAAGAAAAAAAATTGTTTTCTTATCGATCACCACGCTCAAAAAGTGTAACTTGAATTAATATCAAAGAAAAATAAATACTGCATAAATAAAATAAATAAAAAATAATTATAATTGCATAAGTTGATACAAAATGCTTTGCATGCAAATTTGATACAAAATACAAATTGAGCTATTATGTACTACGTACTAGAGGAGACACTGCATTCAACTACTCTTTTCCACTCAACTGCGGTGCATACACCGCTAGGCGCTTGTAGAGTTGTCACGTGTTGTGTTGATTTAAAAAAAATCTCTTGATAAAAATATGCCGTCGTGTGTACTTAGATATTGCACAAATTATTCAAGAAATGTCAGTAAAAAGCAAGGTATTACTTTTCAACGGTTAATAAGATACTTAATCAATAAAAAATTATTATAACTTAATAATAAAACAATTTATTCCTAAGACGCCATCTTGTGTCATGTAATATAGATTATGAAATTAATTTGTTCAGATGCGACATTTCTGTGGGTACTAAAGTATAGGACGAATATATTATTATACACATTTTTTTTGTAGAAACATATATGAGTTATCATAATTAGGCCAATGTTTTATATTTAAATCTGCTCATTATTCTTTTATATTATTTTTAGGTTTACACATCAAAGTCAAAGTGGAATAATCATCCATTTTTAACTCTCGCGTGCCCAGCATTTATGAACGACTCTTATTGTAATTTAAATAAATATATTTGTAATTTAAATTTTATATTAATAAGTTTTGTTAAACATATATTTAGTATGTTTTTTTATATTTGACATAGATACCTTTTAAAATATTCAGAAAAAAATTTAATTAAAATGTAATTGTGATATAATATTATGTAATATATTAAATAAACAAATATAATATACAAAATAAATGACAAAATTTAAATATTGTTCTCGATATAATTTAGCTATTTAACAATACAATCTACTATTACCTACGGATAATTCTACCTTTGTTTATTCTATGATAAAAAAACCAAACGCGCGAACACAGAGTAGCGCACATTTTTTGTTTGAGATTGCTGTTCTAGTACGTAAGTACATATTACTTCAATGGAATTCAAAAAGAATGTTTGTACCTAACTTTTAAGCAATGCAATAATTTTAAAATGTAACATTGAGTTTGTGTAATTAGCTGTATTTCATATCATTTTTGCATACCAATTATGGCAAAACATGTCAGTTCCCAATGAAGTGGAATCTCGTTTTTCAGATAACATAGTACCTATATACATAATTAATTATAAATTCGTCAAATTTATTATATTAATATAAAATATAGTTTAAGGAATTAATGAAAATTAACATTAATTTTATTTCTAAAACGATTAGTAACTCAATTGATTATTTATTTATTAAAATGTAAAATAAGTTAAATGGTAATATTTGCATAATAACCTGAGATTTTTAAATTATAGTGTAATTATAAAAATAATAATAGCTTAACTAGCTAGCCTAACTTTGTACGTGGTAGAGCCATGCTGCAGTTATATTAGTAGTATAGTTGTAGCACGAATGGGTCGGCTCGACCGGGGAAGGACCACGCTCTCACAGAATACCAGCGTGAAATAGTAGCTTGATGCTGCTGTATTTCGTATGGTGAGTGTAGAGAACCGGAGACCCTTTTTACGGAAACGGGGCATTCCATCTTAGTCCTCACGGGTGACAACGCATCTGCATTTTGATTCGTAATCGAGGATAGATGTAGATGTCTATGGGCCGCAGCAACCACTTACCATCAGGTGGACTGTGTGCTCGTTTGTCACCCTATCCTATAAAAAAAAACTAATCTCATATAATATTTAATATTATTTATGTAACAATAATGTAATAATTCAATTAATAATTTATGAACAATTTATATATGAATTCAATAGAGCTGTATATGAATTTAATTTTACGTAATATTTGAATTCAAAAAGAATGTTTGTAACTCATTTTAAGCAATGCAATAATATTAAAATGTAACATTGGGTTTGTGTAATTAGTTGTATTTCATATCATTTTTGCATGCTAATCATGGCAAAACATGTCAGTTCCACGTCATTGATGATCTTATGTACCATGTTTTTAAGCAAATAAATTCTATCTATCAAAAAAAATCTATCTATCTTCTTTTGAACTTGATATCTTTTTAAATTATTAACATAATTTTGTATTGCAAGAAGACACAGCGCGGACCCTGTAATTATTTCGACGTCTGCCATAGTCGAAAGCTACGTTAGTACTCTTATTAGTTTGTGGTCGAAAGCCGAAAGTGATGTGAGCATAGAGTAGAGTAATATATACAGAAAGATGTGAGTGGTAGGGCAGAGTGAAAATACACACTTCTCGCGATCCTGCTACGGCCATTGAGTTATACAAAACTAGAGGAGCAAACCACATAACCGCGCGTCCAAAAAAGTATAACCACTATCCAAACGCGACGACGTAGCTTTGAAACAAATAAAAATTTTAAGTAAACATATATCTATCTCACTTACACAAGTTGCGAAAACAATATCGTCGCTAAGATTAGATAAAGATAGATACACAAACATGCAATGGCGGGTTGGTGTGGCTTACTATATGAAATTTTACCTAAAATACGCAATAAAAATAAGTTTTTTTTAAGCTGCAGTTAATAGTTTTTACATTAAAAAAGTATATTTAATTTTAAAATCTTTATTACGTCCCCTTAGAAAAAAAGGATACAAAGCTTATCAGATGAATAGAAGTAAATATAACGATGAAATAAAACGTATTTTTATAGTACTAATAAATCAAACAATATAAAATAGGTAATAAAATATAATTAATATAAAATTTATATGAAATTATAAATAATATAAAATTATTAATATAAAATAGGTAATAAAATATATTTAATAGATAATTCATGAATAAACTAAAATAAGAATTAATTATTTTGTATGAAAGTTAAAACGCAGTTTTTATTATAATTTCCAAAATATTTAAAATCAGATGTAACAAATTAACTTACTCCATTAATTATATAGTCATTAATGTAGGATAATGTAGGTGTTATATAAGTCAATGGTTACGGCAGTATTTAGCGAAGTATTGCCGGCAGCGCGAGGAGCAGTGGCAGGGGCTGAATGTAAATGAGGCTTTAAAGTCTTTGCGTTCGTGGATTTATACTGTGACCACAACATTCTTCCGGAATTAGTATAACTAATTTGATGAATAATCAGTGCATAAAAATGGTTAACTAAAAATTCAGTGTATGTATTATGATTATAACATAATATATACTAATTGGGGTGTCTGAGGGTGTGCGTTAATTACGTTACATATTGTATATATATATATATATTATATAATTATTAAAGCACGACATGCTTTGCTATATGATTGTAAACAGCATGCAAATTTACATAGACAGCATAGCACATGGTATTTTATTATTAATTCGAATTTGAATGTGTGTTTGATCTCGGTACATCACCTAATACAAGTCTATTTTCATTTTTTTTTTGTATTAAGTTCATATCTCACATATATGCCTTTACAAAGAGTTTGTTGTTACACATGTTTATGTACGAAATTACAAACTTCGTAGCTATAGAGAGATGGTAGTGGCAACAAACCTAGGCTCTTAAATAGTGGTTTGTGGGATTTATCTGGTGCGATTCCATCAATATCTCTAATACATTTCTTTTATGCAGTAAATAATCTCTATAGTTCGTGCCGAATCGATTGAGAAAAACGGACATCGACCTTTCGGTTGTTTAACCAGGGGCTACAAACCTTCAATATATAGGCACTTTTTATATGTAGTACTTTCTTTATTTATAATAATTTTTTTATTTCTTTTTTTTAT
Source organism: Parnassius apollo (assembly GCA_907164705.1). NCBI lineage: Eukaryota > Metazoa > Arthropoda > Insecta > Lepidoptera > Papilionidae > Parnassius > Parnassius apollo. Next base: position 8,808,508 of record CAJQZP010000220.1, read on the forward strand.
AATGATTGAGATAGTATATATTTATTAACTATTATTAAAAAGTTATTTAAAAGATCGCTGTAGAAGAAAAATCATCTATTGTTATAAAGTATTTTATTCATTTAACAACAAAAAACATTAATTTAGAACACATATAAAGATTCGAGTGATAACGATACCGAATAAGTACGTAATTATTCAAAAGATAAAACTTTATTTTCAATATTATATAAGAACTTTATTTTTGTTTGGTGCATGCGGGCTGGCCCAAAAAAAGTGACGCATCTCTGGCTGCCCTTGTCACTTTCCTTTTAGAACGAACTGACGCAACGCGCGTTATGTTTATTGTAAAGGGATAAATTTGCAAAAGCTCAATATGGTGATTATATTGCTTCAAATATGTTTTTATGTGAAACTGTTATTAAACGAATTGCTGCGTTACTTGCCATACATTGAAATATAAAATATAACACATTTTTCACGAACGATTTGTCACGAACAATACTATTGCCCCATATTACATACCATAACGTAGGATTTTTCTATATAAGCGTAATACGTTAGAACCACTTTAAGGAAAAGATGAGTAGGACAACATTTCATCTCCTACAATATGTGGGTTTAAGAATGAAATTATATAATATTATTATTTATACCTTTTTATGATATTTTATAAGTGTACTTATCTATATTATTTTTAATTTATCTTAGTATTAATATTTTCGGAGACAAATGCCGACAAAATGTGTGGTCCTCACGTGACCTCTGCCCATTTAATAAGAAGGCACCATATATGCAAAGACACCAGAAAATGATGCAGATACTGCAGTACAAGACAAAACCCACAGAGATCATGTGTAATATGTCAAAATAATGTGCAAAATATCTCATTTTCTGCTCTATACAGTGTACAGCACCTTTTTTCGATAATTACCCCAATAATATAAAAATAAACATTTTTTTTTCAGGAATAGGCAAACAGAATAAAAACATAATATTGTTATTTTTATATCCTTATATTCTACCAAAATCAATACTCAAAAGAAAAAAAAACTCGCTGAACCTGGCTAAGGGTTAAGCAAAACAATAACACATGCGGCAGTAGGCGATACCAGCTGATGCCAGCGCCGAACTGATTTGTGTGACGTCACCGATACGATACACATTATTTGCTAATAACCTAATAAGTGCCGGCGTTCCGTGCGAGCGGCGCGGATAGTGGACGCAGCGCCATATGAAATCGTACAAAGCACTGCGTGCCGTACGTGCGATGCGTCCGGCGCGGGTAGTGTACGCGTACCTTTAGAAAAAATAAAAAATATTATTTTGGCCAAAGTAAGTCCACGTATGTGGCTTATTCGTGATTATACAATAATTATTTTGAGGATGCACAATAATTATTGCATTGTAAAAGTGCTTAACTCATTTGTTGCCAAGGATTCGTCTCGCGAGTTTATTAGAATTGCATACTGGTGGCCTAGAACTTTATACGTGAGTCCTAGGTGAATATTCAAAAATATTCACCGTTAAAGAAAAGATTTTTTTAATTTTCTATCCTTGGATAAAATAATGTATTATACCATTTTGTAAACTGTATTAACTGCGCATATTTTTTAAATAGTTGGCCACTTTTAATTCTTTGTTGTTCAGTCTTTGTTCAGTTCTTCATACTTTTTTCACTAATGGCTCCCAAACTTTAGCCAAAATTTTTTTTATAAAATTTCATGCTAAAAATTGAAGTTATTTTGAAAAAGTAAAATAGATACTCATACTCTTTACTGCATTTCTTATAGAATAGTCTGTGAGGAATAAGAGAACACCAAAACGCAACGAATTTCGTTAATTCGCGGCAGTGGTGTGCATGAAAGTACTAAGGCCAATAAAAACATTTTTTTAAACCTTCATATTTTTGGCATAACTTTGAATATATTTTTTGTATTTTTATTTGAGCGCCTGATACCTGTACTATTAGGCGCTCCAGGATTATCCATTCTTTCTGGGACGCTCTGTATATGGTAGGTCACATAATAAAAGGACGGGGAAAAAGTCCCTTCGTATTATATGTACAAATTCAAAGTTTAATTACATTTAATTATAATATATATGTGCCATTTTATTCCATAACTTGTTACATCTTGTAGATAGTGCACTGACCTCTATATATACATACTTGTATATATAGAGGTCAGTGTATTAAAGTAATTGGACGATAATAATTGGTAATAACATCTCTCTTACCCTTTTTAAATAACGGCTTAACAATCGACAGTTTTAATGTTTCGGGAAAAATACCACATGAAAATGATAAATTAATTAAACATGTCAAAATAGATACTAATTCATTTACAGACTTCTTAATTATTTTGGTATTATTACCGTCATAGTCTTCCGAATTAGTGTTATTATGAGATAGCATTTCTTTTTTAACCTCTTCTTCTGTCATGGACATAAACAATGAGTTAGATAGTGATTTCTCATTACAAGTATATAGCTGTTTCGTTTATTGATTATTGTCAAATTATTGGGGAAATTATTAAAATAATTATTGAAAACCGAAGCTATATCAGTAGGATTTCTAATCAGTTCACTGTTTATTTTTGAATCTCTAACCCCGTTCCGTGTCCCGTGAGGACTAAGATGGCATGCCTGGTTTCCGGTAAAAATGGTCTCCAGTTTTCAACACCCACCATAACAGCAGCATTAAGCTTCCTACGCTGGTATTCTGTGAGAGTGTGGTCCTTCCACGGTTGAGCCGATCCATTCGTTCTACAACTATACTACTAAGCAAATTATAGAGCAAACATAAAAGTTCATAAAATGTATTAAATATATATTTTGTTTACGGGTGACAAGGCATCTGCATTTTGATTCGGAATCGAGAATAGATGTAGATGTCTATGGGCCATAGCAGCCATTTACCATCAGGTGGACTATGTGCTCGTTTGTCACCCTATCCTATAAAAAATACGTTATTTATGTGAGTATATATCGGACCAAGATATTCATAAGACTTTCCCTGATCACAACTCTATTTTGTGTATGTTCTTAGCGCAATAGTCTTTCTTGAAAATAAAATATGCCGTAGTATGCCACACAGACGCACGCACGCACACTCACACGCGCGCGCGCTCACACATACACACACACACACACACACACACACGCACATGCACGCGCGCGTGCGCGCACTCACTTTGTACACAGTAATAAAATCTTTAAATATATGTGTACCTCAATAAATTACATTAAAAATTTGAGAACATGAAGCTATTTTGGTGACGAATTTTTAGCAAATTTCTGTTACAACCTATTAAAGTCCACAAGTGAACAGAGGCCACCCTCATAAATTTCCTCATAGGGGATATCATATTCATCATATTTACCATAGTTGCCACGCTTGGCAGGTGGGTTAGCATATGCAGTTTTTTTAGTCGTTATTAGAAAACGCTGCTGCTGCTGATTTGTTTCCCTTGATCTTTTTTTGTTTGGCAACTTGATTGGACTTAATTTGGCAACACAGCTTAAATGTCAATGTCAACTTCAATTGTCAAAATCAAAACTAGGTACGCTTGCTTACCACTTGTTACGCTCACCTCAGCAAGTCGGTCTCGGCATCATCAATACAATAGCGTTCGCACGTATATGATAGGAATAGTAGGTATATAGGATTCAAATGCGATTGAATTGGTACAAAGAATAGTCATACCAAAATTGTTTCCGGTAAAAGTGAATTCAGTGAAAAATGTTTGCTAAAGTTTTTCAACGTGCTTTGAAATTTCGCCTGAAAAAAACATATCCAACGAATATCTATGATCTAACGCGCGGGGCAGCCATCGCTGTCCGGCGTCCGTATAGTGATGAGGTGCTTCGTGCTCAAGCTCAAAGCGTTGCAGCACCAGGTCCTACAATTTTCGACAAAATAATATCAAAAGAAATTAAAGCCGATATAATTTATGAAGACGAACTGTGCCTTGCTTTCAATGATGTCAGCCCACAAGCACCGGTTCATTTTTTAGTTATTCCTAAGCGACGAATTCCTAGACTCCAGGATACCGAAGATAACGATAAAGAGGTTTGCATATTGTAATTAGTTTTTAAGTACAAGTAATACTAAGTGGCTGAAACCATGCTCAACTTGTTGATGTGCACTCTTGCACATAGGGTTGCCAGGTCTTAAAACCGAAAAGCCAGACAGACCAGTGAGCTTAACCAGACATTTTGGTAAAGAGGCCGGACACCCTTAATTTTTTACTCTTAGTATAACATGACAATTTTTTTTAAGTAAAACAATGCTTAAAAGGCCTGATAAAAGCTGGACACCGTCTAATTCGGCTGGACACGCAACCAAGAAACCTGACTGTGTCTGGCTTTATCCAAATGCCTGGCAACGCTACTTGCGCAGATCTTTCTTCTTTTTCTGTCTACTGCTGGACCTCAGTGTTAGTCCATGTAATTGATTATTGATGATTTTATATGCATATCTGTGTTCTTACAATAAGTATGGCATCTTGGCTTGATTTCGACGTTACTTTGTTTCATTTATCTTTCTTTGTTGGTCTGAGAGTAGATATTACAATTTATAAAGCCAAAATATGTTATCATCATCATCATTACAGCCTTTCACAATTCCACTGCTGAATATAATGCTCCCGCCATCATCATAATGATGATGAAGAGGATTGCTAAAAAGAATGTACTTTATTCTGTTAATACAAAATATCAAACCCACCTAAGCAAATATAAATTGAAATAAACAATAACAGTTATGTCAAACATCGCATGCAGGCATAGTTTTGTAAATGGCTCTAAACAAAGTGTATGTGTAACTGCTCCTACAATATGAGAGAAAACCAAAAAAGTAAAGTTTTTAAAGAAAAACAGCAAGAAAACAGGTATGGGTATCTGTTGTTTTTGCTATTTTATATATTTAAGTGTTGAAACTAATTCTGTTTTAATTGAATGTTATCTCAAAGGAATGTTGGAAAAACAACATTGTTATCAGATGAAACTTAATTTTATCATTCAGTAATAAAAAGCAAATTACAGGAATTCCAGATAAGGTAACAAGGTCTATTTTAAAATATTTAAACACTAGAGTCGTGTACACATTATCTTTTAAACATGTTAATATAAATTACCTTACATTACATTACACTTTTTATCACATACTAGTGTCCCTTCCCAGGTTCACCTAGATAGGATCTATAAATGTGCCATGTCATCATTTAAAATAATCAAAGTATATTTATTTTGATTAAAACTACTTTTATGAATTTTATCGTGTTTAATTTAAATTATTTTTTATTTTAAATTTACAATCCATTTGAACCCTCGTAAAAGAACATATAGCTGATGTGAAGCATCAACGTTCCAAGAAGTCTGCAGTTTGTGATCATATCCTAGACGGCCCCAAACATTACATCAGATTTGATAGACCACAAATCCTCTGGAACACTGATTCCTACCAAGGATGATACGTGAGGCTATTGAAATTAAAGAACATCCTAATTTCAATAGAGAAGGAGGCTGGGTACCACCACCTGCTTGAGACCCTATAATCAATAAAATTAAAACTAAACCCAAGCATACCACTGCAAGATTTCAAGACACAGTCAGTTCATTTTGCATAAACCGAAATATAAACAAAATAAAAAATATAAACAATAATTAAAAAAGCTGAAGGTACTTCGGGTTTAACAATGACATCGGGACGTCAGTCACCTCAGTCCCCCGTGACCATGAGTGCTGGAAAGCACCCGAAACATCGGGAAGTAAAAATTAAAAAAAAATATTAAAATAAAACACGATAAACTCCGTAAAAGTAGTTTTAATCAATGTGTAGTGTTCACGTAAATATAAGAAATCATTATACATTTATTCTATCAATTTTATTTTATTTGAAAAAAATTTCAAGTCTTGCATAAAATATAGCATAAGTCCCTCCCAGGCATTTCTCTCTGTCTATTTGTAAGTTCCATCACAATTGGTTCAGCCTTTCAAAAGATTAGCCTGCACACATAAACAAACAAAAATTTGAAAAATGATTTTCTATGTCTGAATAGCATGTGTAGCGGCGCTGTCGTCGCACCACAAGCGAAACACATCAAAGCCTATATCGCGCGAAATGCCGCTCCCCGGGCAAAACACCTTGCCTGGCGGAAGATCTCCCCTTTTCCTTAATAGAAGTCAGTTATTTCAAAATTACACATTAACACTTCAATTTTATTTATAAATATAGATAAAGTGTATTTTGTCCTTTTTGGTAAGTGGCGCTAAAAGTTCCACTCCGAATTTACTCCTTTTAGAGAATATAATTTTTTTAGTAACTCAACTACAATGCCACCTATCAGGTCCTGATTTTGTGATTCATCTACCACTATATATTGGGTGCGTTTGGCAGAAAAAAGCGCTAGCTAGCGCTTACAAGCGCTAAAATAGTTTTCGGCCAGGACACGATTGCTACTTCAGTAGCGCTGACACAATCCGCCATTTTGCTTATTTATTTTGTTTGTTTTGAAGTAGAAATTATAAGTTGTTTTGTGCAATATTAGTTTTAAGTAATATAATGACATGAATAGACATACACATGTTATTAAAAATTCATGATTAGTAAGTTTTTAATATGAATACTTTACAAACATATATTTAAATTAGGTTAGGTTCCCCGGTTAAAACTAACATCGTGTCCTAGAGGAAAATAGCTACTTACGATTTGACAGCGCTTACCGCTTACGATCGCCATTTTGCTTACAAGCGCTTGCTAGCGCTTTTTTCTGCCAAACGCACCCATTGTGAATGTAAATCACTGGTTCAGGAATATAGAATTTGTCAACCTATACATAGCTATGAACCACTGTCTTGACAAAACAAATGCTCTATATAATGTGAATGTAAATCACTGGTTCAGGAATATAGAATTTGTCAACCTATACATAGCTATGAACCACTGTTTTGACAAAACAAATGCTCTGGATTCTCCATAAGTCTAATCTCAGTAAGACGAAAAAAATTACCATTCCTTCTGCTGATCTCCTAAATATGCAGTATCTTAAATTACTTAGACTTTGTAACTCGAACAAAATTTATTTACCTGTGAAGTATTGATAGTACATATTTATACTCTATAACTCGAATCTCAAAAAGCAGACTCCTGTAAATCGACGTTAGTAAAATATAGTGACCTCTTAATTAGAATTACCCAATCTCATGGCAATAAAATCCAAAAGGAACGATTGTTGCCTTTGTTTTAAATTAATTCAACTTTTTCTAAGTATAGATCTCTGTAACTGTTTGTTTGGGAAAGAAATTCTTGCTAAGTCGAAAACTCATTAACTAAAATTTTTTAGCTTTTCCCTTGAAAACCTAGTTAGCAATTTCCAGTGTATATTGTGTAGATATGATTTCTACCGGTCAAGTTACATAATCACTAACAGACATATCAACATATATTACATAAGAAATTAAAATTCTTTAGTTATTGCAAAATAACAAATTCACAATATCAATGAAATTAGAATTAGTTATTTTGTAATAACCAACCAAAGGAACAAATGAAATATTTTGTAGTTTAAATGTATGTTTTCTTTAATTTTGCTTATTATAGCATTTATTTACCTATTCATTAGATATAGAACCAAAGCCTAGATTATGAACCTCATAAACTAATAGAAGCAAAATTATTCAGCGTTTGACCTATTTGAATTATTCGGTATTTGGTCTAGGCTCTAGGCAGTAGAACTTTTTTCTGCCTGGGAATCCATCAGGTACCACGCTCGTTTCTTTTCCTACTGTCCAATGGGTATATGAGGCATTGCATCTTAATCCTCAGGGGTGACAATGTGTGTGTAGCAAACGTATTTCTTGTTTTTGTATGAAATTGGCTAAAGTTATCCATGGACTGCAGTTAGAGTTGCCAGATGGTTGGGATTTGTCTGGATTCTCCCAACATTTTAACAAATTCAAAATCTCCAGACATACAGCTCCTCGGAAAGTTAACTTGTGGTCTTTGATTTAATAAAAGCTAAGTTAGTAATTAGACCGAACTTTGAAGTAAATTGTATGAATTTTAAATATTTTCTGAATACCTCTAAAGCATCCAAATTGGTGGACTCTATAAAGTCTAATGCCAAATGTGGTAACCTAAAAATTAAGTGGACTTAAATTAGTTTTGTTAAAAGAATGTACTTTTTGTAGCCTCTTAATTTAAAAAAAAAATTAACTTTTTTTAATATTAATTTCTCCCGACAACAGCCCCAAAATTAGATGTTTTGGTCTTCCGATCTGGCAAACCTAACTGCAGGTAGCCACTTACCATCAGGTGGACTATATATTGTGTGTTTGTTTGTCACTTTAATTATAAAAATAAATGGTCATATTTCTAGTATCCATATTTAGCCAATTATTCAATTACATATTTTAATCCTGACAGCTGGCCAACATGCAGCCTGTTCCAAAAAAGCTGACCCTGCCAATTATCGGCCAATCTCAATTACCTCCATACTCTGCAAGATTATGGAGCGTATATTGAACGCCCGCTTACTGGCATACCTAGAACAGAATGACCTCCTTAGTGACCGGCGTTACGGGTTTCGCTGAAATCGGTCAGCTGGGGACCTTCTAGCGTATGTCACACACGTATGCGGCGAGGCACTCGAGAACAGTGGAGAAGCACTGGCTTGCAAAGCATGTGCAAAGTTTGTCATGCAAGTCTTTTGAATGAGCTTCCAGCGTACGGCTTAGCCCCTGATCTGATTGACTCTGTAAGCACTGTGACTGAAAGTAAAGGACTTTCTGAGTAAATGGTCTCTCCAGATCGTCGTCGATAGCTCCTGTGACTCCGATTCTGTGGCGACTAACGCCCGTGTTCCTCAGGGGTCTATTCTCTTCGCAACTTTCTTCTTGCTGCATATTAATGATTTGCTTATGCCCGGTATCTATGGGTACGTAGACGACAGCACAGTTGTGGGGAAATTGCAACCAAGTCCTCGGGCCAGTGGGGATCAAATCCAGTCCGAAAGAGAAGCTATGGTAGAGCGTGTGAATCTCACACTACAGACAGTCTCCGAATGGCGCGTTGCTAATCTTGTGAAATTCAACGCCTCCAGAACACAAATGAGTCTCTTCACTGCAAAAAGGAGCCAGCCCACCTTGGCTTCTTCTTTCCGAAATGTATCACTGGAATACACCGATCGCCTCTAGTTGTTGGGGGTTGAGATATCCTCAAGTCTTTACTTCGTACGGTTCATTGAGTCCAAGGCCAAAGCGGCTGCAAGGAAGCTAGGAGTCCTTGCAAAGGTGCGGCAATACTTCACGCCGGGACAGCTGCTTACTTTATATAAAGCGCAAGTCCAGTCGTGCATGGAGTATTGCTGCCATATATGGGCTGGTGCTGCAAAATGCCACCTAGCAGCTTTGGACTCAGTGGAAAGGTGTGCTAAGAGGCTCATTTGTGACCCGAATTTGGTTAAAACCAATCTTACTAGCCTCGAACACAGGCGCAAAGTGGCCAGCCTTTCGGTTTTCTACAGGATGCATTTCGGAGAGTGTGCGCAGGAATTGCATAATTTAATTCCTCCCTCTCCCTGCCACTATCGGACAACCAGACGTACGGCCAATCTCACCCTTTCGTTGTTGACTTATCACGCATTCGAACTGAACGATTTGCTACGTCGTTTATCATGCGTACAGCAAAGAGCCCTATTAATTAACACAAGTTCTAATTTGAAACTTTCATGATACTATATAAGTTGTGTTACGTGTGCCAACTTGTTATTAGAATGACTAATATTTTAAGTAGGAAGTATAATTGTTGTACTTTTAAAAAATTCAATAGTTACAACTAACCGCATAGTTTAGTAAATTGGTAAGTATTTTGTATCAATAGGAAAAAAAGAGATAGCATTTTAAAAGTATTTTGCCTATGGGGGTCTGAGTTAACAGTTCATTTTAGAAAAGGGGTCTCTTGCCGAAAATAGTTTGGGAATCCCTGATTTAAAGGATTAACACATATGTCACCCCATTGTTAAATTCGTCATACATGTGGAAGTGACATAATATGCCCAAACCGCGCTGTCTCTAATCATTTCCTGTGATTGTGACACCACAAGAGTTAAGAACACCTCAAAATTGAGTAGCGTTTAAGTATTTGGCCAAGAGCATAGAATACTATAATAGCCCGCGTTACCACTAAAATGTCACTAACACGTCAATTCACACGTATAAATCTCAACACGAGATGTGTTTTGACGTTACAATCGTTTCCAAATTTCGCATGCAAATTATTTAGAAAATGCGAAATTTCACCCTATTTACAAATAAATATGTATTAAAATTTAAACGATTTTTTAAATGATGATCTTGAACATTAATCAAAAGTCTAAAATGTGTAAATTTATTGTCTGTCAACACAGCGAATCGGGTTTGGCGACGCCAATCCTCGTACAAAATAAAGTTGACAGCCATTCTATTGTGTATTATAGTATTCTGCGACCAAGAGGGTATAACATTTTTTTCTTTTAAGAAAACTTTTTGACAAAGTAGGGTTTTTTTAAACTATTGTACTTGTAGCTATAGAATTATTCCTTATAACAAAATAATAGTAAAAAAAAATGAAAATTCAAAATTTAAAAAAAATCTTGTTCTTAAGTTTGAATTAAATCAGCTTTGTGGACTCGTTACCGCTAGGTTAGTCTTCAGTAAGCAAGGTGCAATAATGGCCGTATGACTCAACTACTAAGAATTCTAGTCGCGGCTGATAACTGGCTTGATCGTTTGATTATATACTCGTTCACATACCTTACCGATAGTATTATTATTTTTTCGCAAATCTGGACGTAAGCTATAAGAGAATAAGGTTGTTTTTGCAGCGGACATGTGTCGATTAGAATCTCAGACGAGGTAGTTGGTCGAGGTGACAAGTAAACATGTGTTAATTTTATTTTAACTATCTTGATACGGTCATATGGCGTGATTTGACGTAAAATTAGGTATATTGTGCGGTACGAAGTATGCATCTGCTTTACAATGACATCATAATGAGTCCAGTCCGAATTTCTCTCTCAGCGGCAAGTTTCAGCGGAGGACAGGATAGGTAATAATAATGAGTACACAACCACGTTGTACGTGGTACAGCCACGCTGCAGCTATATTATGGTAGTAGCATGAAATGAATGGGTCGGCTCGACCGGGAAAGGACCACGCTCTCACAGAATACAGCGTAAAAAGCAGCTTAATGCTGTTGAGTTTCGTGTGGTGAGTGTAGAGAACCGGAGACCCGTTTTACTGGAATCGAGGCATTCCATCTTAGTCTTCAAGGGTGACAACGCATCTGCTTTTGATTCTTAATCGAGGTTAAATGTAGATGTCTATGGAACTCAGCATCCACTTACCATCAGGTGGACTGTGTGCTAGTTTGTCATCCTTATCCTATAAAAAAGTGCATTTCTTTACCCCCACAGTGCGATAGGGACGGTAATCCAACACAACCGGAGAGACATAATTCCCACGACTTTATATTCCTACGGCTTCCCGAGCCACGGAAGTAAAATACCTCCAACTCTCTGACTCCGGTCTGCTATCGAGAACTTATTACTAAAAAACGCTGTAACTGATATTGAACCGACCCAGGATTCAAACTCAGGACCACATGATCAATAGTCACGCTTACCATCCACTAAATTAACAAAGCAGTCGAACTAATACTAAAATTATTACGTTGAAATTTTCAATGGATTTCGTCGCCTATTACATTGTCATTGAAACGTGTTGAATCATAGCAATTGATAAAGAAGTTGAAGAAAGAATGACCGAATTCCAACACGAATAACTGTGTAATATAGCCTTTGTTACATTACATGTGTTTTATATAAGTCGGCGGTATAGGACTATCCACTATCCTATATCGTCCAGTGGATGGCGTAATAGACGACAGAGGGAATCAAACCCGGACAGTGCCAGCAGCGTCTTTCTGAAAGCGATAAAAAATTAAAAATTGCTGTTGTAAGCCCTTCTGTCTAGAATGGCAACTATGGCAAATATGCCCCCTATGAGGCAATCTAAGGTGGAAGCTTACAGCTGTGAACTTTTGATAGGCCATAACGTTAAAGGTGACAAACGAACACACAGTCCATGTGATTGCAAGTGAATGCTGCCCGTAAACATCTACATCTCAATTAACCTCTTAAACGCCAAGCGTCAAAATTTGACAGCTTCGGCGGTGGTCTATAAACGCCATCGGCCGCTTATAGCGTCAGCCGTAGGCCGCGTTACGATGCTCACTATAGAAATGTACTGTTGTGGTCTCTTTCACAAGCTGATGTCGGCGTATGGACGTCGTAGGCTGCGTTAAGACGCATTGCGCTGCGTCTCTAGCAATGGTGGTTAATATAGCGCATAGCCCCATATTATAGGTAGCGCGCTATCTCTCCATAACGCATAGCGAGTGCTATGTAAGTAGTCGCCATGGCGCTATGGCGCTATGGCGACTACTACTTTGGTGCTACTGCTATTCATATCAAGTTATCAAGTGGCAATTAGTTCTAGCAGCAGCGCTGTTGGGAGTAGACGTGTGACGCAAATTTAATTTAGCAGCACGCTATTCATCGCGCGCGAACTAATTTAGTGTTAGACGTTGTTTAGTTAGTGTATACTGTATATTTATAAGTGATCAAAGGACACAGTTGTCTGCTACAAAAGAAGCCTAACTAATGTTTTTAAATGTAAATAAAATATAGATACAAAAGTGTATATAATAGTGTTTGTAAATAGTTGATTTTTGTAAATACAATCAATAAACTTTTAAATACTCCTTTAATTGATTTGTAATTTATATTAGGGTTAAAATAACGTTTACATCAATTATAATTAAAACTTATTAATTTTATTTTGTTTTAAAAAGTACATGCCTTGAAAATATTTTTAGGATTATAGAAAGTCGTAGCCTGAAAAGTGTGAAAGAGCGTTCATTGATTTCTCTTTACCACTTTATTTTATTTTAATCTAAAATGCGACCTATTACGAAATAATGTTCTTATAATATAGCACCCGGTCTATCCAATGAACGACACGTAATGTAGCGTGCTCCGAGATATAGAGTGGTGCTAAACTTAACGCGCTTGCCGGCCTCCTACACACTTTCTTATAAATAGCGCCCTATAACATAGCGTATTTAATAGCGCGCTAGAAATTTATATTTTTTAGTCTGTAGCGTGCTATTGATTTATAGTCCTTTTGAACAACTTTAGTCTCTAGTTATTTCGAACCATTACAGCGTAAAGGTCGTGTCTAGCGTCAGTACAAAATGACAAATTTTTATAAAGAAAAAGACGAGTTATTGATTTATTATTATGTTTAAACTGTTCTTGATTAATACGAAAATATTCAGTAAATTTAGAATTGCTGTTTTTTAAGTGTTTCATTATCAATAGCTGGAAACATCCTTCTTCATTTCTCTTCATAAATAATCGGTGCCTTGTTGACTTTATTTTTCTTCGTATACGGTCGTCTGGTGCCTCTTCTTCAAGTAATACAAGCGCCGCCAAAAGTATTGAATTTTTACACAACCACTGTCGGCTACTTAACTGCTGTTTGATCGAAAGTCTAGACGTCGTCCGTTGCTAAGATATATTATATTGACTGCTGACGCTGTGCCTTGGCGTTCAGACGCCGATCGGAACGTTTGCGCTGAAGTCGGACGTCGCGTATGGTATTTAATAGGAGACCGTAGCCTTCGATATTCTGTCAAAATTCAAGAGGTCAAATTTGACCGCACCCACCCACATCACTTTAACTCATAAATACTTATGTTTAGAGACTACTTTTCTATGAAGAAGTTTGGCATTATAGAATCAATATGAAATTTTCTATCCTCTAGTGGAATAAAAAAATAGCTAAACTATGGATATTAATTTATCATCTACGTTCATTACGTACACCATTTTCATTTGGATGTTGTTGTGTTGATTTTTCGATTTTTCTGGTGTTTTATTAGTGTTTTACTATAGTGTTTTATTATAAAATCGTTATAAAAGTTTTTGTGTGAATATAATTTATCTTTTACGTAAATAATTTCGAGTAATATATAGAAATAATTGTGATTTTCACGCTGCCGACAGCCGCTTGGTACGTTTTTTTTTTTGTTATCAAAATGCAATAAAATCTTTTTGTAATGAAGTAAAACCTGATTTTTGTTTAGACCACAGGATAGAGAATTTTGTATAGATTTTATAATGCCAAACTTTTTCATAGAAAAGTAATGTCTAAATGTAACTTTTAATGGTTTTAAGTGCTGTGGGTGGGTGCGGTCGCATGCAACCGCTCGGGATTTGCAAGGCGCATACGACTGCATGGGAATTTTATGGGGATTGAAGGGTTAAGAATCTAAATGCAAGTCATTGTCACTCCTAAAAAATAAGATGAATGTCTCACCAGTAAAACGGGTCTCTTGTTCACGTCGTTCACTCATCATACGAATCAGAAGTATTCTATGCGATCGTGGTTCTTCCCCTGTCGAGCGGACATATTCGTGCTGGAGTGTGGCTCTACCACGGATATATGTTTCGAATAGTTTAGTAATTTTTTATTAGTTTTGTACGTGGTAGAGCCACGCTGCAGCTATATTATGGTTGTAGCATGAATGGGTCGGCTCAACCGGGGAAGGATCACGCTCTCACAGAATACCAGCGTAAAATGCTGTTTTTTGTATGGTGAGTGTAGAGAACCGGAGACCCGTGTTACTGGAATCGATGCATTCCATCTTAGTCCTCAAGGGTAACAACGCATCTGCATTTGAGGTTCTTAATCGACGTTAGATGTCTATGGGCCACAGCAGCCACTTACCGACAAGTGGACTGTGTGTTCGTTTGTCACCCTTATCCTCTAAAAAAATGAAAGAGAAAGAGAAAAAGCAGTGAGCCAAATTTTTATATAATATTATTGTTATTTGATTACTTAGCGATCCGGCCCGGCTTTGCACTGGTGATTTCTGGTGACAAACGAGTACACAATCCATCTGATGGTAAGTGGTTGCTGTGACACATAGACATCTACATCTATCCTCGATTACGAATCAAATGCAGATGCGTTGTAACCAGTGAGGACTAAGCTGGAATGCCTCGTTTCCAGTAAAAAGGGTCTACGGCTCCCTACACTCATCATACGAAACACAGCAGCATTAAGCTACTATTTTACGCTGGTATTCTGTGAGAGCGTTGTTCCCGGTCGAGCCGACCCATTCGTGCTACAACTATACTACTAATACAACTGCAGCGTGGCTCTGCCACGTATAAAAAATTGTAATAAAACAATTAAGTTTTTAAACCATCTACTACTCAAATACACACAGAAACGTTCATCAAAACCGGTCAAACCGTTTTCGAGTTTATGTGAGACTAACGGAAAGCAATAATTTTTGATATAGAGACTAAAATTTTTCTTACATAATTATAAAAGTCTGATGATAAGAAGAAGACTGTTTACAACACTAGAGTACTATGCCAGTTCTGTAATCTGAGGCACTCGCAGAGGAATTCACTTACGGCCTCAAGTGTTAAGGTCCGTTTATATCTACAGACACAGTGCGTTACAGACAAGTGTCGTGGCAGACACCCACAGACACCGTTTATTTACATCTAGCGTGCCATAAGTGTGGCGTGTCAGACATCGACAGACACCGTCGTGGACGTCAGACGCAACCGCTCTCACTAGCAGTTATTAAATAATGAATAGCTTTAGTAGGAAAAGCACGTTTATTTTGGAGAAAATGTTCACACTTCGCTGTGGAAGTTTTAGTAATAATTGCATTGTAGCGAAATAAAGTGAATCAGTGTGGT
Organism: Parnassius apollo; assembly: GCA_907164705.1. Taxonomy (NCBI): domain Eukaryota; kingdom Metazoa; phylum Arthropoda; class Insecta; order Lepidoptera; family Papilionidae; genus Parnassius; species Parnassius apollo. Next base: position 8,824,314 of record CAJQZP010000220.1, read on the forward strand.
TAATTATTAGTGTTCTAAGTTTTAATTAGTGTAAAGTGAATTAAAGAGTTAATTTAGGTAATTCAATCGGCAGTTTTTATTGTCACGAACCTCAAGCTCGTAACAGTATTTAAATATTCTTTTACAATTTCTATAAGCTGTTCGTTATCCATGGCAAAAAAACACGTTAGCACGGTCTACGGCTACGGCTCTATTCACACTGCCCGGCAGGTAGCCACAGACACGCACAGACATGAACCGCGCAGACAAAATATTCTTTCCGCGAATGCTGGCCGGGCACGGCCTGTGTCTGTCGGCGCCTGCGCGGCCGTGTCACGATAGATATAAATACGTTAATAAACACTGTATAGAAGAATATTATTTGGTCTGCCACGGCACGTATCTGGCACGCTCAATGTCTGTAGATATAAACGGACCTTTAGCTGTAGCCTGTAGGGCACCTAGTTTGGAGGCCTTCTAGAAAATCCTGTCCAGTGGGTGCCGTAAGAGGCGACAGAGGGGCATCTATGATAGAGCCCTATATTCAGCAGTGGGTTTTAATAGGTTCTAACGATAAGGGAAAATTCATTTTTATTTAATGACTGATTTGATGGTTATTATAGTTAGCTTTTCACACACAATAATCAAGCAATTTAATGTATTTTTAATCGATTTTATTAATTGTAGTGATGTAACTATATCAATATATTGGCCGATATAATCGGCTGTTCGATATGTCGTAGATTGAGACTTTTTTTTAATCAATTCAAACAATTTGAAAAGCCGCGTGTGACGTTGCCATGATTGTTGAACATTGTATTTTTCGCAAGACATTCACAGATCTGATAAAGTTTTTTTTATAGAAAAGGGTGACAAACGAGTACACAGTCCAACTGATGGTAAGCGGTTGCTGTGACCCATAGACATCTACATCTATCCTCGATTAAGAATCGAAATGCAAATGCGTTGTCACCCGTGAGGACTAAGATGGAATGCCTCGTTTCCAGTAAAAAGGGTCTCCGGTTCCCTACACTCACCGTACGAAATACAGCAGCATTAAGCTACTATTTCAAGCGTTTGCGTAAGGGTATTTGTCTTAAGCAGATAATAATCGCAGTTGCCTCATTTTTATATAAAAAGGGTGACTAATGAGCACACACTCCACCTGATGGTAAGTGAATGCTGTGGTCCATAGACATCTACACATATCTTAGATTAAGAATCAAAATGCAGATGAGTTGTCACCCCTGAGGCCTACGATGAAATGCCGCGTTTCCAGTAAAAAGGGTCACATACTCGCTACTATTTTATATATTACGCTGTTATTTTGTAAGAGCATGGTCCTTCTATACCGTGCCGACTATAACTGTAGGGTGGCTATACCACGTATAACCTTATAAATTAATTGGCTTAACAGACTATTTACAATAATCAGCTCACGGCCCGAAAGACCTGAGTCAGATGAGCCGTATAGACTAACAGCACCAACGTTACAGAAAATAGATAGATGTTTATCTGTAAATATTTTAATAAACTGCTTTCTTTTTTCCTCAGATCCTCGGCCACCTAATGCTGGTGGCGCGTTCTCTTGGCGCTGCACGAGCACCAGCCGGCTGGCGTCTTGTCGTCAACAACGGACGTCATGGAGCGCAGTCAGTTTATCATCTACATTTGCACGTAATGGGCGGCCGACAGATGGGCTGGCCACCTGGCTAATTTGCCATATTAGCGTATACTCGTATTAAGAAATGAGAGGGCTGCCCTTTGTTTCGATTCATTTCCTTCCTTTGCCTTTTGTGCCTTAAAAGTTTCTGCGATGGAAAGTTGAAAGTATGAATTGAAATCACCCACAAGAATTATAATATAAAATGAACAAAAATTAAGTAAACTGATAATGAATCATTTCCTACCTATGACATTTTGGTCATTATGCACAAGTTTATTTATTAATATTACTAGTAATGAACATATAAATCTGTTTAAAATACTTTGTATCTACTGCCTTCTCATTTCGTTTACAGACACTGGCGACGACGTGAAGCAATTTATTATATCTCATACATATTAAAAGGTTTTTTTTTTTTATTTCAAATAATATTTTTGTCTCAAATTATATTGCATTAATATAAGCAATGTTTTAACGAGGCGTATATATTTTTTGATGTAACTGTATCTATCTTGTCTATAGTTGTTATTATAGACTTTCCATAGGTATATTTTATTTTAATCATTGATTCAATGTAAGTTTGTCGCTCAAGAAAATGTCAAAGAAATAACTAAAGAAAATTGTGTCATAAATCATGCCATTAAGTAGATAGTTTAGATAGTAGTGCAATATTTTAGCCAAATTAATTGTAGAATATTTTTAAGAAATATATCAATTTGTTTAAAATTTATACTGTTTGGAATGCCACAGTTTGAAGGCTTACCAAAATTTCTAAGAAAATTTTAGGATCAAAAATTCTGCGGTGTAAATTTTTTATTAAAAATACGCATTGTTGTTGGAGTAAATGTAGTAAGAAATTGTTTAATAGTATACAAATATAACGTGAAATACGAATCTCAAACTTTATGTATATCTGCAAGTATAGACCTTACTTTCTTTTAAAAAACAGTCATAATCTAGTCAAAATAGTTTCTATAAAATTTATAAACATAAATTAAAGTATTATATATAGTTTCTAAAATATATATACTTCTTTAACTTATGTTTGCGGTTTTGTAGGTTTATTTAGTATAAAAATAAATTCATTGGTATAATTTTCAAAGTATTTACGTCCATTTAGAAGTCTCTCATACAACTTGAATGTGCCATAGTGTTGCCACATAAAACCCGACATTACTCCATAAACTTCACCCACTAAAATTTTGCTCAAAATATAAATAACGTCGTGTTGTGCTTCTCAAACTGTGGTATTAAAAATTGTGCACAAATCAAACAGATTTTAGATATCAACATAAAATTGTTAATTGTTAAGTGTACACGGTGAAAAGAAAAATTATTTTAACGAAGTTTTCAAAAATATACTCTAGATGTGAAAAAAAATTGAATCCTTGTCTAAACTTTGTTAAAATTAGCACAAAGTATGAGAACATGGCAATTTTGTCCAATTTAAAATACTAATTAAAAATTTTGCTGACAACCAAATTCTAAAAGTTGAGTTTGTGCTGGTGCTTGTACAGTTTTGAACACAGCCACAGAGTTGTCAGCCTTATTGTGTTCTGTAGGTTTCGTTCAGCTAGTGAAGTGCTTCGAATGTGAGCAAAGCGTTCTCTTCATCGTTTCTAGTACGTGCGGCAAGTCTTCCCTAATCACTACATATTAGAGTAGACTGACGCAGGTTATCTTATTTTTAGTAACAGTAGTTTATCTATAAGATAAGAATAGAATTTTCCAGGGTTAACTTGTCTACCATTTGAACACTTAGATTGTGGTACTTATCATCAGATGGGCTTTCAGCCAAAGCTATCTTACAATTACTTGCAGTGTTAACAGTGAAAATTAAAATAACTTTTGTTTTTACCGTGGAGCAAATATTATAATTAGTGGTAAGTTATGGTGCGGGGAGGAATTGCGGCCATCCTCTTGTTTTGATTGAAACATAGAGGAGAGACTACATTTCCATCAATTTATTGTTAAGAGTTTAATGGATGATTAAATTCTGTAACCAAAGGAATAAATATTTTGTTACTGGCATCATTGTTATTTTATATTTTATTTCCCTATAAAAACAAAATCAAGGACTATCGACATGATTATTAATTTCTTGTAATTGTCTATAATATCATCTAGTGGCTGTTGTAACATTCTGTCCATTTTATCTTTTAAATTCAAGATGCGTGGTAATGCATTATTTTAACTGATGGTCGATCGGTAAGCGAAATCGTTGTTGCCCATAAATCACAGTCAATTTGGAATAATTTTAAATAAAAGTAGAAGCAATATTGACTCGTATTTTCAAAAACTGCAATAACAGTATATCGTTATGTGTAGGGTGCCTGCGGGTAATAAGGCCTAAGTAATAAAAATCGTATTTATAATAACCGCTTTCGCTAAAGGAGATAACAACAGACTCCTATTACACGATAATGTCTACAAGTTTACAGAGACGCGCTACCTCGCATCCTGCCACCATATTTGCATTAAATGCATTATCTATCATAGGATACGACCGCACTGTACCAGTAATAAAAATCAGTTATTACTACTTAACTTACTAAAATCGTAATCTTTATCTTTGTGAAGTTGTTCTTGAATATTTGAATAACGTATCGCAGTCAATTTTTTTTCGATTTGGTTTTTCTTAAATACTTGGTCGGCGGTTATTCATCACCGTCATCATCATTACAGCCCTTTACATGTCCACTGCTGAACATAGGCCTCCCCCAAGGAATGCCACAAAGCACGGTTGTGAGCCACTTGCATACATTGACTTCCTGCATGTATTACCAGTTTGTCCATCGGGTTAGCCCAGCACTTCGCCTATCGGTACGAGGCTGTCACTCGAGAACCTTTTATCTCCATCGGTTGTCGGCGGTTTTTTTGTATTACTTTTAAAATGTTATAAATGCAAATAAATCGTACGTTTTTATGTCGTAATCATAAAACGACCTAATTTAGCTGTCCAAACAGTGCAAAGGCAAAATGTGTCGAAGAATTAAGGCTTTGACATCAGAAGCAACTAAATTATTTGTCCTGCGCCTAAACTCTCTCTCTCTCTGTCACTGTCTCTCAACTCAACAAAACCCAACTCTCAACTCAATTCAACTCAACCAAACTCTCAACTCAACTCAACCCAACTCATCACCTCTCAACTCAACTCAACCCAACTCTCAACTCAACTCAACCCAACTCTCAACTCAACTCAACCCAATTCTCAACTCAACTCAACCCAATTCTCAACTCAACCCAACTCTCAACTCAACCCAACTCTCAACTCAACCCAACTCTCAACTCAACCCAACTCCAATTCAACCCAACTCTCAACTCAATACAACTCTCAACTCAACCCAACTCTCAACTCAACCCAACTCTCAACTCAACATAACTCTCATCTCAACTTGAGACACAACCGCTGCTACGCACTGATAAGTGCTGTTAGGTGAAGGTACTTACCGGGGACTACTTGCGCGACAGGTTCATCCTGTACATGGGGAAAGATGGTAGGAAGATCCGGAGGGAAATCAAACATGGAGTTCCACAAACAGGGCTCGGTGGTGGGTCGGTGGTGCCGACGACACATTGGTAATCGCCAGCGGGATAACTGTCGAGAGAGCTAAAGAGCTTGCCGAGCTTGGGGCGGAAGTCGTTGTCGCCAAAATCCACGAGTTGGGCTTAGACGTAGCGCCTAACATGACCGAGGCTCTATGTTTTCATAAATTACCACGGGCAGGGAACCACCCAACTCGTGCGTTAGCGTAGGTGGGTCTGAAGTCAGAGTGGGGAAGTACATGAAGTACCTAGGCCTCCACCTGAAGAGTCGCTGGGGCTTCGAAGAACATTTCGAGCGCCTAGTCCCCCGGATTGAAAGGGTGCTATTGCTATGCATAGACTGCTACCCAATCTAGGGGGACCTACGGGGGAAGTACGTCGCCTCTACGCGGGAGTTATACGGGCCGTAGCTCTGTATGGAGCGCCTGTATGGACAAAACGGCTGGCCATTCGACGGTGTACTAAACTAAAATCTACAGTGTGCAGCGGAGGATGGCGATACGGATCGTACGAGGTTACCGCACTATATCCTTTGAGGTGGCATCAATCCTGACTCGCGTTCCACTACTAGATTTACTGGAGGAGATGTAAGCGAGGGTCTACATCCGGATTCGTGCCCTCCGTCAGAGCGGTGGTAGGGAGCCGAGGCACTCGAATCAATTAAACGGCAAAACGCCCTAGCGACATGGCGCACTCGTCTCGAGGAGCGCTATGGACGCAAACGCGTCATTGGAGCAATCCTGCCGATCTTCGAAGCCTGGATGCAGCGACGAGTAGGAAAACTCTACTACAGACTTATACAGATAATTACCGGGCACGGGTGCTGCGGTGATTACCTGTGTAACATCGGACGCGAGGCGACGGCGAACTGCTTCCACTGCGGAGGACGGGACCAGGACTCCGCTTCTCACACGCTCGCGGTATGCCCAGCGTGGGAACGGGAGCGGACGATTCTGGTAAACTGCATTGGACGGAACCTCTCCCTGCCAGCAGTCGTGTTGGCGATGCTAGGCGGAGACTTGGCGTGGTGGGCCGTAGCCACCTTCTGTAAATCCGTTTTGATTCAGAAGGAGGCTTTTGAGCGAGATCGGGAGCGGGTGGATCCCGCTCGGAGACGACGTCGCCAAGGCGTCAGTCATGGCCCTTCTCTTGAAAACGGTGTTCCCCTACCAGAAATGGGGCCTCTGGGGTTGCAGGCGCTCTGGGCGGGGGCCTCGAACGCCTAGTTATGTAACCCCCGAGGAGGACGGTGACTCGGAAGTGGTCTCGAGACATTGTGGTAGCACTGCGAGGGTGCTGGGGGTAGCAAGTATTGCCCTTGGAACGTGTATTAGTATAGCAAAGCGTTGGAGGGGCTCCGGTTGCGTTCCGAACAGAGATCCCGGGACCCCTCGTATACGCTGATGGTGACCACCGTGGGGTTTTAGCCGGTAGGAGTCCGGCATAACCTCGTTGCCCCCCCCCCCCAACGAATAGTATCCATAAGGATTTCCCCACGAAAAAAAATTGCTGTTAGGTGAAGTAATTCATATTTTTTTAGGATTTTAAATCTTAATTCATTTGCTTATTGATCAAATAAACTAAATATTTTACGCATAGTTTGATTATTTGAGTTCGTTAAAGCAGTAGGTCTTACGAGGGCGGCACTGAAAATTTCGGGAATCAAGGAAGTGACAAAACATTACTATTTAAAAATGTATTTATTGCTTTTCGAAGTGTTCTCCGCGAAATTTGACACATTTTTCCATACGATGGAACCAATCATTGAAGCAACCATTCCATTCGGAAGTTGGGGTCTCCAAAATGGCCGTTTTGTAGGCGTCCACAGCTTCTTCAGGTGATGAAAATCTCTGTCCACGCAATTTATTCTTTATTTTAGGGAAAGTATAGAAATCATTAGAGCTTAGGTCGGGGCCGTACGGCGGATGGTCTAATAATTCCATGTTTTCTCGCTCTAAAAACTCTTTTGTTCTGTGTGCGGTGTGAGAACTCGCATTGTCGTGATGGAGGATGATGCGGCGGTTGCAGTTCTCTTTACGGAGTTCAGAAACGACCTGTGGCTAACAAATGCTAGCATACCATTCTGCATTACCTAACCGTTCTTTGTCCCTCAAGAGCAGTGTTGCCGTTTTAGCGACTTTCTCGCTAGATCTAGCGGATTTTAATGATGTTTAGCGGATAAAAAAATCGTTTTAGCGAGATATAATTATTTAGCGACGTTTGGACTTTTGAGATGGCGACTTTTTTATAAAGTAATTCATTTCAAATAAGTATTTTATCTTATGTCCAATTTTGTAATGTACCGTTAGTTACACTGTATATATAATATAATTTCACGGGAATTCCCGAACACCAACTAACAATTCAGTGTCGTTTATTCACTTTCATCTGTCTCAACATACAAAAATGCAGCAGGAGTAAACATATTCAAAGATTTATGTAATTTTGCAATAATAATATTATCACTACCGCACTCCAATGCAGAATTTGAACGCGTATTTGGTGCTATTAACATAGTTAAAATCAAACTGCAAAACAAGCTATCTGAAAAAACTTTTAATTATTTCAATAAGAAATCAGTTAAGGATTAAAAAAAAGAATTGCGTAACGTACGATATTCCTAAAGATGTTGTCCACCAAGTCGGTAAAGGCAAACCAAAGATATATATAAAGATTGAGAGACATTGGCGAAGCTTCAACTTCCGCTGAAGTTATTTTTTAAGATCTGGATCCATACTTCGCTATTAATTTACAATTTACATAAGATACAAGAACGTACTGAGCTAATTGTTTCATTTTTAATAAGATGGCTAATGTTTAAACGTGGTTTAAAGATTAGAGATTTATTTTTTTACAATATTTTTTTTTATTTTGTACATAAATAATTTTTGTTTTGGTTGGCATGTCATTAACCTACACTGTAAATAACTGATTTATATGAAATAGAGTCCGCTCTTTTTAAGGTTTTTCTGAATTTATAGATTTAGATTTTCGGTATTCATTGTATATATACCATTTGGCAAGATTTTTCAGTTAGCCCAATGGTAGCACGAAAATGTACCTAGGGACATCTAGCGGATTTTAAGAAAAAGTAAAATCCTGTTTCTGGCGGATTTTTTCTGTTAGTCTAGGGACTTTATAATTTATAGAACGGCAACCCTGCTCAAGAGGAATAGTCGTAACATGGCCGGTTTTGGAGACAAACGTGGCCACCATTTTTTTTTGCAACACTCCGTGAACGAACAATTTTTGTTTGCTTTAACTCATTTTCGAACACCCAAACTCTTGACTGGTTTTTTGTTTCGGGTTCGTACGCGTATATCCAGGATTCGTCAGCTGATACGATGTTGAATACAGCATTTGAGGATCCTGCGTGGAATCTTTCGAGAGTCCTGACGCACCAAGTAACGCGAGTCGCTTTTTGCTCTTCACAGATCGAATGCGGTATCCATCGGGAAAACAACTTTTTACACCTAATTGTTCATGCAAGATTATTTGTATTTGACTCATGCCAATGTCTAAAGTTGCCTGAATTTCGCGGTATGTCACATGTCGATCTTCCTCAATCAGCTTACGCACAGCATCAACGTTTTCTTGGGTGACTGCAGTTTTTGCACGACCTTGACGGGGATCATCACTGAGCTTGACACGTCCACGTTGAAATTCAGCAAACCAGCAATAATTTGTGGTTTTGGATGGGGCTTCATCACCAAATGCAGAAATCATCCGGTCAACACACTGTTTTTGTGTTAAACCATTTCGAAAGTCATAATAAATCATCGCTCTTGAATTTTCTCGAGTCAATTCCATTTTCTCAACGACTAAACAAGTTTGACAAAATCTTGTGACAAGACCGAGAATCTTTTTTTAAATAAATAAATGCTATTCGATTTTTAAAACCAAGGAGTTTTCAATTAAAAAGATTTTAACAGGAACGGTGGAAATATTCCATTCCCGATACTTTTAGTGCAGCCTAGGTATTACCTCACCATAGTAATACGGCCTTCTAGCAAGGTTATTAGAAATGTTTAATTTTGTTTTCTTTTGTGGCAAATGTTACAATTTTTCAGTCATACTTTATAGAAACTCTATAAAGCCAATGAATTTTATTAAAATCTGTAGGTCAAATTTGATATTTCGCCATTTTTATTTCGAATTTACCTTATTACCCACAGGTACTACATATTTGAACTTAAGTTTAAAATTTGGCTACTCTGAAAAATAACCCTGTGTATTTTATAGTTTTAAATATACTAGTACTTATTAACAAAATTATTATTTTGAAGTCTTTTGCAACTTTTGTGGTTCTATGATTTTGCATTCCCACTACTGCCGTTTAGTTTATCTAATATATAAAAATTATGTTTATTAGTTCATATTTTACGCGTTGTCATACCATTTATCAGATTGCGCTAAAACTTCGTCAACTTATTGCTTGCACTTGCGCGACAAGTAACTTATAGCGCATAGTACAATTACCTAACTTATACTTAGTGGCTCGTGTATCGTAACTTTATAACTCTTCCCAACGATATTGCTACTGTTTGTTCTAGTTATAAAAATTACAAATTTACCCGAAAAACGTCAATTATTGCCATTTACCATTTACCTTATAACCTATACAAATTTAAATTTGGTACTGAGTTTAGAGGAAAGCCGTAAAAATAAACGACGTTTAAATTAATTTTAAAATTGTTTTATTTTATAAAATGTCAAAAAAATGTGACTTAGAGATACAGTATCGGTGCCGCTGGTAATGCTGCGCACGTTGAACACTGAGGTAAGGCTGCAGCTAGCAGAGGAGCGGCAGCTGCCAAAGCAGACGACAGCACTGTCGGCAGTGCTGCTTCTAGAAGTGGTGGTAGAGTAGCCGCTAATGAAGCCGACAGTGTTGAAGCTAATAATGGGACAAGTGCAGCTAGTTGCGGGGGTAAGGCGGGAGCCGCCGGTAAACATATCGAAGCAGGTGCTGGTGCCGGTAGACAAACTGGGGCCGGCGCGGGCGCAGGCAGACAGTACGCAGTTGGCAAACACTGCGCATAGGCTTGCTGAAAGGTATATAATTTGTAAGAAAAAATATGATCCATGAGGAACTCTATACTTCTAAGAAGTTAAATATAAGTATATAAATATATATCGCAAGACATGTGCAGACTTCTCTGCCACAAAACCCTCAGATTGGCGTCCGCCAGGCGCGTTAGAAATAAAATCATTTTAGTTATTGTTCTAGATTTTTTCTATAGGATAAGGGTGACAAGCAGGCACACAATCCACCTGATGGTAACTGGTTGCTGTTTCCCATAGACACCTCCATCTATCCCCAATTTAGATTCAAAATGAAGATTCATTGTCACTCCTGAGGACTAAGATAGAATGCCTCGTTACCAAAAAGGTCTTCGGTTCTGTACATTCATCATACGAAACACAACTCCAACATTAATCTGCTATTTTACGTTGGTATTAGGTGAGAAAATGACCCGGCAAAGTATTTGTTGTATTATTTATTAGTAAGGACTTTAGCTTATTAATATAAAAGACAATGCCAAATATCCAAACGCTGCTCAATTTTAAGATTTCTTTACGTCTCGTGGTGTTGCAGTCACTGACCTAAAGTGACATATAGATATTATGTGATGTAGACAGCACGATACTTAATGGCTTCTTGAAACTGAGCAACTTTTGAGTATTAAGGCATTAGGTATTAACATATAGTTAAAAGGTACCTGCAGTAGCGCCATCACGGAACAAAGGACGATGAGAGTGTTCATTGTAAGCGTTAATTGTAAAATAACATGAGCCACTGCCCTACAGCTTTGTATTTATCCTCCTCCATAACACACTTGCATCATACATTTATTGAAAAATATACACGTGCCGACTGTTGTGTAATCTATGAATTAATAGTTACATAATTACTATCTATAAAATAATATAGTAATATGTAAAAACACGCCCGATTGATTGTCCACGTCATCCACGTGCGTGTCCACCTTTCATCATTAAACCATTTCTCGATTACATTTACACGTTCAGGCATGACTTTAAGAAATTTCATTAGTACCAATTATTAGTAGTAAAGAAGTAAGTATAAATTTAAATAAAATTACGCCTTATTTCTGAGTTTTCTTTCGTCTTCCGTAGTCAGGTACATGATGCCCTAAAATATCCTGTGTCCACTGAGTAATAAAGAATTAGGTAGGTATAATAAGAAAGACACGCAAAATACTATTTGCGTGTTTTTAACATACAAACTTGGTAATCTGAAAAACTGGCCTGGATTTTGCTGTTTTGCTAGTTTTTATTGTCTTGCGGGATATTTTCCGCAACTCAACGCAAAGCACGTATTTTTGAGTATCGGCAAGATTATTTTAATTACTATAGCCATGAGGTCTCGCCAGCAACGCAAAGTCAAGAATTTGTATTTAGACAAAGGCAAAATTAGGAGCTTTTTATGTGATAATTAGGTGCCAAGTTTAAAAATTCGGTGCTCTAAAGTATTCACCGCAACGAACTGTGTTGATATATGCGTTGCTGGCAAACGTATCGCTAGCACGCAGTGACGATATTAGATATACGATAAATATTAATATCAAGGAATAAAGTGCTAAGGGCTGAAAGATTTTTGAGGTCCGATGTAGATGACGGTAATATCCTGGGAATTATCGGGTCCAGGACGACCATTACGGTATGAACGGCATTTTTTTCAGCTATATAGTATAGATGAGATAGGTCGAATCAGTGCTAAAACCGAATCAGAACGCCCCGACTCCATGTTGTCTTGTCTGCCCTACCCCTTGAGTCTTTGTAAAGCCGTAAGCGCGGAGGGAGACCATCTATAAAGCCCCTGCCCAGTTTGGATTTTTCTAAATGCATATTTGAAAGACTGCGTTGCTGGCGAGACAGAGCTTCTCGTCGAAGAAGTTCAACAATCCCTTAATATTGTTACGCGCCTAAGTCGACGGCACTAGCGCCATCTAGTGTCAGAGACGAGAGCGAGGGGAGCTTTCCAGAAAATGACATCCTGCCTCCGGCTGCAGGCCCGTCAGTAGCCCCTACATCTGCAGCACCTGACTTAGGTGCTCTGATGGTGATGCTGCAGGAGCAGGCTCGCTGACAGAAGGAGCAGGCTCGCCGACAGGAGGAACAGGCCCGTTGGTTGAACAGGCTCGCCGACAGGCATCAGGAGGAACAGGCTCGCCGACAGGAGGAACAGGCTCGCCAGCAGGCGGAACAGGCACGCCGATTGGAAGAGCAGCTGCGGGGCGGACAGGAGGAACAGGCCCGCCGACAGGAAGACCAGGTTCGTCGTTTGGAGGAGCAGCTGCGGGGCGAACAAGAGGAACAGGTCCGTCGGTTGGAAGAGCAGATGCTCCTCATGAAGGACCTTCACGCTACCTTCGGGAAGGAGATAAAGGAGGTGAAGGATAGGGTTGCTCAGCATGACAACCGCCTGTCGGAAGCTGAAACCCAAATCGCGAAAGCTGAAAACCGAATCGAGAAAGCTGAAACCCGAATCGACCAAGTAAACAATCGGGTTGACAACGTAATAGCTGACATGAAAAAATCACTGGACGAACTCAAACTTGGAGATGGAGCTACAGCTCCCGTAGTAGCTACAACACCTTCGCTACGTGGGTTCAAGGTGCTACCATTCGACGGTACCTCTTCCTGGTCAGCCTACAAAATCCAGTTCAAGGCTGTTATGAAGACGAACGGCTGGAATAGACGTCAGGCCATGATTGCTCTCACACTAGGCCTTGGCGACCAGGCCTTAACAGTTCTGGAAGCTCTCGGTGAGGAAATGATTTACGAGCAGCTCTTTGAGGCATTGGAGGTGAGATATGGCGACGCTCACCTGGAACACGTCTTTCGTGCGCAGCTTAAAGATCGCGTGCAGCGCATCAACGAAAACCTACAGCAGTGAGCTCTAGAGGTGGAGAAGCTGGTGCGAAAAGCATACCGGTCTGTACCTGCGCTCATTGAAGGGAACCTGGTGCAGACATTCATCGACGGCATCGGCGACCTGGACGTCAGAACTGCTGTGAGGCTTGGGCACCACGAGATGCTTAAGGACGCCTTGGCCCATGCACTAGAGGTGGAAGCCGTGCGGCAGGATCATCGTTCCCATCGCGTCAGGGAGGTTGCAGCCACTACAGTTCGCGACCGCAACAAAGGATACAGCCCTAGGTGCTATGGCTGTGGGGAAAAGGGCCACATTCGATCCAGCTGCCCTAAGCGAACCCTAAAAAAGGGAAGGTGAACGATCTCAGGAGGGTAGTGCGGCCAACAGCACCGCCCAGCAGCAGCAGGGAAACGAGTAAAAGCCAGAACTGCGGGGCGGGTGCTGGCTGATATTAAAAGAGCCCCAAGGATCTCGATCTCACAAACCCACAATGGGAACAGTCTAATCATCAAGGGCGAGGTCAACGGAATGCCGTGTAAACTGACCATAGACACTGGAGCCTCTCGTGCGGTTGTTAGTTCCCAACTAATAAGTCAGTTCCTAGGGGACTCCGCATACAACCGAGAACGCATTACTTTGGTAACAGCCACCGGTCAGCGTATACCCGTCCGTGGAGAGAAGGAGATGGAGTTGAAGCTAGGCAACCTGATCTATCTGCATAATGTCATCGTGGCTGATATAATGGACGACTGCATCCTAGGCCTAGACTTTATGAGGAATAATTGTTATGAGATCGACGTTAACCAAGGTGTTTTGAAATGTGGACAGGAGGAACTTTTTATGGAAGGTGCGTTACCAGGGAACTTGTACAGCATTAAGAAGATTGTTCTTCCGCCGAGATCGGAAACGTTTGTTCCGGTTAGTCTTCCTCGAAACGCTGGGCAACCTCACCGTTGTGTACTTGTGGTAAGGGTAAACAATGACCTTCCATGGAAAGTAGCTCGAACCTTGATCAGGACCACTGACATCTCAGGAGTACGTGTGCTAAAACTTTGTGACCGGGAACAGATTATAGAAAAAGGCACACTGGTTGGTATTTGTGAGGAAGTGGATTGGTTAAGTCGGTGCCAATATATATCGAGTGGGACCCCCAGCAAGGATTCAGAAACGAGAGTGATCACACTTTTGGAAGACTGTCGCAGTGTTCTCTCCCCGTACGAATTGGTCAAGGCGAAGAAGTTGTTACTCAAGTACGCCGATGTATTCTCATCAAACGATGCTGACATGGGAAAGACTGGCTTAGTTAACACAAAATAAACACAGGAGAAGAATTGCACATGAAAAGGAAGTGGAAACCATGATTGAGGGAATGGTGAAGGATGGTGTTATTGAACCTTCATCTAGTCCATGGTGTTCACCCGTGGTGCTGGTAAAGAAGAAGGATGGAAGCGTGCGGTTCTGTATTGATTACCGCCGTCGTTACAAAGAAGGACAGCTATCCCTTGCCAAGAATTGATGACACGCTGGACATGCTTACAGGAGTAAAGTGGTTTAGCATGCTGGATCTAAAAAGTGGCTACTGGCAAGTTGAAATTGACCCTAAGGACAAGGAGAAAACTTCGTTTTCGACGGGAAATGGTCTGTGGCAATTTAAATAATGCCGTTTGGGTTGTGCAATGCTCCAGCAACGTTTGAAAGGCTGATGGAACTTGCACTTACCGGGCTAATTGGCGATGCCTGTCTGGTCTACTTGGATGCCATCATCATCGTAGGCCGGACGTTTGAGGAACACCTCAAAACCTGGAACGCGTGCTCATGAAGATTCAGAGTGCCAACCTTAAGTTGAGTCCGAAGAAATGTTCACTATTCAAACGGCAAGTTAACTTTTTGGGGTATGTAGTATCGGAAGAAGGTATCCGCACGGATCCAGAGAAAATCGCCGCTGTCAAGGATTGGCCGGTTCCAAAAGACAAGACGCAGGTTAGAGCATTTTTGGGTTTGTGCTCCTATTACCGGCGATTCGTGAAGAACTTTGCAGATATAGCCAAACCTCTGCACAAGCTAACCGAGGAGAAGCGACATTTCTGCTGGGATGAAAGTTGCAATATCGCATTCCAGGAGCTCAAGGACCGTCTGTCAGCAAAACACCTATTTGGGATACCCTGATGCAAGAAAGGAATTTATAGTTGACACAGACGCAAGTGATATAGGACTTGGCGGTGTGTTGTCTCAACGGAATGGTGACCAAGAGGTCGTGATAGCGTACTTCAGCAAGTCGTTGTCAAAACCGGAAAGGAACTATTGTGTCACAAGACGCGAATTGCTAGCTGTGGTAAAGTCGTTGCAGCATTTTAGCAAATATCTTCTGGGACGAAAATTTCGCTTAAGAACTGACCATGCTGCGCTAAAATGGCTATTGCGGTTTAAAAATCCAGAAGGACAAGTTGCGAGGTGGATTGAACTACTGCAAGAATACGACTTTGAGATCGAACATCGCAGCGGGAAATCTCATGGCAACGCAGATGCATTGTCACGAAGACCTTGTCCTGAAGATTGCAAACATTGTACTAGGCAGGAGAATAAGGAAGTGGTATCCGTGAGGATGCTCAGGACAGACCACCTCAGCAACGAGTGGAAGGACAGCTTACAACATGCACAGCAGGAAGATCCGGACATCAAGCCGATTCTGGAATGGATGAAGGCCAGTGCTCCCAAGCCCAAGTGGAGCGACATCTCAGCGATGAGTTCGACCACTAAAAGCTATTGGGGCCCAATGGGACAGCTTACTGCTTCAGGATGGAGTTCTGTGCCGTAAATGGGAAAATGTTCGGGGAGACAGCTGTCACTTGCAAATGGTTGTCCCTAAAGCTAAAGTACCGGATGTTCTACAGCTGTACCATAATGATTGTTCCGGAGGCCATCTGGGAGTTAAACGAACTCTACTGAAGGTCCGAGCACGGTTTTATTGGGTCCACTATCGAAACGATGTCGGGGACTGGTGTCGCAAATGTACAAGTTGTGCGGCTGTAAAGGGACCTCAGACTCGTAGTAGAGGTGCATTGAAGTTGTACAATGTTGGTGCACCATGGGAGAGCCAGCAAATGTCTGAGAAAATGAAAACCCGGTACGACCGCAAAATGAATAATAAAGGGTTCGACGAAGGTTCACTAGTGTGGTTGCAGAATCCAGTCCGCAGCAAAGGGAAATCTCCTAAGCTTCAAGCTAAATGGGACGGCCCGTACCGGATTGTGACCAGGATCAACGATGTAACCTACCGGATATAGAAAGGCGCAAGAGGGACTCCTAAGATCGTCCATGTGGATCGCCTGGCGCGTTATTATGGGGCCGATAATGCTCGGGACGACCATGTCTTAGGAGGGGGCAGTGTTACGCGCCTAAGTCGACGGCACTAGCGCCATCTAGTGTCAGAGACGAGAACGAGGGGAGCTTTCCAGAAAATGACATCACTAATCTTTCAACAGACACTGCCATCTAGTCCTGAACCGAAGAACTAAACTTCTAGAAGTTGAAACTCGAACTCTCGGTACCTTACGCGTGTTTACTTGAATATTCTGGATATTTCGGTCCTAATTTATATTTATAGGCGCTGCAAGATGCGATCGGTGAAGTATTGAATTTGGCGAGACAAGCGAAGCTACGGAGCGGAATAAAGTGAATCAGTGTGATTAATTATTAGTGTTTTTAACTTTAATTAGTGCAAAGTGAATTAAAGTGTTAATTTAGGTAATTCTATCGGCAATTTTTATTGTCACGAACCTCAAGCTCGTAACAATATTACTCTACTATCTTCAACGCTGTAGTGGCAAAGACCAGTAGTAGGTGGGCCGCCGGTCCTTTAACACCTACGGTACGATACGAACTATCTGTAACATCCCTGGTAAACCGACTAGTTGAAAGAACCACGTCTCACTTGTTGCTAAACGAATCTGGGCTTTGTTCCGTTGTATTTTACAGGCAAGGCTCGCTTTGCATGTCTGTAATCTAACTTCGTGGCTCCCCCAAAGTAGAACGTTGGTTGGTTAATGAAGTAATCGCGTTCGCATGTTAATTCTGAGTTTATGAAATTTCTTTTCAGATCTAATAGTACTACACTACTCAGCAGCGACTACCTATCATAACAGAATTATAGTGCACGAGTGTCTGAAAAAGCAGAAGTTCACTACCAATTTCCTCAATCTTTCTAGTCCGACGGGACGATAATCCGATATGAGCGTAGAGCGATGAACCACAAAACCAAAGGCTTTACTTGTTTTCCAGGCCATGAGAGAATCGTTGCCACCTCCGGGCTGCCACTGAGAATTACTTGGCAGAAATACTCAATAAATAGTTTTGGCCCGACCCTGGTTTCGAACTCGGGTACCACATGGACAGCAGCCTCGTTTATAACTACTACAGTAACGAGGCCAGTACATTACCAGTATTCCTATGAAGTTTCTGTGTGCTACGACAACTAGAGCTCGTAGTATATTTTTTGTAACCATTAAACATTTCTGCACGAACGTAGGAGGTATGCCAGATAATGATAACGTGAAATTAAGGTATTTATACTCCATATTTAGAGTAAATATAATATTGTGCACTTGTGTTATGCTGTCATAAACATCTAAAACCTTTGCAATGCATCATCATATTATGAAAAAGTGGCTGAAAAAAATATATATCAGACTTAGTACTATGAGCACAAAATCCTTCGTTATTGTCAATTATCAATAGTAATATATGTTGCAGAAATTTGACCGCCAAGGCGGGAACTTAACGCCTCGCCGCACCGCCGGATTCCTGCATTATTATTGTATTATTGTGTAAGATATTTATGTGTTAGTTTAAAATTCAAATAATGGTGCAAAGTGGATTTTATACGTAAAACAGGTGCGATTTTGTCTGCTTAGGCGCCTTAAGATACTATAATTATAGACTGTGATGGATCGAGCAGCCATCAAAATCTCCCATATTGAAAGCTCTTAAAAATATTAAGTAAAATTTCTTAATACTTGACTATGGCAAAAGTACAGTACAGTCCATTACCAAAGAATAATAATCTTGACCACCGGCGGAATAGATATTCTTCAGCGGCAAGGACAGCTCCAGTTTTGTTTTATCGTATATAATATAATACTATTATTTATTGCGTGATAATGGTTTGAAGTGGATTTTGATATGTAAAACTGATGAGTGCTCCGACATCGGAGTCGATGTTGATGTAAACCTCAAGTAATTACCTTAAAAGCGAGTTTTTCCATTAAGATCGAAATTTTGTAGGCGCAAAAAATAGGTTACCAACTTCCGAAAAATTAAAACTATAGTTAACAGCGCTGTCTATTGTCCAATGTGACAACTAATTGAGTTCATTTTTTTAACCACGTGGTGTATTGTTTATTTCATTTATATGTAATTACTGTTCCGGACGGCAGGGACACGTCCAGTGCCCGCAGTCGCCCTGGGACAATCTCCCACTTGATAACGTACGTTCCTTGCTTAGTGCTGGTGACGCACGTCCCACGCACCCCTGAATGCGTACGTATAATACGACCCCACTGGCACCTCGAGAGAGAGAGAGAGATAGACAATCAGCCGGGAGGAGGCAATAAAAACACTTTTTTTCTAGGTAGCTTCTTGTTCCTTAAGTTTCAGCTTCCTTTTTTCTTGTAGTTGTAGCCTCTTCGACGGCTGTGCTGCGACTGCGATTTGAGCCGTGTTGTCGTCTACATGCCATGGGTATGCCATGCAGGTATCGGGCCTCGGGGTATATCCCCATTACCCGGATGTTCATCATGGCCCATGACTATGGGTCAGTCCTTGGAGCCTATTTCTAGGCGTAGATGGTTGCTGCGGGTTAATCCGTAGTCAGAAAAAGTTTTTCCCCGTAGTTGGTTAACTACGGTAAAAAGGGAGGTTGTCCAGTAAAAAGTTAAAGTTGACCTATCAGCGGCATTGTGTGTTTATACTCGACTCTCTAATCAATATAGATAGGAGTTCTCTTGGAAGAGGTCGCCCGTCCGGGGGCCGGGTGTGCAACGGCGCGAAGCCGTTGAGGTGTTCGTGTGGCCCGTTGTCGGCTCGGTCGAACATGCCGCGCGCCATCCGGGCCACGAAGTCGGTGATGGTCTCGACTTTCAGATCGGCCGCTATGACGTCATTCCGGACGTAGCGACCTGCTCCGACTATCGTCCTTAATGTTAGATTCTGCTGAGCCTGCAGTCGCCGCCTCAGGGGGTCGCTCAGAAGTGCGTACCAGGCCGGAGCAGCATAGGTGATGATAGTCCGGATATACATCTTGTATATCCGGAGCTTGGTTCTTGTTGGCAGCTTGAATGCCAGGACTGGGCGGAGCATCGCCCGCGCACATCTGGCTCTGCGGACGACGAAGTCGACGTGCGCGGTCATGCGCAACGTCCTGTCGATCCGGCACCCCAGGTAGGTCACGGCCTTATCGTACGCGATCTTCTGGCCATTGAGGATCAGCGGAGGTGGTAAGTTTCTGAGACGGCGAGTGAGCAGAGCGGTCGTCTTACCAACGTTGACGACCATCCTCCACTCATTCAGCCATGGTGGCAGCAGGTCCAGCAGACGCTGCATTCTGGCAGTGGCTATAGGGGCTCTTCTGGACGAGGTGAAATAGGCGCTATCGTCCGCATCCACTCCACTCCACGTCGTCCTCCCACTCTTGCAGCCTTCCTGCCAGTGTAGGGATATCATTGGTACAAGCCGCGTACAGGACTGGAGACAAACAGCTGCCCTGAGGAACGCGGGATCTGATGGTACGTGTTGCGGATATGGCGTCCCCTACACAGACGTAGAACTTCCTATATTCCAGGAAAGACGCCATTAGCCGCAACATAGCAGGAGGGACACTGGTCTGTTCGTGTAGTTTGTATAGTAATCCTGAGTGCCACACCCGGTCGAACGCTTTCTCAATGTCGAGAAAGACGCCCAACGATATGCGGCCTCGGTTGTACTCTGCCGCAAGCAGGTGCAGCACTCTAGTCAGCTGTGTGACTGTGGAGTGACCCCTCCTGAATCCGTGCTGCTCCGCCCGAAGTTGGATGCACGGACGGAGACGTCTCAGTAGCAATATTTCAAGCAGTTTAGCTATGTGCGGTAATAGCGTGATCGGCCTGTAGCTGGCAGCTCTACGCCTGTCCTTCCCGGGTTTCGGCAAAACTCCTCCGCAGTTCAGCGGGGGATCTCCCCGCTGAACTGCGGAGGAGAGTGGTTCATCTGAATCGTGGTGCAGGAGAGTGGTTCATCTGGACCACTCTCCTGTAAGCGGTGGCGCGGGCGAGGACAGGAACTCCTGTACGCGACTCTCCTTCCGGGCATGAAGCTCCATGAACTCTGCACTTGCTGGGTTCGGCATAAATTGCTCCTCGAAGTGCTCTACTAGGATATCCGCTCTGCCCTTGGCATCGTAGCAGCGTTCAACCGCGCTGTTGGTCAGCGGGCAAACGGGAGGTCTGGCTGTGTTCAACTGTCGGTTCAGTTTATAGAGCGACGCATCATGCTCATCCGCCTTCCATATGCGCCGATCCCAGGCCTCTCCTCTGTAAGCCTGGACTGCAACCGAGAGTTCCTCCGACAAGGTGTTCAGCTGTGTCTTCAGTCTCGGGCAGCGAGTACGCGCCCAGAGCTTCCTCAACGCTCTCTTGCGCCTGATCTGCACGCATATCTCATGCGGCAGATCGTCTCGCCTTGCAGTGATCGGGACGATCGTAGAGACCGCATGGAGGGCCTCCTGGATGTTCTTGGTAATTCTAGTAGCAGCGTCGTCCGCTGTGCTAATAGGATGGTGGACTGGAGGTCTCTCCTGCAGATGTTGACGGTAGAACCTCCAGTCGACACGTGTCTTGAATGCTCTGGGCGGCGTAATCACCGCCTTTAGGCCAAGGGTGATCAGAATCGGGAGGTGATGTGAGCTTAGGTCGTACAGCACTTCTACCACTATCGGGTAGTTGACGTTCCTAGTGAGCACGATGTCCAATACATCCGGACGTTTTCGTGGATCAGATGGAACGTGTGTCGGTTCTTCGGGACCTAAAACGTCATAGTTGTTATTCTCCGTCTTGCTGCGTGCGTGCTTGTGCGTCTTCATAAAGTTCAAGACCCGGCGTGGTGATCACTCTGGACCCCCACGCCGGGTATTTGGCGTTTAGGTCCCCGGCGATAATGGTGGGTGTATCGCCTTCCATTATCGTCCGGACGTCTGAGGAGCAAAATGGTGTCCCTGACGGGCGGTATGCTGCATAGATCCTTATTTCCTCGCCCGCCACCTCCATTTTTATGCCGATAGAGCGCATTGTATGGTATGTTGGTAATTCCAGCTCTTGGTGGACGATGTCCCTCCTCACTAGAACCGCCGTCCCTCTATAGGCAGTCCCATGAGAAGTGACCTCGTCCCTTCTGTATAGGTGGTAATTTGGCAGCTTTAAATGCGTCTTGGGATTTAGTTTTGTCTCTCCCAGCAAGATGACATGTAAGTCCTGCTGCTGGGCGACTGTGTGGAGTTGACGTAGCTTCTGCTGTATTCCGTCCGGGTTCCAATAGAGGAGGCGTTCAGGAACTTGTTGACCATCATCAGGTCAGAGAACTCGCCCTCTTCTGTTGCTGCCGTAAAGTTATACCATCGGAACTTCAGGATTGTAGGCATTTTTTCTATAATTTGCTAAACCCATTTCAGGTGAATTCAGGTACTGCGGTTTCTTGAAACCTTTTATTGCTGCTACGCTGTTGTTGATTTGGCTCGCAAAGACGCATATATCTCTTGGATTTTCGGAAATCTTTGGTAACGCCCTGACTTTGTCCAATTCAGCCAGCACTAGCGCATCAGGTCTTCCATATAGTCTCCTGAGGGCCTGCATTACTTCCAATGGAGAGACTTCAGAGTACAGCAGGCTCTTGATAGCTTCTCTTGCGTTGCCCTTTAGTGCTCTTCTTAATCGAGACATGTTTTGGACTGCGTTGAACATCGGGGCGGTATCTTCGTAGACCACCTTGAAGGCCAACCACTCGCTGCTGTTGCCATCGAAGTAGGGTAGCTCGTGGATATACTTTGGCTGAGCAACTGGTCCTCCTCTTGTGGTAAGGGCTTCCTTCAATGCTATCGTCAGCGCTTGAATTTCGCTCGTATCTTTTTTCGTTGAGGAGTTTTCTTCAGGCTTCACATTTGGCTCTTCCGGAGGTTGCTGACCTCGTTGCTCGCGTTTTCCCATGTTGTTTTCTTCCATTACTGATGTCTCGATCCAGTTTTGCACCTGTGCTGTTCTGTCTTCCTGGTCTTCATCCACGGAGTCCTCCTCTTCACATTGTGCCAGCTCTAATCTGACGCGTGCTAGCTTCGCCGCAGCTTGAGCTTGCTTCAGCTCCATGCGTGCTAATTCTTCTCTGGCTTCCAGCTCCCGTCTCCTGGCTGAGGAGCTCGTGGTCTTCATAGACCTGGCGCGACTACTGACCCCCTTTGGCTTAAGGGTTGTGGCAGAGCCATGAACGCCTTTGTCTGGAATATCCTCTGGAGTCTTCTTGGTCATCTCCTTCTGTGCGGCTTCATCCTTATGTCCGTTATCCTCGGACGCCGCCGTGGTGGCAGTTGCAATCGTGGTCTCTGTCGTGGTGGTATCCTCTGTGGTCGTAGTGCCTGAAGAATCTGACGTAGCTGCTGTTCCTGATGATGCTGACGCTGACGCAGACGTGACCCCTTCTGATCCCGACATTTCACCTGTCGCGGTCCTTATCTGAGGGACGGGACTCTGGACGTGAGAGGGCATCCTTCTGTGACCTGGTAACCGGCATCTTGAACGGATTCTTCTATATACTTCTAGCAGGGATCCGGATTTCGAAGGACCAACTGTTTCGGACGGCAGGGACACGTCCAGTGCCCGCAGTCGCCCTGGGACAGTCTCCCACTTAATGACGTACGTTCCTTGCTTAGTGCTGGTGACGCACGTCCCACGCACCCCTGAATGCGTACGTATAATACGACCCAACTGGGACCTCGAGAGAGAGAGAGATAGACGATCAGCCGGGAGGAGGCAATAAAAACATTTTTTTTTCCAGGTAGCTTCTTGTTCCTTAGGTTTCGGCTTCCTTTTTTCTTGTAGTTGTAGCCTCTTCGACAGCTGCGACTGCGATTTGAGCCGAAATTTGCTCAGTTTTTTAACCCGCCGGCGTTACCGTACGGAACGTCCGCGCGGTTTTCCCTGTCTCGCGTGTTGTTTTTATTTCGAGCCAAAACCTTAGAAGCCTTTATTTATTAAAACTTTTACATACCCTTTACAAATTATACATTGTTAAATTGCTCTAGTAATGTTCTATAATATAAAATAACAATATAAACTATTAAGTTGTTTATACAAAACTTCTAGAGCAATAAACCCTACAAAATTGTTAATTTACTACACATTTTGTCTTATATTTATTGAAACAGATGTCTGATCTACTTATTTCTTTTTGTTTACATTATGTTATATATAAACCTTTAATCTAACACCAGTTTTCAAGCGTTAAACAAAACTTAAATTTTTTATAAGTATTTACAATACAAATTCTACAAACAAACTTCCTTACAAAATTATTATTAAAAGCTAACTATATTTAAATTATATTCTAATATGAGTTAATACGCTAATTACACTAATTGAGAAATTATAATAGTCTTAAAATAAAGTTCGTCACTTGGTAAATTATGTTTTGTTGCAGGCGCTAACTACACTAATTAAGAAATTATAATAGTCTTTAAAACACAATTCGTGACTGGTTAATTATGTGCTTTGTCGCCGACAATTACGTAGTTGCTATTTCACTCGTGTTCATAAAATATGTAAGTAGCTCAAAGCTGTGTATTTGTGGCTGTTACCACAATTTTGTAAAGAATTATAATTTAATTATGGCACATTGCAAAAAAAAAAAAGAGAAGAGGTGAATTTGGACAATAGACAGCGCTGTTAGCTATAGTTTTAATTTTTAGGAGGATGGTAACCCTTTTTCGAGCCTACAAAATTTCCAACTTAGTAGAAATACTGTGGTCATGATGGTGAGCCTGCCGTCAAAATCTCAGCATTGTGATGAATCAGCATATTGTAAAGTTTTTTATATTTATTTTTTATGGATAATTTTTATTATTTGATACTGGCGAAAGTATTACCGTACGAGTCCATAAACAAAGATTAAAATTTTAATAGAAGTTTTGGCGGGAACTCGACCGCCAGCGGATAAAAATTCTCCTAAGGCACAGCGGTGACACTTCCTGTACGTGAGAGCTTAAGCGCCGGTGCCTTGAGTCGAAGCGTGTAACGCTAGGGTTGATATCGAACCGAAATGGAATATTATAGACTTGTACCAAAGAAGATACATAGTAGGTATATGTTATATATTATGTAAACTTATGTGTTTGGGTAGTGAAAGATACGTTCAATTTTAAATCAACTTTTATTAAATGAGGAATATTAAAACTTCCGACAAAACCAAATATGCACGACAGTTAATGGTAATCTTAAATAATTAACCAACACTTAGTATTTCAGTACGAAATAATCAGTATTACCTACTATCCTTTAAAAATAATTTACTCTTATATATTTTTGAATTTTTCGATTATTTTTTTTAACTTTCGTTATTATTTCTAACAATTGCAAAAATTCGTAGCATGTATATTTTTTTTAGAAAATCCAAAGGTATGCAGGTTTCCTGGGACATGGCGGCCAACAAATTGTTCCCTATGTGTTGAGGAGATAATGTCATTTCTATTTCTAATAAAATAATCCATAAATATAACAATGAACAAATACAAAAACTCTTTATAGATATCTAAAATTTCTTGACTCTCTAGTGGTATTTTTAATAGTGTATATTTCAGTTAATGTAATATAATAAAATTATTGGTGATATATTAGTTTTATTGTCATGGTATTTCCCCATAATTCTTGTTAAGATCATATCGACTTTCATTAAAATGAGTTCACATATTTTTAGGTATCATAAAATACTATTAAAAATTAAACTAACAAAACAAGGGCCCTTGTTTTGAGCAGTGGAATTTATTTTAATTCTAATCACTTAAAATCACTTTCAGTAATACTTATACATATACTATAATATCATTTATTTAATAACAACATTAATATTTATCAAAGCATATAAACATATAAGCACATAATACACGGCTATAAAAACTAATAACGTTACGTGGTAACATAAACTTAATACCTACATGAATAGAATAGTAATATGTACATTAAGATATCAGTAATATTCATATATTAATTTAAATATTTATTATATCACTTGACGAATATATTCGTATTAACTAATACTGACAAATATTGGTATTACTACTAGCCCTCGGCCAGTCAGCCAGGCAGGGGGTGCTAAGAATCTCCGGTGGAGGTTCGGTTGCCACCTACGACGACTCGACCCGGCACATTTAACGCACGCACCCTGAGGACTGACGAGAAGATCCTGGAGCTGGAAGAAGAGATAGACAAGTTGCGCTGGAATATTATAGGATTAGGTCGAGGTCCGAAGAGAGGGGGAGGACACGGTGATTCTCGAATCCGGCAACTTGTTCTATCACCGGGAGGAGGGAGGGCGACCATCTATCCCAAGGAGGTGTCGGATTTATCGTCCACAAGTCTCTCGTCAACAACGTTGTAAAGATTGGGAGTGTGTCGACGAGGGTCGCGTACCTGATACTCAGAATCACCAAACGGTATTCGCTGAAGGTCATACAGGTTTACGCACCAACCTCGGCACATCCCGATGAGGAGGTGGAGGAAATGTATGAGGATATTTCCAAAGCCATGCATTCCTCCAAAACCTACTACACGGTGTTGATGGGAGACTTCAACGCAAAACTAGGCACAAGAGAAAACGGTGAGCTGAAGTTAGGGAAATTTGGAGTAGGGCAACGGAATCGAAGGGACCAGCAGCTGGCCGACTGTATGGAGAAAGAGGAACCGTTTATGATGAACTCTTTCTTCCAGAAGCGGCCCCACAGGAAGTGGACCTGGTCGAGCCCCGACGGTTCGACAAAAAATGAGATTGACTTCATTATGACGACCAGACACCAACTGTTCAGTGATGTCTCAGTGATCGCAAGGGTGAAAACTGGCAGCGATCACCGAATGGTTAGAGGCACACTGAACCTAAACGTTAAGTTGGAGAGGTCTCGTCTAATGAAGTCAACGCTCCGTCTCCCTCGTGCTCTAATTCA
Organism: Parnassius apollo; assembly: GCA_907164705.1. Taxonomy (NCBI): domain Eukaryota; kingdom Metazoa; phylum Arthropoda; class Insecta; order Lepidoptera; family Papilionidae; genus Parnassius; species Parnassius apollo. The sequence goes on from CAJQZP010000220.1 coordinate 8,850,630, forward strand.
GAAATAGAAATAGAAATAGAAACTTTTTTATTCAATGTAGATTATAAAAATACTTATTGAAAGTCACTTTTTTAATTTACTTTTTTAATTTACTTATTATCAGAATCCCGAAAACTTTCAGCTCGAGTTACGTAACCGCTTTCAGTGCCTACAAGATTGCAATGCAGTGGACGATATGAATGACAAGCTCGTGGAAACTGTCAATGCGGTCGGAGCTAAGTTCCGCAAGACCCGCCGCAGAAGAACACAAAAACTATCCGATCACACTCTTAATCCCATGGCTGTTAGACGGGAGATGAGGCTACAATCGTCAACAGATTTGACAGCATACAGGCAACTGAACAGACAGATCTCCAAATGCATGCGGCGAGACTTACGTAACTTTAATACTGCTCGTATTAAAGAAGCGATCGAGTGGAACCAGGGCTCCAAAGTCTTTGCCAGAGATCTGTCTGCCAGTAAGAGCCAACTGTCAAAGCTGAAGACTGAGTGTGGCAGCATCGTTTCCGGAACACCTGAGATTTTGAATGAGATTGAGAGGTTCTCATCATGGCGGGCAGCTGTACACATCATCGTTGGAGCCACACGCAAGTTGAGTAACGATCCAAGAGCAAGTCTTATCCGACACTATTCCGATGATATCCCGGACGTCAGTCTAAGCGAGATTAGAATGGCTCTCCAGCACCTTAAAAACGGCAGGGCCCCAGGCGAGGATGGAATTACGGCGGAGCTTCTGAAAGCGGGTGGAACACCGGTACTTGGAGTCCTTCAGAAGCTCTTCAATTCCGTCCTCCATGGTGGCACTACTCCAGAGGCGTGGAGCAGAAGTGCGGTGGTCTTGTTCTTTAAAAAAGGCACCAACGCTCTCTTGAAGAACTACAGACCGATTTCCCTTCAGAGCCGCGAGAGTCATTACGAATCGTCTCGCACGCAGACTCGACGACTTCCAGCCTCCCGAACAAGCCGGTTTCTGAAAAGGCTTCAGTACCGTAGACAACTTACATACCCTGCGTCAGATTGTACAGAAGACTGAAGAGTACAATCTGCCACTTTGCCTGGCGTATGTGGACTATGAGAAAGCCTTTGATTCCGTCGAAATTTGGGCGGTGCTACAGTTCCTTCAGCGGTGGCAAGTTGACTGTCGGTATATCGAAGTACTGAAGTGTTTATACAGTAGGGCTACGATGGCTATCCGAGTACAGAACCAGAGCTCGAAACCTATCCAACTGCAGAGAGGTGTAAGACAGGGTGACGTTATATCCCCGAAACTCTTCACCGCTGCATTGGAAGACGTTACCAAGCTATTGGACTGGAAAGGATACGGTATTAACATCAATGGCGAGTACATCATTCACCTTCGATTTGCCGACGATACAGTCCTTATGGCAGAATCGCTGGAGGACTTAAGCACTATGCTCAACGACCTCAATAGTGTCTCCCGACGGATAGGTCTTAAGATGAACATGGACAAAACAAAGGTAATGTGTAATTTCCATGTCACACCTATGCCAGTAGTTGTTGGGAGCACTATGCTCGAAGTTGTTAACGAGTACGTTTACCTGGGACAAATAGTCCGACTAGGTAAGTCCAACTTCGACCGAGAGGTCAATCGACGGATTCAACTCGGCTGGGCAGCGTTCGGGAAATTACGACATAACTTCTCGTCAGGTATACCTCAATCTCTAAAAACTAGATTGCACAACCAGTGCGTGTTGCCAGTGATGACTTACGGATCTGAGACGTGGTCCTTCGCTGCTGGCCGTATGAGGACGCTCAAGGTCGCTCAGCGAGCTATGGAGAGGGCTATGCTCGGAGTTTCTCTGCGTGATAGACTCAGAAATGAGGATATCCGCAGTAAAACCAGAGTGACCGACATAGCCCAACGGATTAGTAAGCTGAAGTGGCAATGGGCCGGCCATATAGCTCGAAGAACCGATAACCGATGGGGAAGAAAGGTTCTCGAGTGCAGCCTCGTACCAGTAGGCGTAGTGTAGGGCGACCCCCCACTAGATGGAGTGACGACCTGGTAAGATATGCAGGAAGTCGATGGATGCAGGTGGCTCAGGACCGTGCTTTGTGGCATTACTTGGGGGAGGCCTATGTTCAGCAGTGGACTTGTGAAGGGCTGTAATGATGATGATGATGATGTTTCTACAGACACGGTTTTTGCCAAATTAATATCGTTCTGGTATTCTTGGGATGATTTATCTCTTTTAAGCTCTTTAAAATACATGTCTACGTTATACACAATTTCTTTTCATTGTCGTCCAATCGGTTCGCTCATTCATCTTCGGATCCTAATCTCGTGTGCATCCAGTATACAAATAACCGTTGCAAGCGACCACCGGCGACTGGCGCTCCTGAGCACTAATGGTGGTTAATATAGCGCATAGCGTCATATTATAGCGCGCTATCTCTTCATAACGCATAGCGCGTGCTATGTAAGTAGTCGCCATGGCGCTATGACGCTATGACGATTTGGCGCTATTCATATCAAGCGGCAATTAGTTCTAGCAGCAGCGCTGTTGGGAGTAGACGTGAGACGTAAATTTGATCTAGTAGCACGCTATTCATCGCGCGCGAACTAATTTAGTGTTAGACGTTATTTTGTTAGTGTATACTGTATTATAAGTGATCGAAGGACACTGCTACAAAAGAAGCCTACCTAATGTTTTTAAATGTAAGTAAAATATAGATACAAAAGTGTATATAATAGTGTTTGTAAATAGTTGATTTTTGTATATACAATAAATAAACTTTTAAATGCACCTTTGATTTATAATTACTAACTTATACCACTTATACCACGAAAATGAAAACTGATTCCACCGAACTGCTTAACAGCGCGAAGAAACCTCAAGAGGCTATCAATTCAATTAATAATTATTTTGTAAATGTAGGTAAACAACTTGCTGATAATATTGCAGTTAAGGAAAGGGTTACAAGTTCTTTAGCAATTAGATCAATACAGAACTGTACGTCGTCCTTTGTAATACTCGAAACTGACGAAGAAGAAGTTTCCAGACTCATCATGAGCCTAAAAAACAAATGTGCTAATGGATGGGACAATATCTCTAACTGTTTTATAAAAAAAATTAAAGAATATATTGTTGGGCCATTGACATATATATGTAATCTTTGTTTTAATGAAGGTGTATTTCCTCAAGTTTTTAAACGGTCTATTATTCATCCAATTTATAAATCTGGAGACAGAGAAAATGTCGGCAACTATCGACCGATCTCAATTCTTCCATGTTTTTCGAAAATAATTGAACGAATTATAAACAAACAACTCACGAACTACTTAGAAAGTAAAAAACTTCTATCCCCTAACCAGTTTGGTTTTCGGCAGGGCAGATCCACTGATGAAGCAGTGCACGACTTAACAGATTACGTAGTTAAAAATTTGGACAAAAATAATAAAGTTATTGGAATATTTTTGGATCTCGCCAAGGCGTTTGACACTGTGTCTACCTGCATTCTAATAGAAAAGTTGGAATTATGTGGTAATAGAGGAAAGCAACTTGCTCTATTTAAAGATTATCTATGTGATAGAACACAATGTACTAAAATCGGAGATTACATTAGTCACGAGGCATTAATTACCTACGGTGTGCCCCAAGGCAGCATTCTAGGTCCCACATTATTTCTCGTCTATATAAACGATCTCACTTCTATTCAGCTTCCTTATGGACATATAATATCATATGCTGATGACACATGCCTTCTTTTTTCTACAAATTCCTGGGAAGCTGTTCAGGATGCTGCCCAGATGGGGCTTGATTTGATGAATGAATGGTTGCAAAGTAATTCTCTTACCTTGAATTCTGAAAAAACCAAATATATTGCTTTCACAATACGTAAAGAACGCCTTGATCATATTATCAATAAACCACTGATCTCACACAAATGTCTCTCAAATATTAATATAAAATCATGTAAATGTAACAAAATAGAATTAGTCCATAACATTAAGTATCTTGGTATAATAATAGATTCCAACCTTTCTTTTAAAAATCATATCGAAGTATTATCCAATAGACTATCTAAATTAACATACATATTCAAAAATGTACACCATGTGCTAGATAAGACAGCTTTAACACGTATCTACTATGCCCTAGCGCAAAGTCTTCTTACTTACTGCATCACCTCGTGGGGCGGTGCTCCTAAAACAAGTATGAAGCGCGTAGAAATATCACAAAGGGCCATTTTAAAAGTTTGCGGATTCTTCTCTTATAGACATCCAACTGAACTTCTTTATCGACACTGGCAGGTACTAACGGTACGTCAGCTGTTTATTCTCTATACCTTGTTGAAGCAACACAGTGGAATTACTTATGATCGCCATAAATTTGTAGGAGTTAGACGTAAAAACACAGTTTGTGCAACATATTCAACAATACGCTTATATTATTATTATTATTATTATAATTTATAATAATGTTACGAGCTTGAGGTTCGTGACAATAAAAATTGCCGATAAAATTACCTAAATTAACACTTTAATTTACTTTACACAAATTAAAGTTAAAAACACTAATAATTAAACACACTAATTCACTTTATTCCGCTCCGAAGCTTCGCTTTTCTCGCCAAATCAACACTGCCTCGATCGCATCTTGCAGCGCCTATATATTTAAATTAGCAAAGAAATATCCAGAATGTTCAAGTAAACACGCGCAAGGTACCGAGCGTTCGAGTTTCGACTAGGCGCTGTCGGTTGAGTAATTTGTGATGTCATTTTCTCAATGCTCCCCTAGCTCTCGTTCCTGACACTAGATGGCGCTAGTGTATTGACGATTTGAGCGCGTAACACTGCCCCCTCCTAAGACATGCTCGTCCCGAGCATTATCGGCCCCATAATAACGCGCTAGGCGATCCACATGGACGATCTTAGGAGTCCCTCTTGCGCCTTTCTGTATCCGGTAGGTTACATCGTTGATCCTGGTCACAATCCGGTACGGGCCGTCCCATTTAGCTTGAAGCTTAGGAGATTTCCCTTTGCTGCGGACTGGATTGTGCAACCACACAAGTGAACCTTCGTCAAACCCTTTGTTGTTCATTTTGCGGTCATACCGGGTTTTCATCTTTTCAGACATTTGCTGGCCCGATTGTCTGACGTGCTCATAAACGTCATTCATTTTTTTCCGCAAGTCATTTGCATAATCGGTTATACTGCGTGGAGCATCAGGTGGTGTCCCGGTGATCAGGTCTGCAGGCAGCCGTAATTCTCTTCCAAAGTTTGCGAAAGCTGGTGTCACTGCTGTACTTTCGTGAACAGAACTTCGATATGACAACAAAAACGGTTGTATGTGCTTGTCCCAATCTCGTTGCCGATTGTCTACAACTTTTGCTAGGTACCTCTCCAATGTCTGATTAAATCGTTCCACCATTCCATCAGATTGCGGGTGATAAGAAGTCGTTCTTGTTTTATGAGTACCCATAACTCGGCAAGTTTCCTGGAATATTTGAGACTCAAAATTCCTTCCTTGATCGCTGTGAATCTCTAAAGGTACACCAAAACGACAGAAGACTTCATGAACTAGTTTATCAGCAACTGTTGAAGCTTCTTGATTTGGAATGGCGAAGACTTCTGGCCACTTAGTGAAGTAATCCATCACAACCATGAAATACTTGTTACCGCTTTCACTCTCCGGAAACGGCCCCGCCACGTCAATGGCTATTCTCTCCCATGGTGCACCAACATTGTACAACTTCAATGCACCTCTACTACGAGTCTGAGGTCCCTTTACAGCCGCACAACTTGTACATTTGCGACACCAGTCCTCGACATCGTTTCGACAGTGGACCCTGTAAAACCGTTCTCGGATCTTCAGCAGAGTTCGTTTAACTCCCAGATGGCCTCCTGAATAATCATTATGGTACAGCTGTAGAACATCCGGTACTTTAGCTTTAGGGACAAACATTTGTAAATGACAGCTGTCTCCCCGAACATTTTCCCATTTACGGCACAGAACTCCATCCTGAAGCTGCAAGCTGTCCCACTGGGCCCAATAGCTTTTAGTGGTCGAACTCATCGCTGAGACGTCGCTCCACTTGGGCTTGGGAGCACTGGCCTTCATCCATTCCAGGATCGGATTGATGTCCGGATCTTCCTGCTGTGCACGTTGTAAGCTGTCCTTCCACTCGTTGCTGAGGTGGTCTGCCCTGAGCATCCTCACGGATACCACTCCCTTACTCTCTCGCCTAGTACAATGTTTGCAATCTTCAGGACAAGGTCTTCTTGACATTGCATCTGCGTTGCCATGAGATTTCCCGCTGCGATGTTCGATCTCAAAGTCGTATTCCTGCAGTAGTTCAATCCACCTCGCAACTTGTCCTTCTGGATTTTTAAACTGCAATAGCCATTTTAGTGCAGCATGGTCAGTTCGTAAGTGAAATTTTCGCCCCAGAAGATATTTGCTAAAATGCTGCAACGACTTTACCACAGCTAGCAATTCGCGTCTTGTGACACAGTAGTTCCTTTCCGGTTTTGACAACGACTTGCTGAAGTACGCTATCACGACCTCTTGGTCACCATTACGTTGAGACAACACACTGCCAAGTCCTATATCACTTGCGTCTGTGTCAACTATAAATTCTTTGCTTGCATCAGGGTATCCCAAAATAGGTGTTTTGCACAGACGGTCCTTGAGCTCCTGGAATGCGATATTACAACTTTCATCCCAGTAGAAATGTCGCTTCTCCTCGGTTAGCTTATGCAGAGGTTTGGCTATATCTGCAAAGTTCTTCACAAAACGTCGGTAATAGGAGCACAAACCCAAAAATGCTCTAACCTGCGTCTTGTTTTTTGGAATCGGCCAATCCTTTACAGCTGCGATTTTCTCTGGATCCGTGCGGATACCTTCTTCCGACACTACATACCCCAAAAAATTGACTTGCCGTTTGAATAGTGAACATTTCTTCGGACTCAACTTGAGGTTGGCACTCTTAATCTTCATGAGCACGCGTTCCAGGTTTTGAAGGTGTTCCTCAAACGTACGGCCCACGATGATGATGTCATCCAAGTAGACCAGACAGGCATCGCCAATTAGCCCGGTAAGTACAAGTTCCATCAGCCTTTCAAACGTTGCTGGAGCATTGCATAACCCAAACGGCAGTACTTTAAATTGCCACAGACCCTTTCCCGTCGAGAACGCAGTTTTCTCCTTGTCCTTAGGGTCAATTTCAACTTGCCAGTAGCCACTTTTTAGATCCAGCGTGCTAAACCATTTTACTCCTGTAAGCATGTCCAGCGTGTCATCAATTCTTGGCAAGGGATAGCTGTCCTTCTTTGTAACGTCGTTCAGACGGCGGTAATCAACACAGAACCGCATGCTGCCATCCTTCTTCTTTACCAGCACCACGGGTGAACACCATGGACTAGATGAAGGTTCAATAACACCATCCTTCACCATTCCCTCAATCATGGTTTCCACCTCCTTTTCACGTGCTACCGGCAATCTTCTTGGCCGCTGACGGATAGGCAATTCTTCTCCTGTGTTTATTTTGTGTTGAACTAAGCCAGTCTTTCCTATGTCAGCATCGTCATCGCCTTGACCAATTCGTTCGGGGAGAGAACACTGCGACAGTCTTCCAAAAGTGTTGTCACTCTCGTTTCTGCATCCTTGCTGGGGGTCCCACTCGATATATATTGGCACCGACGTAACCAATCCACTTCCTCACAAGTACCAATCAGTGTGCCTTTTTCTATAATCTGTTCCCGGTCGCAAAGGTTCAGCACACGTACTCCTGAAAGGTCAGTGGTCCTGACCAAGGTTCGAGCTACTTTCCATGGAAGGTCATTGTTTACCCTTTCCACAAGTACACAACGGTGAGCTTGCCCAGCGTTTCGAGGAAGACTAACCGGGACAATCGTTTCCGATCTTGGCGGAAGAACAATCTTCTTAATGCTGTACACGTTCCCTGGTAACGCACCTTCCATAAAAAGTTCCTCCTGTCCACATTTCAAAACACCTTGCTTAACGTCGATCTCACAACAATTATTCCTCATAAAGTCTAGGCCTAGGATGCAGTCGTCCATTATATCAGCCACGATGACATTATGCAGGTAGATCACGTTGCCTAGCTTCAACTCCATCTCCTTCTCTCCACGGACGGGTATACGCTGACCGGTGGCTGTTACCAAATTAATGCGTTCTCGGTTGTATGCGGAGTCCCCAAGGAACTGACTTATTAGTTGGGAACTAACAACCGTACGAGAGGCTCCGGTGTCTATGGTCAGTTTACACGGCATTCCGTTGACCTCGCCCTTGATGATTAGACTGTTCCCATCATGGGTTTGTGAGATCGAGATCCTTGGGCTCTTTTAACATCAGCCAGCACCCGCCCCGCAGTTCTGGCTTTTACTCGTTTCCCTGCTGCTGCTGGGCGGTGCTGTTGGCCGCACTACCCACCTGGGATCGTTCACCTTCCCTTTCTAGGGTTCGCTTAGGGCAGCTGGATCGAAGATGGCCCTTTTCCCCACAGCCATAGCACCTTGGGCTGTATCCTTTGTTGCGGTCACGAACTGTAGCGGCTACAACCTCCCTGACGCGATGGGAACGATGATCCTGCCGCACGGCTTCTACCTCCAGTGCATGAGCCAAGGCGTCCTTAAGCATCTCGTGGTGCCCAAGCCTCACAGCAGCTCTGACTTCCAGGTCGCGGATGCCGTCGATGAATGTCTGCACCAGGTTACCTTCAATGAGCGCAGGTACAGACCGGTAAGGTTTTTGGCACCAGCTTCTCCACCTCTAGAGCCCACTGCTGCAGGTTTTCGTTGATGCGCTGCACACGATCTTTAAGCTGCGCACGAAAGACGTGTTCCAGGTGAGCGTCGCCATATCTCGCCTCCAATGCCTCAAGGAGTTGCTCATAAGTCACTTCCTCACCGAGAGCTTCCAGAACTGTTAAGGCCTGGTCGCGCAGGCCTAGTATGAGAGCAGTCATGGCCTGACTTTTATTCCAGCCGTTCGCCTTCATAACAGCCTCGAACTGGATTTTGTAGGCTGACCAGGAAGAGGTACCGTCGAACGGTGGCACCTTGAACCCACGTAGCGAAGGTGTTGTAGCTACTACGGGAGCTGTAGCTCCATCTCCAAGTTTGAGTTCGTCCAGTGATTTCTTCATGTCAGCCATTACGTTGTCAACCCGATTGTTTACTTGGTCAATTCGGGTTTCAGCTTTCTCAATTCGGTTTTCAGCTTTCGACAGGCGGTTGTCATGGTGAGCAACCCTATCCTTCACCTCCTTTATCTCCTTCCCGAAGGTAGCGTGAAGGTCCTTCATGAGGAGCATCTGTTCCTCCTGTCGGCGGGCCTGGTCCTCGTGTCGGCGGGCCTGTTCCTCCTGCTGCTCTTTCAACTGACTGGCCTGTTCCTCCTGTCCGCGCTTCAGCTGCTCTTCAAACCGACGAGCCTGTTCCTCCTGTCGGCGGGCCTGCTCCTGCAGCATCACCATCAGGGCGTCTAAATCAGGTGCTGCAGATGCAGGAGCTACTGACGGACCGGCCTCCGTTGCCGGCCGCTGGCCCTCCGACGTCTGCGGCGTTGCACCACCAAATCTTCGTTGGTCCGTCTCCTGCTGGCGTTGACTTCGGGTACGGACACCCTCCGTTTCCTCCTTAGGTAAAATCGGCATTATTTGATCCCACTTCTGACACCAATTGTTACGAGCTTGAGGTTCGTGACAATAAAAATTGCCGATAAAATTACCTAAATTAACACTTTAATTTACTTTACACAAATTAAAGTTAAAAACACTAATAATTAAACACACTAATTCACTTTATTCCGCTCCGAAGCTTCGCTTTTCTCGCCAAATCAACACTGCCTCGATCGCATCTTGCAGCGCCTATATATTTAAATTAGCAAAAAATATCCAGAATGTTCAAGTAAACACGCGCAAGGTACCGAGCGTTCGAGTTTCGACTAGGCGCTGTCGGTTGAGTAATTTGTGATGTCATTTTCTCAATGCTCCCCTCGCTCTCGTTCCTGACACTAGATGGCGCTAGTGTATTGACGATTTGAGCGCGTAACAATAAGGTTAAAATAACGTTTACATCAATTATAATAAAAAATGATTAATTTTATTTTGTTTTAAAATGTGCAGTCCTTAAAAATATTTGTAGGATTATAAAAAATATGAAAGAGCGTTCTTTAATTTTTCTTTACCACTTTATTTTATTTTAATCTAAAATGCGGCTTATTACGAAACAATGTTCTTATATAGCACGCGGTCTATCCAATGAACGACATGTAATGTAGCGTGCTCCGAGATATAGCGTGCTGCTAAACTTAACGCGTTTGCCGGCCTCTACACACTTTATTATAAATAGCGCGCTGTAACTTAGCGTATTTAATAGCGCGCTAGAAATTTCTATTAGTTTATAGTCTGTAGCGTGCTATTGATTTATAGTCGTTTTGAACAACTTTACTGAGCACGCGGCGTGCTGGCTCGCCCTCCCGCATACCGCTCGCTTCCCCTTTGAGACCGTTTTACCTCGTCCTTGCCAACCCCTGAAACCCCGCGGACGCGGACTGCACGAAGTTGACAGCCTATATATAGGTTTACGGTTCGCGCGTTCTATCTTGGCCGGGCTGAAGTTGGCTTCCGAGACATTTGCGTATGTACAGACGCTTGTCGATAGAGATGTGCCACTTCATATTCGCTCCTAAGATTGCTTAGGTCGACAGAGGTTAACAGTTTGTTTTGCCTATATCGATTACAGAATAAATAGAAAATTTTATGTATTTTAATACAACAATAGTATCTAATAAAGAATTACGATAAACAGCTGGAATACATAGAAAATACAGTATATTAGCGGGGACAATAAATTCTTTCAGTAACCCTTAAATAATAATATATTTCATTTTTTCAATACAAATTTTGATGCACATCATCATAATCACTGTATTTAAAACATGTTGCATTTACACACCAATGAACCACAAAAAATATAAAATAAAATACGATATATATAACGATAATCGATTATTTACGTAATTGTAACCGCGCAAGAGGCGTATTCGCATCTCTAGTTTTTTAACCGCCCAACCTTCTTACCGACGTAACCAAATTAAACCCGGCCAAGACAAAGCGTGCGGGCTTTACTTGGTTGCTCCCGTTTTATCGTTTGTATGTAAGTATTGGTATGATGATTTTGACACGCAAGTGATTCGATTTTGTGGACCATTAGAATTATCAATATCTTGAGATGGCTTTGAGGGCGATGTCGATAGTCTAGCAATGTGTATCATTATCACTAGCCATAAGGTTATTTTGACTTATCTTTGTCGACTTTAGTAACAACTGAAAGAAAAATGGACTAGGTATCTTATATCACCACCATACCACAAGAGAGATTTCAACATCCCTACCTTCCTTTATAAGTCTGTATACAGTCCACTGTTGGGGCTTAGGCCTCCGTCTTAGGTGGGCTGCTGTTAGATTGGTGATTGCAATTAAAGGTGTCTCGCATCTAAGACTTGACCACCAAGCTCGACTCGGCAATTTTATAAATAGAGTAAGTTTAACAGGTAGCAGTAATTGAAATAAAACACTAATAAACGGCGTCCGTACAATATTTATTAAACAATATTTTAATACATAAATTATAATTTGAGATGCAGTGCGATGACGTTACAGATTGCACTTTATTGTACTCTACATTAAAACTATGTTAGCCTATAATATACAACAATTCCCTCATGACTCCATCTTGATAAAATAGTAACCTATATATTATTATGTCCTACTGCTGGGCATAGGCCTTTTGTTCTTGAGACGTAATGGAGTAAAAAGTCCGCCACGTTGCACAGTCTCTCAAATATACAGATTTCCCTAGTAATGTTTCCATGACTCTGAGCAAATGGTAATTCAGCACTTATCATTGGTTAGTTTGAGACATGCGTTCATTGGAAATCGAAGTCTGGTTGTTCATGAATAAAGTATTGGACTTGAATGTGATCCTGAGCTACACGCCTTACAGCTTTGTTACATATATTAATTATGTAATATTTTTTGCATAGTATGCATTATAACGTCATCCAAACTATGATATTTTCTGCAATTTTTAACAATAATAAATAGCCCAGTTATTGTTTTATCCAAAAATTTCGAATTTAAAACATTCCGAATTTCATACAAACGAAGCAATTAATTTAGCGATAAAACTCCATTTTACTTTGATTTTTATGTAACAACTACCGATCCATCCCGGCTTCGAACGGGTGATTTCTCAATCTCGACAACAGCACGACCTATACTACGGGTCTTATTGTAGAACTAAACCATCTGGGGATTCACTCAAACACGCACAAAAATTTCAACAAACCCAGTCGAGGCATTTTCAAGTTTATATATAAATATTATTAAAGTAAAACTCAATCATAGGTTTACAAATATCAAGTTATGGTTACAATTTGTTATGTTTAGGAAGATTGCTCACTCTTAATTAACATGCGGATTGAACACGATATGTAATTTAAATGATTTTATCACTACAACTAGGTAAATGGTTACAAAATCTATACAATTCGTTGATGATAATTAAATGAACCATAGAATACTATAATACATACATAATAGAACAAGGGAGTGGGCGGAGCCCATGTAGCCACTAAAACGTCAATTCACACGTATAAACGTCAACACGAGATGTGTTTTGACGTTACAATCGTTCCCAAATTTCGCATGCAAATTATTTAGAAAATGCCAAATTGAACGCTACTTACAAATAAATATGTATTAAAATCAGTCTGTCAACACAGCGAATCGACTTTTTAGTAGTGATTAACCGATGATACGACGTAATTGCTTGTATGTGTGCTCCCGGCAACGCCTATCATCGTACAAAATAAGGTTGATAGCCATTCTATTGTGTATTATAGTATTCTATGATATGAACGATTTTGTATGGTAAAATAAAGGTAATTTTTGTAACAGGTATGTTATATTATATTTTACTGCTCGGTGACATGGGCTGTATTGAACCCAATAATTGTTTAGAAGTAGGTAGGATGAGAGCAATTTTAAATTCATATGTAAACTAAGCATGTTGTAAGTACTTCTGAAGATTACATATTGCTTTTAGTAACCCGGGTTCATTAGACTGCCACAAATAGGGATACCCAATACTTTGCAATATACCGTACAGTCCGTACGGATAAAGAATGGAATTAGAAATGGCGTCTAATCGATCCACAGACAACGTGCCGTACAGTCAACGTGCACAGTACCAATAGAAAAAAAAATAGCGGAAGCCCGCTAATAACGGTATATCGTTATAACGTTATATTATTCAGTTCATTGGAAACTTTCTTTTAATGGCAAAATATTTGATAAGAATTATATACGCAAATAGGTATATTAATTGTAAAATAACATAGCGAACAGCTATGACTTCGCCTGGGTGCGATATATTAACTTGGCTATTAAACTTAGGATAAGCATTAAAAACCATTTATTTCATCTTATCAATATTTCTATTTTAATAAAATCTCAAAATATTTGAGATTAGCACAGACAGACAAGCAAACGAAAATTTTAAAAATGGTAACTCATGACTCAATGACATTGCATAGTAAATATTTTACACAAAAATACTGACAAACAAAATCAAGAATTATTACGAAGAAAACTCACAGAACGCTAGATACGCTCACAAATTAGCCAAACCGGACAGACTTTTTTTAGTTTATGGCATCTTGTTAATAAATAATTTCAATAACAAGTTGGACGAAAAACGCATATCGCAACTTACTTTTTTTTGTAGTCTTTACAGGCGAGTGTGAGTATAGATGGCAAGTGTGTGAGCGAGAGGCAAATAGAAGCGATGCAATTTTCAATTGCATTCTTTAACCGCACAGGTAGTACTATAAAAATTTTAGTATATTTCATACTTTTGTTCGAATTATGTTAGATATCGTAATTTAAAATTATTTTAGATCTTCGTAAATTCAAACAATTTGGTTTATACGAAATCAACACCGTAATGTTTGATTGAGGCAACATACACTTATCATCACACCGCTAATAAATTCGAATGTTACATAAATTTCATAAATAGACACAATGGCAGAAATTGTATAATTGTTTATGTGGTATCCATAATATTGTATGAACCGATACAAGGAATACGATATCGTGTAGCGATTCAAGTCCAATACGATACCGAATCAACTTTTGGATATCCCTATAATATTAAATTCATCCAACGTCATCGTTTGACAATTTTTCAGTTAATTGTTTTTTTTTAATTGCACGCAACTTTAAAATACGCAATGTACTGACAGTTCTACAAAGTACAGTAAGCAACATAATTAATTAATCTTTCTGTTACATAAACATAAAGTTAAAAAGTCAACTTTTAACTTTTTAACTTTCTGTTACATTGCGTGATTTATAGCGTTCATTTTTTCCCCATTTGAATTGCATTTTTACGCTTTGCTATATCTAGACGTAGGACGTCAAGCAAAGATCCAGTTAGTCCTACGCGAGGTATGAATACGTATCCAGAGTTCCTGGGGCACGTTCAAGGTACTGCTTATCTATGAGAGCCTCTATACATTTTTTGATCATGGCAACAGATGGCGCAAATGAGCCTCTCGCTTGAGCCACTACTTCTTGAATTAGTTCCGTGTGACGCAACACCTGGGAAAACGAGAGTGAAAATTAAGCATTATTAAAATATCTAAATAGTTTTACACAGTTTATGAAATCAATTGTGTATTGAAATTATGGTGTTAACTGATAAAAAAGACTTCTCTGTCACGCACTAAGTGCATGCGTTCGTATAAAGGAACTAAAAAATATCGGGCTCAAAGGATCAACTCATAAAAACTTTACGATTTAATACTGTTTAATAAAAGTAGGAAAAACAGCCAGACCGATGACAAGAACAATGAAAAAATTCTAAAATTCTTCGTTATTGAATGAAAGTTACAAACGAACTTAAAGTGCACTTGAAGGTAAATAGCTACTGCAGCCCATGGACACAAGCAGTAAGGTCGTGGGTTCGAATCCACCATTCGACTACTGGCGTAAACCACTCGTAACACAAGCAATTTAAGCTTAACACGAGTGGTTAAGGGGAATATTAGTAATGTTTATAGCATTGTTACTATTCTTTAAAAAAAAAAACTTCAAATAAAAAACGCTACATATGCGTTGTCATGTCATCAAGTGTAAGATGCAATGCCTCAGAGTGTGTAACTATACTGGCTCTCTATACCCTACAAATCAGAACACAGTTGTGCACGCACTGCTCTTTAGCAGCAGAAAGAAACGAAACCTGACCTAACATAACCTACACTACCTTACCTAGCGAGACGGCCATCTAAGCAACTAAAGTCCTGCCACCAAGAAAGTCTGGCTTATTATCCCACCCTGGCGGAAAACTCGGATTGTACACCATTACGTACGTGTACTCTAGACTACCCAAAGTTAAAAAGCGAGTCTCAAAGAATATCGTTTCGGACAACAGTCTTTGCACGGCACTCGCTACTCTCTCAATCTGGATAATTAAGCACTCGAAGTATTTTTTTAAATCCTCGAATATTTAGGTTCTTCATAGACAACTTCACTCTGGCTTTAGCTAGACAGGCTAACGTGGACGTGCTAGTCAAACAGGCTTATTAGCATAGAACACCGACAGTTTTCCTGCGTTTTCAACCTAAGCCCTGTCCAGCGACAGACTCAACCTCTTCTTGGTTATTGCTCCAAGTTTCTGAACATCGTAAATTTATATTCAGAAGTTTTATGTTTATTTTATAAAATACCTTCCGTTGTTTCATGATGCGAACGAGCGCAGCCTGAAGGTACATCTTGCGGTCGTCATCGCAGTGCGCCGTTTCGCCGCTGCCACCGGTGGCACCACCGCTGCCACCGCCACCTACAATCAAAATAATATAGCCTGTGTTCCCAATAGAACCCAGTATACTGTATACTGGCCGATGCAAATGCGTCACGTCATAAATCGACGCCATACTGGTGATTCATTTCAAAACATTGGCCAGTATATGACATAATACATGCTCTTGACCACTCTGCCTCAGTAACAAAGAATGAGTATGATTTTTCATTCTCTTCATCGTACAGATTTAATTGCTTCGGCTCTGCCATTTTATGTATTTGAATAAATAAAAACAAATTCTGGCATGCTTCATTCAGCGTACACACAGTTAAAATGTTCTATTGGGTTCTATTTCGGAACACAGGCACAGTGTATCCCATCCATGTATATATAGGTCTACTGCTAGATACCTCACGGAAACGGTAAAGGGAGTGTTTGGCCATAATCACGCTCGACATGGGGTGCTCGAAGTACCGGTAATATTTACTTGTGTAACTTGTGTTACATTTACTGAACTTGACATTTAGTTTAGGTCTAAGCAATTCATCTAAAGTAAAATTATAACAACAGGAGTGTCCCATTACTACTTAGTTCTAAAAATGATTATTCAGATTAGCTGTTTCAACGCAGGTTAGGTTTCTAGTTTATTTTAGCTATTTCTATTTATTTATTTATTTATTAGGATTACCAACAGAAATTACAATAGTAATACAAAGATCATTTTCATAACATATTAAGCACATTATAATTGTATTTCTTTTTATAGGTAATCACAACATGCATTGATTATTTAGTGAATGATAGGATTAAAAAAAACTTGGACTACATCATTGAATAAATAAGTTATTAAAAAGAAATAGAATTATTTAACAATATTATAGATAACTTCATTATCATATTAAATTACATTAACCACATTATAGAAAACAAAAACAATTCTAATATTATACTTCCAATATTATACTTCTTAATTAATTGATTCATTATTTTTAAAGAAATTTATTAATTTTGATTTGAAGGTGGATAAACTGTCGCAAGTAATATCGAGGCCAGAAATCTTTGAGGACAGTTCGTTATAAGTGCGAGCCAGTCTGGCTAGAGGGGAATACTTTCCCAGGTTAGATCTATAAAGAGACACATCGAAAAAGGCTTGCGGTTTCCTAGGCAGTCTTGATGGCACTTTAAAGTTAAATAATTGAACTATCGCTGGACAATCGACACTATTATTGAGCGTTTTATATAGGAATATCATATCTGAGATAATTCTACGTGATTGTAATGATGTGATGTTAAATTGCGCCAAACGTCTTTCGTAGGAATCATTAGTTTGATAGCTATTCGAACGGTACGCAAGATGACGTAGCAGTCGTTTTTGTATTCTTTCAATTCTAATGCTATGGATCTTGTAGTGCGGATTCCAAATTTGACTGCAGTATTCTAGTTTACTTCTAACCAGACTACTAAAAAGTTTTATTGTAGTGGAGGGCTGCATGAACTCTCTGGAATTCCTCAATACAAAACCCAGTGTTTTCGTAGCTGAGGTGATTATGCTATCGATATGGTTGGTAAATCTTAATTCGCTGTCTAGTATAACGCCTAAATCACGTATCGCTCGAACCGCAGTCAGTTTTTCAGTATCAATATAGTATTGACTTTGTATGTAATTATGTTTTCTGGTAAACCTAATAAGTCGACATTTTTTGCCATTGAGAAACATTTGGTTGTTATTACACCATTGTATAAGGCGATTGAGGTCATCTTGCAATAGTTCGACGTCAGAGTTGTTTTTAATGGTTTTAACTATCTTGAGATCATCAGCAAATAGATAGACATTTGAGTGTTGAAATATCGAAACAATGTCGTTTATAAAGATGTTAAAAAATACAGGACCTAAGTTAGAGCCTTGCGGTACACCGGAGTAGGCAATATAAGGTTGCGAGGAGTACCCGTCAATCACTACGGTCGAGGGTCTATTTTGAAGGTATGATGCACACCAGTTCAATAATGTCCCATTTATACCAAAGTCTCTTAGTTTATTGACTAATAGTGCGTGATTTACTTTGTCAAAGGCCTTAGAGAAATCTGTGTATATGGCATCCACTTGTAGTTTGTCATCAACGTTCTCGATTAAATCAGTGACATATGAAAAAAGATTTGTGACAGTAGATCTACCAGACAAAAAACCATGTTGCTGCCAACTAATACGTCGTCCTAGATTTTTGAAAACAGATTCATAGACCAAGCTCTCAAAGACCTTTGACATAGTAGATAATATGGAAATCGGTCTATAATTAGAAACACTTGTGGGATTTTCGCTTTTAAAAATTGGTACTATCCGCGCCTCCTTCCACCTTTCGGGGAAAATGCCAGAGCTCAAGGAGGTGTTGAATATAATAGTCAACGGAGCAGCCAAAGAATTTGCACACCTGTATATAAATATAGGCGGAATACCGTCTGGACCTGCACTTTTTGTTGTATTTAATCTTTTCAGCCTTTTCTTAATTTCTCGTTTAGATACGTAAATATTGCCTAAATATTTGTTTGGTTTGGTGACTGGTTGTGTATCAAAATTGTTATTAATATCATTCTTGATAAAAATCGATGAGAAATGACTTGCAAACAAATCACATATTTCTTGCCTACCGTTTGCCTCACGATCATTCAGAGACATTTTATTAGGGTAAGTTGAGCCTTTACGACGCATGTTTTTCATATGTGTCCAAAAATACCTCGGATTATTGCTAATAGATTCCTCGATGTGTAAAATATAATTATAATAACATTTTTTTATTAGTTCATCGCAATCCTTCCTTAGGTAAGAAAATTCAATTTTATCTAGTGGATTATTATATAATTTAATTTTTTTATGACATTTGTGTTTCTGTTTAATGAGTCTAATTAGAGCGGGTGTAAACCAGATAGGATAAGATTTTGACGATTTGCACGATCTGGGAACGAATCTGTCTATAGCTACCTGCAGGATTTCGTAGAACTTCGATATCATTTCATTTACATTATTAAGTACGCCTAAAGTTTGTAGCCAATCAACACCATTCAAGAATGCTATAATGGAATCAAAATCAGCTCTTTCAAAATTGTGGGAACATTTATTCTTAGTTGCGGAAAAATTAGTTGATACGTTGATTGTAAAGAAAAATTCTAATGGTGGATGTAAAATGTCTACGTTGCGTATAGGAAACTGACTTTCGACTACATTGATGTTTGCATTAGACAAGACTAGATCTAATATCTTTCCACTCGCATTCCTGATAGTGTTATATTGATTCAGATCGTGCAAAGTGAAAAAATCTATTAAACTACTTTTAAGAAGACAGTTGGAGTAGTTACTTGGGGATGCGTACTGACCGTTAATATCGGGTTGAGGTGCCCACGTGATAGAACTCATATTGAAGTCACCAAGCAGCAAAATTGAGTTTTTAGCCGAGCTTAGATTATTGTTATTTATGGTTTCCGTAGTGTTATTAATAAATGTTTCCAGTGTGTTACGATCAACCGGTGGTGGGATATATACTGCGCACACATGTAAGTATTCCGTTAAATTACTAGCGTTAAGTTCAATTGTGACCCATAAGTCTTCACCAAGACTTTCCCAACTAATTTGTCTGCGCGAGTTTAATCCGTTCTTTTTTACTGCTATCAAAACTCCGCCACCAATTTTCTTATGACTAGAAAGGAGAGATGTTTCGCGATCGCGTCTATATATGTGGTATCTATCGTCAAAGATCTCAGCATCGTACACACTATTATTAAGCCAAGTCTCAGTTAAAATAATTATATCATAGTTTGAGTTAAGAACTTGGTTATTTACATCCGTTAAGTTAGAGCGAAGTCCTCGGACATTTTGATAATAACATTTTAATGAATCGAATTTAATGATAAAATTAGTTTACCAACACATGTCAAAGATTATTATCAGTAAGCTAGGATAAATTTAAAAGAGATTCCGAATTTTTAATAAGTTTATAGTCCGATGATTTGCTTTTTCGCATAAAAACTCGACCGTTCTTAATCCAGACGAATTCGTATTTAAGTTCCTTGGCTTTGATTCGTGCTTCTGCATGCAATGCCTTTGTGGCCGGTGGCAAGTGTTCGGCAACGTATATAGGACATTTTTTTCCTCCAATTCCTAAGTGGCTGGTATTAAGTTTGTCCTCGTTGCATTTTGCTTGCTTGTTAAAAGCTATTGTAGCTGCAAGAAAAGTATCTCGGATTCTTTGGCTACTGAATTTGACTATTACAGAGCGTGGTCGAGGGCTCTCCTTATTGAACTTCATTATTCGGCTGCAACTCTGTATGTCAGTGTCAGATATGTTACATTTAACGGTTGCGGCCAGTTGTTTTACTGTCGAGACAATATTTTCGGATCGATGTTCGGGAATGCATTGAATTTCTAGGTTACTGGCTCTGGATTGATTTTCAAGTAATGTAAGTCTCGTTTTCAGATCGCCTACGGTGGCCTGTAAAATGTTATTATCAGATTGTAGCGACTTAATCACTTCGTTTTTGGCCGAAAGGTCATTTTTAATACTTTCGTATTGGTCTTCAAGAAAATTGATTGAAGCCAGAACTTCATTAGTTTTTGCGGTAAATTCATCGAGTATACTTTTCTTGAACACGTCCAGCAGCGATTTCATTTCTTCTCTGACTATAGACCGAACGTTATCAAGATCTAGTTCTGCCGTAGTAGTAGGTACCTTTATTTTTCGTTCGCTATCCTTTACGCGACGAGTGACGTTGCAGCTTTGATTAGCGTGTTCCTCTAAAGCCGTGTGATTTAGGGAGCTTCTAATTGGAGTATTAGTGTTGTCGCTTTTTGGTCTGGCGCAGATTGGACATAGCCATGTACTCTTATAATTCTCAGTTAGTTCATTGTAACAAGTTTTGGTTGTAGAAATACAGTTGTAATGATATCGCTTTTTGCATGTGCAACACGACATTACTTCTGTTGAGTTTGGAAATCGATGACAACATTCAAACTTACTTTTGGAAGACATTACTAATTATTTTGCTTAATCTTAAAATTTAAATTTAAAATTTTGTAGAAAAATTTATTTTTATTTTCGGTGCGTTGGATTTGAAGTCGGGTCCTGCGGTTCGTAGACCAAGCGCACGACGCAATGCGCCAATTTGTTATTGTCTAAATTAGCGAAATACGGCTTCTAATATTCAGTTGATAGTGTACATGTGATATGAGACGGTAGAATGAAACTACCTCCCAATACCACAACTTATCACACTATTACTGTTACACATAAAGGTCACCACTAAATGTTTATATGTTATAAGTTTAATTATTTAGCTTAACAATGTACTTGTTGATATACGCACTGTTATGGAGATGCACTAAATATTTAAATTTGATCAGTACTACGATCCTACTTCGATATTATTAATTTTAAAGGAAATTTATACGGAGCCAGCGTAACGGATGTCGTAGCGCGCACGCGTACTCGACAATACTGATTCTATAACATAAAGTCTACTAACATAGAGAAAATATGTATAATTATTTGTTTTGCAAAATGGAATTCACAATTTAAAACCCAAAGATTCTAAGACAAAAATTTAAGTAAATGATAATTTAATTAAGTTAATCTTTTTTTATTTATATTTTTTTCTTGGTTGTCTGGAAGAGATTGTTATGTAGCAACAAAACCGCCTTTTGTTTTTTTTCTCTCATTAATTGTTCATTTTTTGTTATATTTATCTTTTCTTGGTGTACAATAAAGGGTTTATAAATAAATGTATAAACTTTGGTCTCTGTATTAAATTACGGAAATGTAATGTATGCACATAAAAATAAAAGTAGATGGCGCTATTGCAAAGCAATTTTATTGAAAAGAAAATATTATTTTGATTTATTACACTAAAATTAAGGATTTTAACATTTATATGCTAAAAATTAAACTTAAATATTTTATGCCACACTTGTGGTTCAAAATGATTATGTATCAAATGACTATTTAATAAATAATTTGTCGTGAAATATTTTAATTTTATAATTTATTTCATTTAAATGTCTTTTTTTTTCATTTCTACGTGTGAATTCCAGTCACGTTTTTTATTTTTCTTTTAAATTCCCGTTGGGTTTCATGCTAGTTTTTTTTTTCTCACGACACTGATATTATCCGAACCAATATTAAATGAAAAATAAAAATGACTTTTAAAAAGTATTATTTATAATCTACATTGAAAGACTGTCTATTTTATTTCTATGTTCATTAGTGGACATTTAAGGGCTAATGAAGAAGAAGAAACTTTAGCAGTATGCTTCTGGTATGCTTAGCACTGTAATTTACCGATATTTAGCAGTTTTAACAAGAATCAGATACGAAGCCTTAATAATGAACTGTTAGGCACCGTTATATTACTGGTAAACTAGCAAATGATAATATTTAAAAAAAAGACTTCATGCAGTAAAAAAAATTGTTGTCCTATATGTCACGAAGGTTTCCAACTTCAAGTTTGAATTAGAAGTTCAATAAATAACAGAAGTAACAGAACCGGAGCAATAGCGATGAGTGGGACTTATGTTAGAACTTATATGAAGATTAAGTTAATGACCGGTTTTTCCTGATATTTTATATTTGACACATTTAATAGCTTCACATTAACACAATATAATCTCACCAGGATTCGTCGGCGCCGCCGCACAGGTGAGACGTAGCTTGGTCCGTTTACAGCTGAAGGCGAGGTTAAGCGCTAGCTCAGCTTCAGCTGCGGCCTCGGAGTCGGTTTCGGGCTCGGAGTCGGGGTCCACGTCGCCGCGAGCGATGAGCAGGCCAGCGTCGAGTAGGGGGCGCACGTGGCGCGCCCACGCCTCGCCGCCCAGCTGCAGCGCCTCGCGCGCCTCCCGAGCGTTCACGGCGTCCGCGTTCTCGAACATCAGCAGCAGTGCACACTGCGGAAGTTACTCGATAACTCTTTCTGATCATAGCGATCTGTGACTACACAAAATATCCTTGAGACGTTTCGTGCCGGATGTACACACTCGTCTCGTCGCCTCGCGTGCCTCTCATCGTGTTGAGACTCGACACGAGGACACACACTAAATGGAGTGACGACCTGTTAAGTCATGTAGGAAATCAATGGGTGCAGGTGGCAGGTGACCGTGCTTTGTGGCGTTCCTTGTGAAAAGCCTAGGTTCAGCAGTGGACTTGTGAAGGGCTGTAATGATAATCAAACTGAATATTTATGCATTATGCCATTCGTACCGATCAATTTCATTTGATTTTTTGTTTTATAACTTGATAGCCAAGCTAGCCTAGGTTCACTATGGTCTGGTTGATCTAATATAGCTCTAGTTTTCTCCATCTAACTCTAAGGCTCGACGTATATGCCTTAGGTTTATAAACTATTACTTATTATGTACACACTCGTTGTATCATTTAAACTCCGTATGCCCGCTGAGATGGAAAAATAAAATTAATAAGCCACGGCGAAAAAGAAGATGTTGGATGGTTTCTATTTACCGTAACATCATGTACGGTGAATATAATATAGTACGCTCTCATTTTCATCGCAAGACTCACGAGACCCTATGACTCGAGCGCAAAAAACCGACACACTTCTGAGACCGCACGAGGGCCACGAGACTCGACGCGACGCGATGAGAGCACCATGTACACACTCGTACTCGACCTGTTTCGTGGTGTCTCGACGAGCGTGTACAGCCGCCATCAATCGTCAAATATGTAGGTTTTTTTTTTCACTGCAGAGCACGTGATAAATCAGAATTTAAAATTACAATTAACAATTTCATTGGCATGGGTGGATCGAGTAATAAATTTACGGCAAGCTCTTAGTTCCTAATCAACCAAAGTTGTACAAATTGATTCACAAATAATAATTAATCATTTTAGTTTTTTTTTCATACAAATATTTTTTACTATATTGTTACGAGGTTGAGGTTCGTGACAATAAAAAATGCCGATTGAATTACCAAAATTTACACTTTATTACCGAACAATTAAAACTTAAAAGACATTAATAATTAATCACACTGATTCACTTTATTTCGCTCCGAAACTTCGCTTGTCTCGCCAAATTCAATACTGCCCCGATCGCGGCATGCAGCGGGTTTAAATACACTTTTACGCCGAAACATCCAGAATATTCCCGTAGATACGGGCGCCGACCAACCAGACGCAGAAAGTTCGAGTGTGAGGCTTCTAGAAAGCTTAGTTCTTCAATTCGATACTAGATGGCGCTGTTGGTTAAAAGATTAGTCATGTCATTTTCTGGAAAGCTCTCCTCGCTCTGTTACCCGAAACTAGATGGCGCTAGTGCCAGACGTCAACTTAGGCGCGCAACAATATTATTACAGTGGCGTAGCAAAGAGTGGGCGGTGGGTGGAATACGGGTGTGGAAATTTGGAAAAGAAAAATCGGGAAAACTAACTTAGTCAGTAACTTTTTAAAATTATGCCAAAAAGCAAATCGAAAATTTTCTATATAAAAACTTATCGGACACTGTAGCATTAAAGACAGTTTGCTAGGGACTTACGTACCACCAGAACGTGCTGAGAGGGTGTTCTTACAAAAAATTACACAGTACATGACAGAAAAGTGGGGACCTCAAACATGGCAGACAATTTGAAAAAGCTCGTTAATTGAAGATTTTTAATTCACTATTAGTATCTGACTCGGATTCTAGATCAAGTGCGTCGATCAAGCGTGTCAATGGCAGACAGGTAAATAAATAGGAGGGCAACACTGTAAAAGTATTTAGAAGTGGCCAGTTGTAAAAAAAAATTGTTCAAATTTTGAAAATGGAACTCTGCCAATATTATGGTGTATGTACTTTATTAGATTGTCATTTACGATTTGGCGGCAAATTGAAAATTGTCTGTGTCATGTCAGCATGAATTTAACGCGAGAAATTTTTCGTACAATGAATGACTTTTGACAACATTTAAGTCAACAAGAAAGTTATGATAGACTTCGATTGGCCTCTCACGATGAAGTTGCCTCGTGCCACTGTTTACAACTGGTTTAATGAGTTTAAACGTGGTCGCACTAATCTCACCGATGATCTGCGTGAGGGACAGCCTTTTACGACGACGACTGAAGATAGCATCAGTGTTGTGCGGCGTATGATAGAGACTGACAAAAGAGTGACTTATCAGCAGATTCGGACGAGCTTAGACATTGGTATGAGTCAAGTGCACAAATTTCTCCATGAACATTTAACGGTCAGGAAGCTTTGTGCTCGGTGGATACCTTATAATTTTATAGAGGCCCAAAAACTCCGTTGTGTCGATTGGTGTCATTAAATGGTTCAAAGATTGAACGGAGGTGACTCAAATGCTGTGTTCGACATACTTACGGGTGACGAAAGCTGGATATATTGTTATGATCCTGAAACTAAGAGACAGTCTGCTGTCTGGGTGTTTCCTATCGAGGAGTTGCCAACTAAAGTGAAGAGAGGTCGAAGCGTGGTAAAAAAGATGGTTGCCTCGTTCTTCGGAAGTAGAGGTCATTACGCAACAATTGTTTTAGAGGATCGAAAAACAGTTACTGCAGAGTGGTAATCTAACTTGTTATCTAAATTGTTTGCCACTTATGGAAAAAGTTCGGGAGAAGCCACCTTGCAGTAGGATGCTCCTTCACCACGACAACGCCTCGTCGCACACCGCCAAGCAAACAATCGACTACTTGACGACGTCAGACGTGGAATTACTGGGTCACCTGTTCTACAACCTCGACCATTTTTATTTATTTCTGAAATTAAAAGAAAAACTTTGAGGAAAACGTTTTATGGACGCCGAGAAAGCAGTGGTTGCGTTTCAAAATGCCGTCGAAGACACCCCTAAAGACGAGTGGGCAAAGTGCTTTTCTCAGTGGTTCCATCGGATGCAGCGATGTATTGATGTAAATGGATACTATTTTGAAAAGATATAATAAAACTAACTTGCTAGTTTATTCACTTTTTGATTGTCTAAGAACTTTCAGTGTCACCCTATTATTCAGCTGCATAAAAGGTTTCTTTTTTAATAAAAATCAACCGTGTACTTAATGCGAACATTTTTTATGTGTCCAGCTCCCGGTCTATAAGCTATTCCAGGCGGCAAGTAGTTAATTAAAACAGTCATCTATTTAACCACAATTTAACCAAAAGTTTAAAATATATTGTATGAATTACCTGTGGTGTAGTGGCACTGATATGGTACACTCGTTGCGTATAACGCGTTCGTAATTCACCGGTGCAGAGATGATGGAGCCACGCGAGTCTTCTTCCACTGAAAGAGGCTCGATAAAATGCCTCGAATAGTCTCGCCGGCCGCTCCAGTTGTGCAGGTGGCGCTAGCGGCGCCATAGCGCCACCTAGCGGCCACGCACCTGCTTGTAATACCTGTAAAACATTAAAATTGTATTTGTTAATGTGTGGCGGCGACGCACGAAAATCCATTACAAAATTCCATTACATCCCGTAAGTGTTTACGAGGCAACTATGAGAAATGCGTGAACGGTCTTATATGAGTTTCGATAAATGGCGGTGCTGTAAGTGACAAACGTGCCAAGCATGTTTATTATAACAAATACTTCTTCGCGGCGTCAGAAATAATGTTAGTGCAATATGACTCGAAGTAAAACTAAATAATTTATTATTCCTAGTATAAAATAAATAAATCGAAAAAAAAATAATAATGAACGAAAATACCAAAGGAAATAAAAGATGTTTTTCAACATTATTTTATTATTTTGTTTACAAACTACATTACGAATTTTAAGGTTAATTAATGTCTATTTGAAAATGCTAAACCCTAATCCTAATAATATTTTCCGAATTATTAATATTTTGCCAAATTATTTTAATAATGTGACAACATTCTTGAAACGTTTTTATATCCAGCAATGAATTAAGCAATATGAAAAAAAACAATCAGCTACCTGTATAAAGAATCCGGTGTTCGTAGACAAATTATTATCCCTGAGATGCTGCTGGAACTTCGCGTTGAGATCGGCGGAAACGGCCACATCGGTGAACATCCGATGTAGTTTGTTCGTGAACTCGTAGCCGCAGGCCGCTTTGAGCCGGTTGATCATGGCCTCCTCCTGTTCCATGGAGGCGGAGAGCTGGTGGATGAGGCGCCTGGCGAGGGCTCGAGCGTAATGCTTCTGGAAGACGTCCTTGTCATCGACGTATTTGAAGACAACAATGGCGGCGGCTAGTTTTTCGTCCGCGTCCGCATCAGCGCCGCGGCGTCGCAGCAGCGCGTCGCAGTAGCGCGCCAGCAGCTCCGGCGCTCGCGCAGAACTTTCACCCGGTTGACGCGCGTTCACCACCGCACTGCAGGCCTACGAATGGAACGCTTTATTAATTCTTTTTTTTTATAGGATAGGATGACAAACGAGCACACAGTCCACCTGATGGTAAGTGGTTGCTGCGGCCCATAGACATCTACATCTATCCTCGATTACGAATCAAAATGCAGATGCGTTGTCATCCGTGAGGACTTAGATGGAATGCCTCGTTACCAGTAAAAAGGGTCTCCGGTTCTCTACACTCACCATACGAAACACAGCAGCATTAAGCTACTATTTTACGCTGCTATTCTGACAGAGCGTGGTCCTTGTCCGGTCGAGCCGACCCATTCGTGCTACAACTATACTACTAATATAACCGCAGCATGGCTCTACCACGTAAATCATGAAATTTTACTGTGCGAACCCTCACTAAATTAAGTGAAGACCTGATAAGGCATTCAGAAATTATTTATACATGATAGTCACGTTACATCTATATTATGGTTGTAGCAACGATACGTCGGCTAGATTGGTCAAGGACTATGCTACTACAGAATATCTCAGCCTGAAATAGCAACCTGAGGCGGGGATTTCGGATATTAAAAGGCTTTTAGCGCTTCCTTCTCCGCTGTATGCGGAGCGCAAAATAAGCGAGCGACATTCGGCGGACGAAAAGTTACTTTATTCGAAATGTTTTTGCTTGTTATTAGGAAATATAGGGTTAAAATAAAAATCTAGCCGATTAAGATTCTAGATGTCTTTCACACATGCCTTTCATACTATCGAAAAATCTTATATACTTATCGTAATCTTATATATTTATTATATAAAAAACGAGAACTCGAAAGTTTTTTCCCCAGCTATTAAATTATAATTTTTTTAATCTCGATTAATTTGATTAAGAATTTTGTTGTTTATTTCATGTATGAACATATTCTTTTCTGAGCATAAACGAATTCAACGAGTATCAATTCGTGAGCGTCAAAATCGTGTCTCGTCGTGTCGAGTCTACAATATTCTGTTCAACCTGCGGCGACGACCCACACTAGTGAGCCATACTGCATCTATATTATTGGTGCGCGCCACAGTTGATGGCACTAGCGCCAACTATTATCGAACAGAGGAACTAAGCTTTCTAGCAAGCCCCACACTCGAACTTTCTACACTTGGTCGGTCGGGGCAGGTATTTGCTGGAATATTCTGGATATTTCGGTGGAAAAAGCCTATATAAAGCCGTAGAAAGCCGCGATCGTGGCATATCGAATTAGCGATACGTGCGAAGCTTTCGGAGTGAAATAAAGTGAACTAAAGTGATCAGTGTGATTAATTATTAGTGTGTATTAGTTTTAATTGGTGTTCAGTAATTAAAGTGTCAATTTTGGTAATTTAATCAGCAGTTTTCACTGTCGCGAACCTTAAGCTCGTAACACTATGATTGTACGAATAAGTCGGCTTGACTATAGAAATATCATACTCACACAGCCTAAAATTGCAGCTTAATGCTGCTGAGTTTCGTATGGTGAGTGTAGAGAATTGAAGACAATTTTTACTGAAAAAAGGCATTTTATTTTAGTCCTCAGAGGTCTCCTCTACCGTATCTATACGCATCTAAATTTTGATTCTTAATCGGGGATAGATATATATATGTCTATGTGCCATAGCATCCACTCACCGTCAAATAGACTTCGAGCTCGTTTGTCACCTATATCGTATAAAATAAAAATTTCCATTTATTCATTCATTGCAGCCTATTAAAGTACATTGCCTTCCTCATAAATTGCCTCACATTTGCCATAGTTGCTACACTCCGCAGGCGGATTGGCAACGGCATTTTTTAAACTATTTTGAGCTATTACTAGAAATATGCTACTAAATATTTCTAGTCAGTTTCCATCTGTCGCCTGATCGCCTCTAACGACACTCAAAGGATAATAGTGTTATGTGTGGGGAATTAATAAATGCATATCAGGATGAAAATTGGTGTAATTTTTCACACACATAGCAAGCATAACGTCGTCCAAAATTGCTAAGCTTCTTCGGTGAGATCCTTAATAATCGCTGATGTCGTAAGTCGAATTTTCGGTGTCGCTTCCGGAGTAGAGTTCACTTTTGCTTTCCCAAAATAACCAACTCTCTGATCCCTGGCACACGCCTTTATACTCGATAAAATAAATATAGAAATTTCTAGGTCAATCCAGGTCATTCCTTTTTTTCAACCGGAAAGTACTAGAACTCTCGAACTTACATAACGATAACAATATCCAAAGGAGAAAAGGCTTTATAAACGTAGACATTAAGGTTGTTTCTTGTTGGCATTATTATTTTTATTAATATTTTATTTTTATGCTTACACATTTTATTACTTGACAAAGACCACTGGCCCTTATATTCGGGAACATTCTCGTGCAATACGCAACTGGCTGTCGTAAAAACAGTATGGGTTAGCGGAATCTATTGAAGTATATCTTACTTTGTCAAGTGCCCCAACGAAGGCTTGCGCTCCACCAAAAACCTCCGCGAAAAGTTTGCTATACTTTCCGTGGAGCGACAACATTGCGTTCACGAAGTGCGTGTGTGCCTGCAATATGTACATAGAAATAAGTTGCACTGTAATCATCGAGCGAATGATGTCAATCATTCAGATCCAAGTCCTCAATCATTACTACATAATTATATATGCCATATCTTAAATACATAATTGACTATGTATGTATGAATATCTACTACCCTATATCATCCCGAGGATGTCGTAAAAGGCGACAGAGGGAACTAAACCAGAGAAGATGGTCCAGCATCTTCCTAATAGTAACTTAAAAAATACTGGGGTTTTCAACCCGCCTGCTAATGAGCCAATCTACTCTTCATCTTCTTCACTCTTCATCAGGTTCTCATCCCGCACAGAACAAGTATTGTACAGTCTACTAGTAATTTTTCCGGATCTGGATGTTGTCCCTGTGCAATTTATGTATGTAAACTGCCTCCGTCTCCGTCTGATTCATGGTAGCTCAGATGAATAGCGCTCGCTGTAAATTTCAAAGTACGCGAGCAACCCGGGTTCGATCCCCGCCAGCACCAATGAAATTGTTAATTGCGATTTTATTCGATTGCTCGGCGGTGAAGGATAACACCGTGAGGAAACCGGCATGTCTGAGAAATAAGAAAAACACGGCAGACACTTCCTTTCCCTAAAACCCTCTCACTAATTAGAGGAGGCCTGTGCCTAACTTTAACTAACTTTTTTAAACTAACTCTATGATACAGGAGTGGTTCTAGTGTGGGTGGTAAGGCTTATACTGCAGAAGAAAAAACACCCTATTATACTTTTATGAACGTTATGGGTTTGCATAATAATACTTCACCTCATCTTTGCTGTGTTCGGCTGCCAAGAGAGCGAGTCCCTCCCTTGCGGCTTGAGCGTGAGCAGCGTCGACCAATGGCCGAAGGGCTCCTTGTCCGCTCAAAGGTTTCAATAGTGTGTACATTCGCTTCAAGTCTTCACGGCGCTGGCGGTAAAAATATACTATTAACAGTAACGCAATAATAGTTAAACAATCTTAATGTTCACATATCCATCAACACGGATTTGATTGGCGTTTCCGAGTAATGTTGGCAATAAACAGCCAGACCAGCGTAAAATAGTAGCATAATGCTGCTGCGTTTTGTTTGGTGAGTTACGAGAACCATAGACCTATTCTGTTGGTAACGATTCCATCCTCAGGGAGGTTAATCCTTTTTATTCTTTTAATTATTTCCAGAATAACTGAAGGTTTCCGTGGTTTAAAGCATCCACTTACTATTAGGTGGAATGTGTGCTTGTTTTTCATCTTGATTTCCATAGGAAATGCTACTCTATTATTGTTATTATTTTATTTATTGCAGCATTGGCTTCAGCCAAAAAGAACCTAATATATAAAAATAAATTTTTGTTGGTTCGTCTTTCAAGCGCTACCATACTGTTCATATGATTGCGGTAAAACTTTGTCAACATATTGCTTGCACCTCCGCGAAGGTCATAGGCATGTTGAACCCGGAAGGTGGCGCTGTAGTAGAATCTAGACATCACCCGTGCGAAGCCGGGGCAGATCGCTAGTACATTATAAAATGCAATATACTGGATGACCATTTCTACCGTCTGGAAAAATAGAAATGGAAATGTGAACGGAGTAGAACCCTATATTATATATTTATAAAAAATAAAAACAAAAATTTTGAATTAAATACATTAATTAAAATCTGTTGAAATTCAAATCACATCCACCCTACTTTAAGAACGGCAATAAAACAATAAATTTAGTAGGCATCCTTGACCTTGTAAATTCGCAGGGTCACAGGTTAGGGTGGATATGATTTGGATTTTGATAGATTTTAATTTATTTATTTAATTCGAAATTTTTGTTTTTATTTATTTATTTTGTAAAATATTAGTGCCATAAGCATCTACTCTATTCACATGTTATACCCTATTTTTTTCGAGACGGTAAAAAAGGTCATCCAGTATAAATATTTCTATTTTCGGGAAATTCATATGAAAGCTAATGCCAATAGACAATCGATGACGAAAGTATCTAAAGGCATCTAAACATACAAAATAACTTGAGGGTTATACCACCCACCATCTGAACTTGTTTTAACGTTTCCATATTTCACATGCGCAGACATTTATTAAATACGAGAAATCGCACCGCTTTCAAATATCGAAATCTTAAAACGGCTATTAAACTACAATACTGGTACAGCAATTCGATATAGACCCGCCAAAATCCTCCCTTCTATTGTTGGAGTGTAGGCACAGTACCTGTGCAGCCTCGGGTGCGTCCAAGCAGGCCTCACGCAGGAGCCGCTCGGTGTGCGCGTGCAGCGCTGGCAAGTGAGCTGCCACCGCTGCTCTCTCGTAGCAACCACGCACAGCTTCCGATGATGACGAGTGGAGATATCGTGCGCCTAGCGCCGTTTCACGCTCTAGACCTAGAAGCAAACACATCACATTTGAAACTTCATCACAATCATCTATATAAGTATAAATGGAGAGAAAACTTTGTAACCCCATATTAGGCATATTGCGTGCACGGAGATGTGAGATTTGGCATAGTTAAAGCTTACATAGAAGTGTGTGAAAAGCTAAAATTTATATTGTTACGCGCTCAAGTCGACGATACACTAGCGCCATCTAGTGTCAGGAACGAGAGCGAGGGGAGCATTGAGAAAATGACATCACAAATCACTCAACCGACAGCGCCATCCGAAGAACTAAGTTTCTAGAAAATCTACACTCGCACACTCGTCCCTTTGCGCGCATTTACTTGAATATTCCGGATGCTTCTTTGCTAATTTATATAAATAGGCGCTGCAAGATGCGATCGAGGCAGTGTTGATTTGGCGAGACAAGCGAAGCTTCGGAGCGGAATAAAGTGAATCAGTGTGATTAATTATTAGTGTTTTTAACTTTAATTAGTGTAAAGTGAATTAAAGTGATAATTTAGGTAATTCTATCGGCAATTTTTATTGTCCCGAACCTCAAGCTCGTAACAATTGGTGTCAGAAGTGGGATAAAATCATGCCGATTTTACCTAAGGACGAGATGGAGGGTGTCCGTACCCGAAGTCAACGCCAGCAGGAGACGGACCAGAGGAGATTTGGTGGTGCAACGCCGCAGACGTCGGAGGACCAAATGCCAGCCACGTAGGCTGCGGGCCCGTCAGTAGCTCCTACATCTGCAGCACCTGACTTAGGTGCTCTGATGGCGATGCTACAGGAACAGGCTCACCGACAGGAGGATCAGGCTCGCCGACAGGAGGAACAGGTCCGTCGGTTGGAAGAGCAGCTACGGGGCGGCCAGGAAGAACAGATGCTTCTCATGAAGGACCTTCACGCTACCTTCGGGAAAGAGATAAGGGAGGTGAAGGATAAGGTTGCTCAACATGATAACCGCCTGTCGGAAGCTGAGACCCAAATCAACCAAGTTAAGAAAACACTGGATGAACTCAAACTTGGGGATGGAACTACAGCTCCCGTAGTAGCTACTGCACCTTCGCTACGTGGATTCAAAGTACCACCGTTCGACGGGACTTCTTCCTGGTCAGCCTACAAAATCCAGTTCGAGGCTGTTATGAAGGCGAACGGCTGGAATATAAGTCAGGCCATGACTGCTCTCACACTAGGCCTGCGTGACCAGGCCTTAACAGTTCTGGAAGCTCTCGGGGAGGAAGTGACTTATGAGCAACTCCTTGAGGCATTGGAGGCGAGATATGGCGACGCTCACCTGGAACATGTCTTTCGTGCGCAGCTTAAAGATCGCGTGCAGCGCATCAACGAAAACCTGCAGCAGTGGGCTCTAGAGGTGGAGAAACTGGTGCGGAAAGGGCTGTACCTGCGCTCATTGAAGGGAACCTGGTGCAGACATTCATCGACGGCATCCGCGACCTGGAAGTCAGAGCTGCTGTGAGGCTCGGGCACCACGAGACGCTTAAGAACGTCTTGGCCCATGCACTGGAGGTGGAAGCCGTGCGGCAGGATCATCGTTCCCATCGCGTCAGGGAGGTTGCAGCAGCTACAGTCCGTGACCGCAGCAAAGGATACAGCCCTAGGTGCTATGGCTGTGGGGAAAAAGGCCATCTTCGAATCAGCTGCCCTAAACGAACCGTGGAAAGGAGAGTTGATCGATCTCGAGAGGGTAGTGCAGCTAACGGCACTGCCTGGCGGCGACAGGATCATCGTTCACCTCACGCTAGGGAGGTTACAGCAGTTACGGTTCGCGACCACAATAAAAGATACAGCCCTAGGTGCTATGGCTGTGGGGAAAGGGGCCATCTTCGGTCCAGCTGCCCTAAGCACACCCTAGGAAGGGAAGGTGAACGGTCTCAGAAAGGAAGTGCGGCTAACAGCACCGCCCAGCAGCAGCAGGAATACGACTTTACTATCAGACACTGCAGCGGGAAATTTCACGGCAACGCAGATGCATTGACAAGAAGACCTTGTCCTGAAGATTGCAACCATTGTAGTAGGCAAGAGAGTAAGGAAGTGGTATCCGTGAGGATGCTCAGGACAGACCACCTCAGCAACGGGTGGAAGGACAGCCTACGACATGCACAGCAGGAAGATCCGGACATCAAGCCGATTCTGGGATGGATGAAGGCCCGTGCTACCAAGCCTAAGTGGAGGGACGTCTCAGCGATGAGTTCAACCACGAAAAGCTATTGGGCCCAATGGGACAGCTTGCTGATTCAGAGTTGGAGTCCTGTGCCGTAAATGGGACAATGGTCGAAGAGACAGCTGTCGTTTGCAAATGGTTGTCCCTAAAGCTAAAGTGCCGAATGTTCTACAGCTGTGCCATAATGGTCGTTCAAGAATCCATCTGGGAGTTAAACGAACTCTACTGAAGGTCCGAGAACAGTTTTACTGGGTCCATTATCGTGACGATGTCGAGGATTGGTGTCGTACATGTACAAGTTGTGCGGCCGTGCGTGGACCTCACACGTAGTAGAGGAGCACCGAAATTGTACAATATTGGTGCACCACGGGATAGGACAGCCCTTGACATTGCGGAGCCGTTACAGAAAGGCGCAAGAGGGACTCCTAAGATCGTCCATGTGGATCGCTTGGCGCGTTATTATGGGCCCGATAATGCTCGGGACGAGCATGTCTTAGGAGGGGGCAGTGTTACGCGCTCAAGTCGACGATACACTAGCGCCATCTAGTGTCAGGAACGAGAGCGAGGGGAGCATTGAGAAAATGACATCACAAATCACTCAACCGACAGCGCCATCCGAAGAACTAAGTTTCTAGAAAATCTACACTCGCACACTCGTCCCTTTGCGCGCATTTACTTGAATATTCCGGATGCTTCTTTGCTAATTTATATAAATAGGCGCTGCAAGATGCGATCGAGGCAGTGTTGATTTGGCGAGACAAGCGAAGCTTCGGAGCGGAATAAAGTGAATCAGTGTGATTAATTATTAGTGTTTTTAACTTTAATTAGTGTAAAGTGAATTAAAGTGATAATTTAGGTAATTCTATCGGCAATTTTTATTGTCCCGAACCTCAAGCTCGTAACAATATGTATTATAAATATATTCAATTTTTTTTATGGAATAAGGGTTAAAAACGTGCATAGTCCACCTGATGGTAAGTGGATACTGTGTGTGTGGTCACTCAAGAGTCAAAATACAGATAGGTCTCCGGTTCTCTACACTCACCATACGAAACACGCGTAACGCTTCGTTTTTATTATTTACGTACGCTATTTTACGTTGGTATTCTGTGTGAGTGCTCCTACCACGGTTGAGCCGACCCATTCAAGCTACAGCCACAACGTGGCTCTACCATGCAAAATAAAACATTTTGTTTACGTTCATACTTCCAATGTCACAAATTCTGGCCACTGTCAAACAATGTTTGTGGTCAAACTGTCGCACAGAGTAGAAATTGACGCCAAAGGATTTTAAAATGGTGTCAAAAAAATTACACACAGATTGGCCGAATAAGCTGTGAAATTTGTATGATTTTATATGTTCCTTTTTCAATAGTGTGTGTGGAGTATATGTATGTCAAGAGACAAAAGCGTTAATTTTATTTTTTGTATATTAGTTATCTGTGTTCTATATAATAATGTGCAGTTCAAGTGAAATACAGCTTGCTTTATATATGAACATAAAAATCAGTGATATACTTGTATACATTAATACATAATAATTACGTATTATGTATATTATGTATTTGAATAATTTGCGTAAATCGGACCAACTAACAATGACATTGGGACGTCAAACATCTCAGTCCCCACCCCCCCCCCCCCCGTGACCATGGATGCTGTAAAGCACCCGAAACGTCGGGATAATAATAAAAATAAATTAAAGTAATTAAACGCGATAAAATCCGTAAATAATAGTTTTATTCAAAGTTATAGGTAATTCCGTTTATCCACCCTAGGGTGGATACTAAGAAACGCGTGTCCGTCTATCCACCGCCATAGAATACTATAATACATACATTATTATTATTATTATACATAATAGAACGGCGGAGTGGGCGGAGCCCGTATAGCCACTAACATGTCATTTCACACCTATAAATATCAACACAATCAATCATTTTCAATTTTCGTGTCAAGTGTCGCAATGCACTGCATGCAAATTATTTGAAAAATGGCAAATTGTGCAATAATTACGTATCGAAAGAACAGCAGGAAATGGAATTTAAATAAAGGAGACATATCCTACAACCAGTAAGGAACTATTTATATTTTGTAAATATTAGAAACAAAAATAAAGAAATATTGATGTGTCCAAAAGATTAATCAAAAGACTAAAATGTGTAAATTCACTCCAGACTGTCAATACAGCGAACTAGTACAGTAAACAGTCTATACAAACAACAGTCTATAAAAAAAAAAAAAAAAAAAAAAGTAAACAACACAAAATAGTACAAATTAGTAGTAGTGATAATACGACGGAATTGCTTGTATGTAAGCTCTTGGCAATACCGATCCTCGAACAAAGTAAGAATGACAGCCATTCTATTGTGCATTATAGTATTCTATGATCCACCCCAGATGGGGTGAATAATCGTAATTCACTTTTATTTGTTCTTCCAACTTTTTAACCCAAGTACAGTTCAACACATATAGGGTCAGATGGGGTAAATGCGAGGACCATATCGAGAATTACATATTCAACCATAGACAACATTTTACTTTATAACAGTATAAAATTTATGTTATTGTTTTATGTTACTTGTTTAATTTTAAAATCTCTCTGATAACTAATAAAATCAAATTTATTAAAAAAATGGCTCAATTATTACATTTACCCGGTGTTCAGGGGCAAATGTAATAATGTTGGTCAATTTCTCAGGACTTTAGATTGTTACAAATCAGGGATAATAGCAATAAAATGAGAAATATGAATTAACTTTGGCTTTTTATTTCAAACTGATCGCATGACAGCTTACAAAGATATGAACTTTTTCTTACAGACTATTGAATTAACTTTGGTATTTATTTCAAAGAGTCACACGAAAGCTTACAAAGATATGTTTTTTTTTTTCTTACAGACTACTTAATTCAATCTTGGGTTTACGAAATAATCATATTTCTGAATTTAAAATCAAAATATATTATACCACGCTTGGTTATTGTAGGATTCGGCAATATTTTAACGATCGAATCAACGGTGATTGTATCAACATCTTCTATTATAGGCCATGCAAAATTGCGCCCTTACGTCGTACAAACTTTACCTCCCAACGACTGTCTATCTGTTTTTGCACGAAACCTACGTAATATTTATGTCCTTTCACCAAAATATATTTTACAATCACCCATTTGTTAATATTGATATCTGTGCAGTCTCCTCTTCTGCCTTATTTTCTTTGTTCATTTCATCTTCATTGTCTGACGCAATAAGGACTTCAGCTTCTTCTTCCACCCATTCACTTTCGTCCGAATTTGCATAGTGCACTTCATTATCTGAATCTACATCTGTAGTGTAACTTTCGGAATCTTCAGCCTTTTTTTTTTCACTTTTCCTTCTTTCTTTCTTATTTTCTTGTTTATTTTAGCTTTTTTGTTTGCGATTAACTTTTCTTTTTCTTTTAACACTTCAAGCATTTTTGCAGACGTGACAACTTCAGCACCTGAGGCAAATTTACGTTTCTTTTCTTTATTTTACAGGCAGATGTTTTTGCTGTATAGTTGAAAGAATCATCTGTTCAAATGATATTGTTGGCGCGGCATTAAAAGCTTGCATCTCATTGATTGAGGAGTTGCTGATAATTGACAATTGATGATTGAGGTGTTGTGGGAATGTTCTCCCCCTCGAAAGCTGGTAGATTTAAAATCGATGGTGATGAGTTATTAAAATTTGACCGATGAGGATTAGGATTCGCCTCATTATGTCTCGTAAGCTACCCTGCAAGGTGCCTCTCCCAGCGCTCTAAAGCATCCTTAGAGAAATTTTCTCTTGGAATTGTTAAGGATTATGGGGATAATTAAAGATATAATACTTTGAACATAAAACGTGCCTTTTATTAATCTCAAAACAACAACATGGAGAGCCTATAACGTCATATTGAATATTCCTTCATAACCACAGACACAGTGTTGACAACCGACGCAGTGTTGCCATTAAAATACAATATTATATAAATCATTGTTAATTAACACCTCCCCCCAATGATTTATATTAACAGAACTAACATTACAATAATTTCAAACATTACAATGAATAAGTAAGAACTAACAATACAATAATTTCAAACATTACAATGAATAAGTAAGAACTAACAATACAATGATTTGTATTAACAAAACAAACTAAAAATACACAATGCGAACTAAACTCTATTCCAATCCTAATTTATGTACAAAATAATTATGAAAGGTTTTATTTAATGGTTTCGTAAAAATATCAGCTATTTGTTGCTTTGTAGGTATATACATAACACAAATTTCCTTACATTCTATTTTATGTTTAATAAAGTTGTATTTTATGTCCACATGTTTCATTCTTTTTTGATCAGGATTACATACAGAAAATAACGTACTTTTATTATCTTCATATATGGTAGTGGTATTACAACTAACGTCTAACTCATTTAATAATTTCCTAATCCAACAAGCCTCCAGAGCGGCTTCATTGAGGGAGTATAACTCTGCCTCAGCAGTGCTTAGAGCTACAGTGCTCTGCTTTTTGCAACGCCAAATAACACTGTTATCAAATACTTTAAATACATAACCAGTTATAGATTTCCTATCTTTATCTACAGCAAAACTAGCATCAGCATATCCAACTAGTGGTTCGGAATTACAATTCTTATTATATTTTAAATTATAATTAATGGTACCCTTAATGTATCTTAAAATCCTTTTCAAGCATTGCCATAACCTTTCTGATGGTCTAGATTGATATCTTGCTAAATATGAAACAGCAGCACACAAATCAGGTCTTGAACCTACTACAGCATACATTAAAGAACCTATACAAGCTCTGCATTTATGCTCTAAAGAGTAATCAACCGTACAATCATCAAGATTAACATAAACTTCCATGGGTGATTCACTAGCATTTGCTTCAGACATACCAAACTTTGTCAATATAGATTTTAAATACTCTTTCTGGTTAATATACAAACAGTCACTATCTTGAATAATATTAATACCCAGATATTTTAAATTTTTAGATCCTAGATCTTTCATTTTAAATTCTGTGCTTAAAATTTCTTTAACATTATTTATCCTTGAATTGTCCTCACCTAAACTTAATAAATCATCCACATATAACAAAATGTAAATACCGTCCTTAAAATATAAACAATAATCACTTTCTGCTCTTTGAAACCCTTTACCTTTCATAAAATCGTAAAATTTATTGTACCAATTATTTGAAGATTTTTTAAGACCGTAAAGTGATTTTTTTTCAATTTCAA
The DNA here is from genome assembly GCA_907164705.1 of Parnassius apollo. Taxonomy (NCBI): domain Eukaryota; kingdom Metazoa; phylum Arthropoda; class Insecta; order Lepidoptera; family Papilionidae; genus Parnassius; species Parnassius apollo. The sequence continues at coordinate 8,890,182 of CAJQZP010000220.1, forward strand.
GACATAATTTATATTTATATTTATACCAGGTGGGGGTTTTAAGTATACAACATCATCAATTTCACCATGAAGGAAAGCACCTTTAACATCCATTTGATGAATTAAATATTTCCTTTGAACAGCTAATGATAAAAGAACTCTGAGAGTTTGTAATTTCAAAACGGGAGAATAAATTTCGGTAAAACTACCTTCCTGTTGAAACCCTCTTGCAACTAATCTAGCTTTATATACATTACCCGCCTTTTTTGTAAAAATCCATCTACAATCAATTAACTTAGCATCATTTGGTCTTTCTACAAGTTCTCAAGTCTTGTTATCCTCTAAAGATTTAATTTCTTCATTTACCGCTTCATACCACCTATCTTTATCGTCATAAGAATCTATATCATTATATTTTTCTGGGACATTACCATTAGAGAAGACACAAGATAAAAATGATGCCATTAATATATCACCTAAATCTGAATCATCAGTGACAAAATCTTGTAAATATTTTGGTTTAGTTTTCTTTCTTTTCTCCCTAGAATTAACATTATCTGTATCCTTTCCCTCAGGTTGTAATGACTCTAAATTATTATCAGAAGTTAAAATTTTCACAGTACCATGGGTTTGGGTTTTATCGGAAATTAAAGGGGTTTTGGTTTTCTCAGGAATACTACCACCATCCTTCTCCTTCCCATCCGAGATAGACTCCACGTCAATACTCATCATTTCAGGGGACTCTGAATATGTTTCTTCCCTAAACAATACATTTCGTTCCATGCGTATCCTCCTTTCATTAGCATCCCATAATCTGTATCCCCCCGGAGCATACCCAACCATTTTCAATTTCACACCACGAGGGTCCAACTTCATTCGGAGTTTTTGGGGAATATGGGCATATGCAGATGACCCAAATATTCTAAAATTAGAAACATTAGGACGTCTTCCCTCCCACATTTCAAATGGTGTAACATTAAGGGAAGCAGTGGGACTACGATTAGTGACATATACCGCATACCGCAGGGCCTCGCCCCAAAACTCTTTAGGAAGTTGTGAATCTAACAATAATGCATGCGCCTTTTCAGTCAGAGTACGATTCATTCTTTCAGCTACTCCGTTCATTTCGGGATTATATGCAGCAGTATACTGCAATACTATGCCTTTTTTATCACAAAAGGATTTAAAATTTCTGGAAATATATGACCAAACTGATTACTAGCATAATTATAATAAGTTTTAAAATATTCAAAAACCTCAGACTTGTCTCTTAATAATAAACTGCGGTGAAGTGGGTAAAATCGTCTATGAAAGTAACAAAGTGTTTATACCCGTCCCACATAGAAGGGCTAACAGAACAAACATCGGTATGTACTGGTTCTAAGGGTTTCCTAGCCTTATACATTTTCCCATTAAAAGGAAGGCGTGTAATCTTAGCAAGTATGCATGGTTCACAATTTCTATTTTCTAAATTTTTTTCTTTGAAATCAGTTAAACCATCAACCATATTTTTATTTACTAAAGTTTTCAAACTACTATAGCTTAAGTGAGAAAATCGTTTGTGCCAAATTTCTACAGAATTATCATTGTTGTCTGATTTTGCACCATAATAACAATCATTATATATTACTTTAAATTCTACAAAATAAAGGGACCCTAGTCTATGCCCAACCATAGGCAATTCATTGGTTTGTGAGAAAACTTTAACTTCCCCTTTATTGAAGATGATCTTTAAACCGTGCTTTTCCATTTTGGAAACAGATAATAAATTTTTTCTTAATTGTGGTACATAATACACATCATTTAATATAATATCAAATTTAAAATCACTTAAATAACATTTTATTGTTCCTACACCAACAGCCTCTAAATCAACGCCATTTTTGGCAGCTGAAATTTTAATTGGCTTATCCAGTTTACAATAATTAAAGAATAAACTAATGTCATTTACAAGATGAAATGAACTACCTGAGTCAACAACCCATTTAAAACTATTTTTATTCTTCTGTTCGGTGTCAGGGCTAAATGGCATAAAACTTACAAATTTGTTACCTTTAGTATTTTCAGTGCCTGTAAGAAATGACTTTCCTCTACCTCTCCCCTGGGTCTGATGACGAGTTGCCTTACTGTCGTCTCGGCCTCCGTTGTACTTCCAGTCGTTACGTCCACGGCCGTGAAGTCTCCAGCCGCCAGTCCTGTGTCGTGCCTGCTGAGTGCTCCTACACTGGGATTTTATGTCCGGGGCGTCCACATCCATAACACAAGAAGATTGAAGAGTCAAGGGATTTGGTCGCTCCTCTGTTCCGTTTTTCCTCTTCTCCAAGCAGTCTGTTTTTCACGATCTCCATTTTCAATTCCTCCACAGTTTCCAAAGCCGTGATAATGCCTTCATAAGATTTCGGCATAAAAGTAAAAGTAAAGTTACAGCCTATATACGTCCCACTGCTGGGCTCAGGCCTCCCCTCATTTCTGAGAGGGTTTAGGGCAAGGAAGTGTCCGCCGCGCTGCCCAAATGCGTGTTGACGAACTTCACATGTCTTCGAAATATTTTTTTTTCTTATTTCTCAGACATGCAGGTTTCTTCACGATGTTTTCCTTCACCACGGAGTACGTGATAAATCAGCACTTAAAATTGTAATTAACAATTTCATTGGTGCCGGCGGGGATCGAACCCGGGTTACTCGCGTTCTGTTATATTTACAGCGAGCGTTAACCACTGAGCTACCACGGCTCTTAAACGTTTCCGTTCGTCGAATTTCATATCGGACAACTCTCTTCTTATAAATAATTTAGATCGTGTACCTTTCTTCTTAAAGCTGTCTTCCATGCTTTTAATCATTTGATAAGCAGATCTGTCCTTTAAGTATTCTGGGCCTTAGCTTCCAATTGCAATTGCTTGTTATCCGTAGATTTACTGAAATCCTCCTTTTCGATCGCCTCTATTGCTCCATTATCCCGCAGGATACTTTTTAATCGAAACTCCCACGCGTTGTAATTGTCCCCCGCGAAAGGGACAATTTTATATTTTTCTTTTGGCATTTTCTGTCCTTTAACACTTATTAATCCACTATAAAACTGATGGCCGTACTGGGCCCATAACCCTGTTAAGGATTATGGGGATAATTAAAGATATAATACTTTGAACATAAAACGTGCTTTTTATTAATCTCAAAACAACAACATGGAGAGCCTATAACGTCATATTGAATCTTCCTTCATAACCACAGACACAGTGTTGACAACCGACGCAGTGTTGCCATTAAAATACAATATTATATAAATCATTGTTAATTAACAGGAATGACGTCAGAATTGAATGAAAATATCCCTGATTTTCTAAATCCACTCATGATAACATCTTCACTGACACTGATCCAAGTTTCTCCCGACAATTGCGAGAACAGCGCTTTAGGTAGCTTCTTACCAATATTCTGTCGCTGCCAAGTGGCAACAGTTTGGTCCCATTTTTGTTTAAAATACTTGAATACAGAAACGTCTAATGGCTGCAGCTGGTCACTTGTGTGGGCTGGCAGTTTAAGAATTGTTATGTCTTTGGCCAAAGCAGTTTCATCTAGGTCGAGAGACACATGTGTGGAGTGGCCATCGTATATGACCAGTACAGGCCGTTCGTCACCCAGAACTGGTATAAGGACTTTTTCAAAATAGTTTTAAACACCCCTGTCTCCATCCAACTATTTGGGGTGGCAGCGTAGGCTGTACCGGGGTATTCCTTGTCTGGTGGTGCCTTCCACTGATCATAGATAGTTTTTGCCTTGAAAATGATTAGAGGTGGCGCTCGACCACCTGCAGCTTAGCAGCCAGCACAAAAGTCGTGTTTTCTCTTCCAGATGTGCTGATAACTCTAGATGAGCTTTCACCTCTTTCTCCCAATATTCTGGATTTCGACGGGTCTATACTGATAGTGCCGTGTAGTGGCGGTTGAGAGTATCTACTACCCCATATCTTCCCGTGGGTGTCGTAAGAGGCGACAGAGGGACACAGAAAGGAGCTGGGCAGCAGCATCTTTCTGATAACAACTGTGTTATAATAAAAAACTGCGGTTGCCAACCCGCTCGCCAAGCGTGGCAACTATAGTAAATATCCCCCCATGAATAACGACGCAAAAAAACGGTCCCCGGTCCCCGGCGGCCCCTCTATTCCTGTCTACGGTGGCGACCATGGTAACGGCGGGGCAGGGGGTGGTAAGAATCTCCGGTGGAGGTTAGGTTGCCACCTACGACGACTCGACCTGGCAACATATAACGCACGCACTCTGAGGACTGACGAGAAGATACTGGAGCTGGAAGAAGAGGTAGACAAGTTGCGCTGGCATATTATTGGATTATCCGAGGTCCGAAGAGAGGGGGAGGATACGGCAATCCTCGAGTTCGGCAACTTGTTCTACCACCGGGAGGGCGACCATCTGTCCCAAGGAGGTGTCGGATTTATCGTCCACAAGTCTCTCGTCAACAACGTTGTAAAGATTGGGAGTGTGTCGAGGAGGGTCGCGTACCTGATACTCAGAATCACCAAACGGTATTCGCTGAAGGTCATACAGGTTTACGCACCAACCTCGGCACATCCCGATGAGGAGGTGGAGGAAATGTATGAGGATATTTCTAGAGCCATGCATTCCTCCAAAACCCACTACACGGTGTTGACGGGAGACTTCAACGCAAAACTAGGCACAAGAGAAAGCGGTGAGCTGAAGGTGGGGAAGTAGGGCAACGGAACCGAAGCTGCCAGCAGCTGGCCGACTTTATGGAGAAAGAGGGACTCTTTATGATGAACTATTTCTTCCAGAAGCGGCCCCACAGGAAGTGGGCCTGGTCGAGCCCCGACGGTTCGACAAAAAATGATTTGAGATTGACTTCATTATGAAGACCGGACGCCAACTCTTCAGTGATGTCTCAGTGATCGCAAGGGTGAAAACTGGCAGCGATCACCGAATGATTAGAGGCACACTGAACCTAAATGTTAAGTTGGAGAGGTCTCATCTAATGAAGTCAACGCTCCGTCCCCCCTCGTGCTCTAATCCAGAATCCCGAAACCTTTCACCTCGAGTTACAAAAACGCTTTCAGTGCATAGAGTATTGCAATGCAGTGGACGATATGAATGACAAGCTCGTGGAAACTGTCCATGCGGTCGGAGCTAAGTTCTGCAAGACCCGCCGCAGAAGAACACAAAAACTCTCCGATCACACTCTTAATCTCATGGCTGTTAGACGGGAGATGAGGCTGCAATCGTCAACAGATTTGACAGCATACAGGCAACAGAACAGACAGATCTCCAAATGCATGCGGCGAGACTTACGCAACTTTAATACTGCTCGTATTAAAGAAGCGATCGAGCGGAACCAGGGCTCCAAAGTCTTTGCCAGAGATCTGTCTGCTAGAAAGAGCCAACTGTCAAAGCTGAAGACTGAGTGTGGCAGCATCGTTTCCGAGACACCTGAGATTTTGAGTGAGATTGAGAGGTTCTATGCGCAGATGTACACATCATCTTTGGAGCCACACGCAAGTGTGAGTAACGATCCAAGAACAAGTCTTATCCGACACTATTCCGATGATATCCCGGACGTCAGTCTGAGCGAGATTAGAATGGCTCTCCACCACCTTAAAAACGGCAAGGCCCCGGGCGAGGATGGAATTACAGCGGAGCTTCTGAAAGCGGGTGGAACACCGGTACTTGGAGTCCTTCAGAAGCTCCGTCCTCCATGGTGGCACTACTCCGGAGGCGTGGAGCAGAAGCACAGTGGTCTTGTTCTTTAAGAAAGGCGACAACGCTCTCTTGAAGAACTACAGACCGATTTCCCTTCAGAGCCGCGTCTACGTGCTGTTTTCGAGAGTCATTACGAACCATCTCGCACGCAGACTGGACGACTTCCAGCCTCCCGAACAAGCCGGTTTCCGAAAAGGCTTCAGTACCATAGACCACATACATACCCTTCGGCAAATTGTACAGAAGTCCGAAGAGTACAATCTGCCACTTTGCCTGGCGTATGTGGACTATGAGAAAGCCTTTGAATCCGTCGAAATTTGGGCGGTGCTACAGTCACTTCAGCGGTGCCTAGTTGACTGTCGGTATATTGAAGTGCTGAAGTGTTTGTACAGTAGGGCTACGATGGCTACCAGAGTACAGAACCAGAGTACGAAACCTATCCAACTGCAGAGAGGTGTAAGACAGGGTGATGTTATATCCCCGAAACTCTTCATCGCTGCGTTGGAAGACGTTTTCAAGCTACTGGACTGGAAAGGATACGGTATTAACATCAATGGCGAGTACATCACTCACCTTCGATTTGCCGACGATATAGTCCTTATGGCAGAATCGCTGGAGGACCTTAGCACTATGCTCAATGACCTCAATGGTGTCTCCCAACGGATAGGTCTTAAGATGAACATGGACAAAACAAAGATCATGTTTAATGTCCATGTCACACCTATGCCGGTAGTTGTTGGGAGCACTATGCTCGAAGTTGTTGACGAGTACGTTTACCTGGGACAAATAGTCCGACTAGGTAAGTCCAACTTCGACCGAGAGGTCAATCGACGGATTCAACTCGGCTGGGCAGCGTTCGGGAAATTACGACACATCTTCTCGTCAGGTATACCTCAATCTCTGAAAACTAAAGTGTATAACCAGTGCGTGTTGCCTGTGATGACTTACGGATCTGAGACGTGGTCCTTCACCGCTGGCCGTATGAGGACGCTCAAGGTCGCTCAGCGAGCTATGGAGAGGGCTATGCTCGGAGTTTCACTGCGTGATAGACTCAGAAATGAGGATATCCGCAGTAAAACCAGAGTGACCGACATAGCCCAACGGACTAGTAAGCTGAAATGGCAATGGGCCGGCCATATATCTCGAAAGGTTCTCGAGTGGCAGCCTCGTACCGGTAGGCGTAGTGTAGAGCGACCCCCCAATTGATGGAGTAACGACCTGGTAAGACATGCAGGAAGTCGATGTATGCAGGTGGCTCAGGACCGTGCTTTGTGGCATTACTTGGGGGAGGCCTATGTTCAGCAGTGGACTTGTGAAGGGCTGTAATGATGATGATGATGATACTGATACTGCTTTCGTCCAAATTCCATATTTGCTTGGGCTTGTCCTCTAAGTTTATCTCCGTCAGAACTTTTTTAAAAGGTCAAAATATCCATAGTTGATGAATGGATCCGTAGCAGCCTTTTTTCTCGCATACTCCAATGGTTTTGGCTTTCGAGTTGACAAATGATGCCGTTTTTTCAAACTAAGGGGCCAGTCTTCCTCTAGTATGTCTCCCTTAAATGGGGTTTCGATTTTATTCACGTTAACGTACTGGCCTACTAGCTCTGTAATTTCCTTTCGACTAAGACCAAAGCCTCATTTAGCCAGTATTTTAACAGATGTTTCCAAAACATTTTCAACATTCTCGGGGAAGTGCAGTTCTGCGTCCTTTAAATTTTTTATAGCTCCTCGAGTTCCCTTGTTTCGGCAATACAACGTTGCAAACGGAACTCCGTAAAGAACGGACGCCTTGTGTATGGTAAGCGTACCGGCTTTTATTTCATCAAGAGCTCTCTGTAATTTTTCTTCTGAGTATTTGGGTGGTCCTTTTTTTGAGATAATTTCGCGCCATCTGGAAAAAAGGGGTAATTGTAATAAAACTTTACATTTGCCCCTTGCTATGGTTATTACAATTGCTCCAACACCAAAATTTTATGAGGTAAATGCAATAATAGCCATAAAAGAACAACCTTCACCAATTAAGTAAAAATTAACATTTAGATTAGTTCTCAACACAGAATTTTATCAAACTAATACAAATAAATTCAAAAACTTACGTTTCTTTCCAAGATGAAAACCGATTGAAAGTTGGGTTTACAAAGTGTGTAACACGCGGCATCGACGTCACTCAACTAATGAGGTTTCATTCACTCATCGATCCATCAAACTCTCTCGTGAATTGATTGGCGCGAAGTTCAACAAGTACCTTACATATATCAGAGATGGCAGCACTAGTTTTCTTTAGTAGTTAAGCCGTAAACACACCCTATTGCTTATACCCCGTTGTTACAATTACCCCACCTGACCCTACTTTAATTATTAATTATTAAACCTTATCAATAAACCTATTATGTGTTGCCGTTACCGTTACAGCCTATTAAAGTCCACGCATTACCTATGTATTGCATTTAAATCGAATTAAACTTCCTCTTTTAAAACAATATTATTCGGTAATTTATAAATTTTGTAATATGTCCGGGCAATTGACAACACTAATTTCATTATCGAGTAGACTTATTTCGAAATCCTGGATACATTCATCACTTTTAATGTACATTTGCAATCGTATTTAAAATTTCTTTGCTCACAAATGTATTAGCGGAGGATTAAGCGTCTTTTTGCAAGCATTCCAAGGAAATAAATTATTTTATTACCAGATTGCAATGAATCTGTAATCTCCTGTGAGGGACTAGTTTTATTTCAACATTGACCTTTCAAACAAGAAGTATAGTATATACTTTATAAGTAATGTCTACTAAGTATCTTGAACCAGTTTTTATCATGTTTCTATAAGTGACGAGGGGGAAGGTCCAAAGAAAAATAATATACGCGAATTCCGATTATCCACCCCGTCTGGAGTGGATAGACGAACACGCATTTCCGAGTTTCCATCCTAGGGTGGACTCTTTAGGGTGAATAAAAGGAATGACCCAAAATTATAAAACGTTCTGAAAAGAAAATACAGTTAATTGAAATGAAATAATTTATGTATAAATACGAATGTGACAAAATTTAAGAGAAAATATGTGTTACACTGTCACTATTGTATTTAGAACTTTTTTGCTAACCCTACTTCACTCTAGAACTATCGTTTATAATTCATTTCAAAAATAGTAGTGTTCGAAGTTTATATTTAGATTAGTCACCATTTGGTAGCAGCGTAAAAGCATCCACTACTCCATTACCTCTCGTGTGTAGAACCCACACCCTTTGACTATGAAAAAAATCAGAAAAATCCACCATCCGAGTTCGGCCAATTTGGCTATTAAGCACAGAAATTACCGTAAATTCTTTCTATAATGAGAGGTCCATGTGCTATAAACACAGTTCATTAATAGTACGCAATCTTTTTCAAAAGTCTCTCATTAAAGTATTAAAGTTAAAAGTTCAGAAAAAAATTAACTTTGTGTATCATAGAAAATTACATTGACACAGATTTAACACAAAATAATTTTTGTCTATGCTTGGTGTTAGGAAAACTGTTTGAAATCCGTCGATTACTTTGTTTACAATTTAACCATAAAAATATGCTTAAAATTATTAATATGGAAATGACAGTTAGTATGTATTCCAGTAAAAGTCTACCTTCAAGTATATGCTTCATATAATGTGAGACGTCACCATCTTGTAACAAATCTGCCGCACGCCGGGCGTGGTGTGTGGCTGCAGCGGCTAGGTAAGGCTCCAACACTAACTGTTGGTACAGCTGTAACGGAGCGCGGACTCGGTGGGCCTAATGAAAAAGTAAAAAAAGTTTTAAAATATAATTGTCTCCCGGGACACCTTTTGCTTACGAATGATATACCCTGCCCCTTGGCCTTAAAAACATTATGACAATCCATTGATAAAATATATTTAAATAATGATGTTCATGCAATTTTATTTCTGAGTCCTGCTCACCACCGGGTGATCTGGTCTTTCTTCGTTACTAAAATTGTAATCTTGGTAGTTATTTATGGACTCAATTAAACAAGCATAATAAAAGGAACGCCTAAATATTATACCGATCTTTTCATTTTTAATATAAATAATTATTGTATTATTAGAACATAAAATACAAAAATGTATACCTGTGCAGTTTCTTTCGCCATTTCTTCTCCGCTCAGAGGAACCTCAATATGAAACGGTGATTGATTGTAAAAGAAAAATGATGAGGTTTGAAATGCGCAAAATATTAATGTGTAAAAAAATTTTTTTTGTGGTTTTCAACCGACTTCAAAAAAGGAGGAGATTCTCAATTCGACTGTATTTTTATGCATTTTACTTCAGAACTTTTTTCTAGGTGAAATGATTTTGATGATTCTTTTTTTTTTAATTGAAAGCTGGTGCTTCTCATGTGGTCCCATACAAATTTGATCAAGATCTGACCATTAGCTTTTTAAATATCTTTAATAATGTTTAATGATGTTCTCATTTTTACCGACTTCAAAAAGGAGGTTATCAATTCCAGTGAATGTTAAGCGATATTTTCACAGATTGTGAACCGTTAATAATATTTTTTTTTACTAAATAGGCTTTACATTAAGTTTAGTCCCATTAAACTTTGAAGAAAAAATTCTGCCCCCAAGAGTGGAAAATAGGGGGAAAATTTTCATATTAGACTATTGTTTAAGGAATTTAATGTGATATCTTCTCAGATTAAGAACCGATTTTAGTGATTGTTTTTTTCTTAAGTAGGTTATTATATATACTTCAAGGGTGGTCCCATTCAAATTTGTAAAAAATTCCATCCCTAAGGAAATTACAAATAAATAACTTCTTTTTTAGCAATTTGAAGTCGGTTTTTACTTTTTGTTAAGTTATAGTTATATTTATATTGAAGTTGGTTGTACAAAATGTTTAATTTTACCACTTGTCATTTTGTTAGTGCGTATGTGGTTCTCTAACAGTTTATTCTGGCTAACCCGCATAATTCTAAATTGAAATTGGATAAATTAGCTCAATATAAAACATGATAACAATGAAAGGCTGCTTAATATATGATTTTTTTAAAGGAACATGCACACCTGTGTGGCCAGTGCGTGCCTCGGTTCTTTTTTCTTAAAAAATAATGACTACATCATGCTGATATAATGTGTTATATTGATTAGAAACATCAAGTATTAGTGTTTGAAACTTAGGCCATACAAAACCCAACGCTCGTGGCATTCTTGGTCATACATAGAACGGCATCGATAATCTTGCACTCTCGCTTGCAATTAAAGGCCTTATAAGTTGATATAATAGCCACAAGATGATTAAACTGAATTATACTTCTTTTAAAAACAGAGCATTTTCTCATATCTAAAAAGTATGTAAATACTCTAGTGGTTATGTCCTCCAGAGTGAATATCGGTCACGACGGCCAGTCTCAACGAAGACTAGCTATCTGCCCAGCGCAGGAATATAATGCACAGTGTATGCACCTTCATAGTCCGATGGGACGACAAACCGATTCGACCAGAGAGTTCAGGCGCAGGGATAACGGCTTTACAAAAACAACACCGCCAACTTCCTGACTCTGGGCAGCTACTAAGAATTTTTTGACAGAAAAAGCAAATAACTGATTTTTGGATGGATAAGGTCACTAACAATTTTTTTAAATACTGGTAATACTGTAGTTTTAAATTATTATGATACTAAACTAAACTAGTAAACAGATGACAAATGTTTAGTTAGAGAGACATAGAGCACTGCAGTACAGATAAAGCAACATGGCGTGAATGGGTAAATTAAAATTATATAATTACTTATTAGGTCATGAGTGATGAAAAGTATTGCCAACGATGACTGAATTCGAACTATCGATAATCCACATGCACAAAACTATTTGCGTCACTAATTAATGACCACGACTGTCACTAGCGTTGACGTATTTATTATATATATGTGAAGAAAAGAAGCAATGTGATTCTATGAAATAAGAGTCGAGAGTAAGAACAATTGTGTCACAGCCGAAGGTGAAAAAGCAAGGTTAGCGAAGTTGTCTAACTACAACCGTTAACGCTCATAGAAAAATACACAAATAAATTAGACATGGCGTTAATCGTTAAATTTATTTATTTGTTAAAAGTTACTTTTTAATTTTTTTACTGATAAAATTAACAGTTAAAAAATTACTTACTTTTTATTGAATTTTTATTATTAATTATTAACTTCAAGTGTGTCTTAAGAATGGAAAAGGATTGCTGGTTGAGCCTTTTTACAATTTTTTTAAAATAATTACAGCTCTCGGCATCATAAAAGGTGAAAATTAAACTCTAACTAAAATCTTATATTTGTACACTAATGCACTAAGTGCATTAAATAATAAAAAGAAAACTAATTTCAATAAATCTTTATGACCTTCCCTAATTTCACTTCAAAACTTTAAAAAAAATCCTTGTAATATTTTGATAAAAAGTAAACAAAATAATATTAAACTGACACGCTTAGTTTAAATTAACACCTATCAATATTTCAGAGAATAGCGTAACCACAAAGTACATAAAATTAACATCAACCACTAATGAATTTGGCCAATAGCATTAAGATATAATTTCATTTGAGTTAAGATATAACTTCTTTCAGTTTAATAAAAATAAACTTCAAAATATTTAACGGCAAATGATTTATATATGATAATTTTCAACCACAAGTGCAGCATGAAATATAAGATAAAAATTTATTTTTATAGCAAATAATTGCTACAATCCTTATTTTTAGACATGTGTAAAGCCTAAATTTTAATATAATTAAAATAATATTAATGTTTTTAAAGAATTTTTTTCCTTAAATTTCTTTGTAAAAAAGCGCCATCTACTACATTCTATAGGTAAAGTCATTTTTTCGAACAAAATTGATTGACTCTTAAGGTGGTACGTGAAGTAAACGCTAGATGGCATAAAAACGGCTAATGTAATATAAATCTGATTTTAAGATAATTTTATTCATTAGGGTTAATTTTATTTATTTAAAAATTTGTAAAGTTTTTAACTGTTTATTTTATCAATTAAAAGATATATTAACCATCTTTAGAATAAATGTTGTTAGTGGCGATTAGTCTTGTAACTTAAAGTTAGAATATTTTATTCTTTTAACTATTCTAAGCCAATGTTTGACTACTATCCCACCTGATGGTAGTGGTGATGACTGAAGACGGTAAAGCGCACTGATTCCATCCATCCATTACTGGCTATATAAATCCGCTGATGAACATAGGTCTCTCGCATAGATTCCTCATCCGCAGGATTATGCCATAGTTGCCACGCTTGGCAGGCGGATTGGCAACCGCAGTTTTTTTTTAATTATTTTAAGTTGTTATCATCAGAAAGATGCTGCTGCCCATCTTCTATTTTAGTTTCCCGCTGTGGTCACGACACCCACAGGTCGATATGGGGTAGTGGGTATTCTTACACCGCAACTACACGGTTTAGCTTTACAATAACCTAATCACTCTTGCCTTGAAAACACCCACATTGTAATCGTATGTAACGAAAGATGTTGGAAAATTATTAAATATGTCATGTCTGTGTAAAATAAATAATAATAATAACTCAAATGCAGAAGGCGGTGCTCCTCGATACCGCCCGCATCTTCCGCCGGTTTTTTTCCCTTTCCCCCTAACCCTTGACTGTTTGGTCTCCCCTGCCGAGGCCCTCCATCTGGTTGGGCTTTTATTTATTTATTTACATTCATATATGAAATATATATTTATGTATATTTATCATTTCCTTTTATATATTTATTCAGCCCAAAACCAGATGAGAATACACTATTAATACCCCAACATAATAATAAATTGTTTATTGTTTAAATAATATTGTTAAAATATTTTAATTTTTTTCTATTAGCGTTAAAGTTTGTAGAAATTCAACGTAGCTAACCCTGCTGCAATTCTGTTTTGCGATACTAAGCCAAGTGCCAATATGGCTGTTTAAACAATCCAAAATTTTCTTACCTGAGCATGTACGGCGCTATGAATCGCTGCGTGCAATACGTCGGCCAGAGCGGTTTCTAGCGGGGAGTCCCGTGCAGCTGATAAAGCTGCTACGATCCTAGAAGTTAGTGCGCCGGAAAGTGGTTTGACTAGAACGCACTCCCAGGTGACAAGACCCAACTCACCTACCTAAACAGAAAAGGGGTATTTCATGAACACTAAATATGTGTGTAGCTTATAAGTGACAGCCTAAATATGTCCCACTGCTGGGCACAAATTGTCTCGCATTTCTGAGGGTCATAGAGCCGAAAGTGGAATACACCGCCCTGCTCCAGTGCAAATTGACAGGTTTACAATACAGGTTTCCTCACAATGTTCCTAGTTCCTCCACTGCAGAGCTCTTGGTGATAAACATACAGTACTTTAAAGATTTCAGAAGCCCACGACTCTGCAAATCTACCATGGCAATGCTGAGCTACCACAATCAACAATGCTCTCTCTGTTAAGCTACCACAGCTCTGCTAAGTTACCACAACTTCTAAGCTACTACTGCTCTACTAAGTTACCACGGCCGTGCTAAGCTACCACGGCCCCACTAAACTACAACGGCGCTGCTGAGCTGCCACTACACTGCTAAGCTGCCACGGCTTTGATAAGCTATCATGGACCTGCTAAGCTATCATGGCCCTGCTAAGCTATCACGGTCCTGCTAAACTACAACGGCTCTGCTAAGCAACCACTGCACTGCTAAGCTACTACAACAGCTGAGCTAACACTGTTTAGCTAAGCTTTAACGTAAGGCATAAAGTAATCGTGATTAAGGTTTTATCTTGTAAATAAATTTAACATAAACGAGTGTACCTAGAGAGTAACTAAATTTATTAGGGAATAAATATTTTCTTGAGATAAATCGATTAGTTAGAGACTACGATTTGATGACAAAAATAGTATGTATATTATGTTGCTTACAGCTAAATATTATTTCCTTTGTCAACCCTTTGATAGGCAGTACAATATATGATATTAAGCAATCATCATCCCATAATAATTTAGATATAAATTTGGATAAAATAATACATTATTCATATTTGAAACATATTTAAAGTTATTACCTCCAGCTGCCTAGAGTCATGTTCAGGACAGGTAACAGTTGCCGATGAACCATATATTATTTCAGCATCAGATACCTGGAACAAAGTAGTCAATATTAGTTAGCTTAAATAATTGGGGCGGTAGCTAAATATCAGTGTTTTGCTTCCTTGTGGGAAATACGCGCAATGAGCTACGGCCTGTTGGTACTATTGCAGTTCACACACACCCGTGTACAAATTCTTGCTTTATTTAATTTTGTTCATTGAAGTATATGCATAGTTGTGTGCTCTGCAGTGGCGAAGCTTCCATTAAAGCTGAAAAGCCGGGCTTGCCTTATTAAACCTGAATCAATCAATAATCATATCAACTAATAAAATAACTCGTAAAATGTTTCAAGCTATTTCAAATTTCCCGCGCACTCCACTGTTCGACACATGTCGACCGATGACCTCGTATTGCCTTAGCGATACTGCTGCTGTCATAAAAAATGAGTTTTAATAGAGCTAATAGTTGTCTCCCTCGCTTGGGCTTTTTACGGGGCTTTCGAGAAGAAGATCGCTCTCTTTTTAACCTATGGCAAAATATTCTATAATGAAATATAACTACGATTGTATATATAGCAATTAGTATAGAGATTTAAAGCCGGGCTTTTGGGAATAAATTTGTTAAAAGCGGAGGCGCTTAATTTATGCTTTTTTAAAGATTTTTAATTAAAATGGAAGATAATAGTGTTCCTTGTGATGAATTGAAGTGTGTTAAAGTGATAATCGGAGAGGAAATCTTTAAACTTTTTTGAGATAATACACAAGGTTAAGAGTGTATTTCAGACTTATTAATTATCGCAATTAAAAACAGTTATTGGTACAATTAAAACGTTCACCAACAATTTACATAGACGTAATTAAATCTTTCCATAAGAAAGCAAGACGATTCCACATCTTATCTTATCTCTTATCCATTAGAATATAAATATTTTTTTTTAATTTTGAACATAGTTTGTTTGTACTTTGTTCGTGTTTTACTTTTGTTCTTGTATTGTATTGGATGT
Organism: Parnassius apollo; assembly: GCA_907164705.1. NCBI lineage: Eukaryota > Metazoa > Arthropoda > Insecta > Lepidoptera > Papilionidae > Parnassius > Parnassius apollo. The sequence goes on from CAJQZP010000220.1 coordinate 8,905,962, forward strand.
AAATATTTTTTTCTTTCGCTTAAACAAACCCAAACGGCTTTCTTCAAAGCCACCGAAGCTATGCAATTGCTGATATGTAATACAATCTATCTAGCAGTGGTATGCCTTCTGTGTGCTTTGTTAAACACGTCCTTGACAGCACTAAATATGAAACTGAAGCGTGGAGACAGATCAAGATTGGTGTATTTTTATAAAACTGCTAAAAACAACAATCTATATTTTTATCAATTTATATCTTGGGCTTGCCCTAGCTTGGAGCTCTAGCTTCGCCACTGGTGCTCTGTAAAATATAAATAAACGAATATATATAAATTAATTAATTATCTTACCTTTTGTCTTTTGACATGTTGCAGGTTGAGATAAGAATAGAGACTGTTAAGATACGCTACACCTTGACTGTACTCCCGCCATGCTGCCACATACCTAATAAATAAATAAATCGACGTAAATATTCTGTTCCACAGTTTATGAACAATAAAAACTAGTCATAGAAATTATTTAAAAATATGTATATACCACAAACTTGTACATTGTTTTACATATCATGAATGTTTTCACGTGGTAGTGCCACGCTGCAGTTGCAGCAAGCATTGTTCAGCTCGACTGAGGAAGGACCTTGCTCTCACAGAATACTAGGGTAAAACAGCAGCTTAATGCTGCTGTGTTTTGTTTGGTGAGTGTAGAGAAAAAGAAACCCATTTTGCCTTGTGTATTCCATCTGAGTCCTCAGGGGTGACAACGCATCTGGATTTTGATTGATAATCCAGGATATATTATAGTATTATTATAGTAGTATTTAATTTTTCACATATAATGGCAACATTAAAATAAAAATTATACCAGCTCCCTGTCTTGCGAGTGAGCTCGACGAGCAAGTGGCCCTTTGTGTTGGTGTCAATTTTGCTTAATAAACATATTAATATTAAATTCAGTTTCTATTATTTATACAACACTCGCGCGGTTTTGGGGTTGTGGATTATCTATACCGCCACTACATAGCGTTACTCAACTATTTTATAAAAACACAAAGTTGAGTTAACTTTTTCAAGTGAACAGTTAAAAAACCTTGTTCCCAACAATATTATCTTGTTATACACTGCTGAAGCAAGTATAAAAATAAATAAAAATATGAGTGCACACCTGGTGAGCAGTCCATCGTTATAATCACTGCTTTCGAGAGGTGAGTTTCCGCGAACTCTCTGTAAAAGCCCAGTTACATGCTCTTCCAAAAAATTTCTGAAAAATAAGAACATCACATTTTAGGTCATATAACATGTCATTCTGAAAAAGCCTTACTACTTTTCTGATTAGGAAATTAACATAGCTTACCATTACAGCTTATTAAAGTCCATTGCAGAAGCCCTCTCCCATAGATTGCCTCATAGGGGAGAATATTGCCATAGTTGCCACCACAGAAATAGTGATAATAAGACAACAGAAATTAATTAGTGCTCGATTACTTTCAAAACCGATGTCACCAACTACAGCCATATTATAAACATACGCAATGCACAATGATATGAGTTTGTCAACGTTGCATGCGTCGCATATTACCGTAGAACAAAAGCAGCAATGGTTATTGTCAACACAAAAAGTAATAAATGGAAGTTTACAAAGGTAAATATCATAGTAAAGTATTCATCGAGATGTAAATTAGTTAAAACAATGATAATTAGTAAATAATTTTACCTACGAAATTTTATGCCTTTATTCGTTGAATTACACATCCTTGATGATTTTTACTACTTTTAATTACTGTTATGGTGCAGTTCACCATTATAATAACATAAATTCACGTAAGACGTTCCCCGCACAACTAAATCACAAACTAGTGAATTATGTTCATCAACACATAATAGCGGCGACAAAGTCATGCATCTATGCAACTTCTACATGTATTATTATAACGATTTCTGTGGTTGCCAGTCTTGGCCAGCAGAGTGACAACTGCAGTATTTTAATTTTTTGGCGTTATTAGGAAAATATTGCTGCCCATCTCCTGATTTGTTTCCTCTGTCACCTTTTATGATACCCATGGCATTGTTATGGGGTAGTAGTTATTCTTACACCACCTCTACACAGCAAACAAAACACTAATAAAAGCTAACATATAACATAGCTTACTTTGTGATAAATGTATTAGACACACTACATATTTATATTAAAGCAATAAATAAGTTGGTAACTGAGTTTGTGTATTTAGCAAGTGTGTTTAGCAGGGATTGTAGACATGATAAGGTTATAGAACAAAGAGTGAATGCAGGACACAGAGTAAATGAAGCCCTTCACTCTAATGTCGGAAGTCAGAACGTATCAATAAAGGCACTTTTTTGTACAATAAGGGAGCCAATAGGTTCAAATCTACCATTTGACTGCTGTGGTACCAAATATAACAAAAAATAATTTTAAGTTAACTTGGAGTGGTTAATAATGTTAATAGATTAATTAGTATTTATCTTTAAAAAAAAACCCTTACCTAGTCTCGTCATAAAGACGGTCTGCTAGAGGCTCAGGATGTGCTACACATAATGCATATACATCAGAGAAGCGCATGTTCCAAACTGCACGTTCTACTGCCTGTAATGCCACTACGCCTGCTACCTGTAATATATTATAGGACTTGAATTTCAAATGCAACTAAAGCAAGATATTGGTTTCACTTTAAGTGAAGATAGAATAAGAGTACTAGAATAAATTAAAATATTATATTTACAAAAAATAATTAGATGTTATTGTAGATTACACTATCAATACTAATTGGAAAAATTTAAACACAAACCGTTTCTTTAAGGCTTGCCCATGTCTCCTGGAAGTCCACATTTCTAGGTTTTAGTGACATCATTGGGAGCTAACCTCATGTACCTGTAAATAAATATGGACAAATACTTCACTTTTTATTTTAGATACTGATACAATTAATAATTTAAAAACACAAGCATGTAATTTTCATATTCATTCACATTAAACTGGCTACAGATGAATTTTTGGCTGAAGTCTACCCAGTCCATTATTACTGCAATTTGCAATAAAACACAGACTAAATTTGATTGGCAGAGGATTAAATTTTGAATAGATATTGCAATGATAAATAAGACTAAAATCTTTTCAAACATACAATACTGACTTTAACTTTTCATAATTTTTCTGTGGCAATTTTTGTAGCAAGTGGGGGGGTTACTAAGTGTTCTGTTTTGTATTTTTATTTATATGAAATATTGTTTTTGCTATGTTGATTATATGTAATTGTAATTTAATTTAAAAATATAAGGATTTTCCTTATTACATGGGCATATCATTTAGAAGAAAAACCTAAATATTTCAGGAACACAACTTTTGTAACTTAAATGTGACTTCTGATGGGCTAGGTTATTACAGCTATATTTATAACAATGTTCATGAAAACAGAAAAAATAATCACAATTAGACCATAATTTACAGAATTGAGATTAGTAGCCCCATTTGGTTATGAGCATATTCATAACAGGTGCCGATTCACAAATATACAGCTGCTGACCGAACTATGGTCAAAATATAGGCTCTTTTTAGAAGTCAGACATGCAAAAACTGTAAGGTTAATAACCACAGATTATTTTATGTATAATGAATTAGGCAGTACTTAATTAAATATGAGAAAATTGAAGAATTGGTAACATTTAAAAAATACAAAATTGGATGTACTTAATAGACTAAAAAATTTCTAGTCAGCTAGTTACTACAGCATTGTATTAAGCCGGAATATACTGATGGGTGAATGATAAGACTTGCATTAAGCAGGAATATACTGGTAGGTGAATGTTAACGATAAGATTAACTGTTTTTAACGCAGGCAGCACACACTGAGAGCAGAAGATGCAGAGAAAAGACGTAGTCAGTTTGGTCTGCTCTGCGACATCCAGAACGCAATGAACTTGGCAGTGTGACAACAGCCTGACAAAGCGACTTGGAGATCGTTCACAAAATTACTCAGCAGTATCGACTTAGCACATAAATAATACAAATTCAAATCATTAGAAAATGATAACTCACTCTTATATCACTTTATCTACTTTGTTACCACCTTAAGAGAGAAAAATAATGTTTTGAATGTAGCGCAATTCGTTAATATACACTTTTTATCATCAAACAAAAATAATTCATGAAATTCACAGGCAAAAACCAATTCTACTTCTACAGTTTTGACTTATGACATTACTTTTTTTTTGCCTTTCAATGGATTTTATTGGACTGCATACAAGGGATTTAGCCATATCTTACCTTTCCGTATATATTATTCTACTCTATGGATCTTACTTTCATAAGTTATAGCTGTATAGATTGCTACATATTTATTTATCTATGTCATGATCATCTTTCTTTGAGTATACTCAAAGTCATCTTTCAATCATCTTTGCGTATAATAGAAAAGAACTTGAAAAAAAAATTAAAAAAGTCGGTTGGTTGGTCTGGGCTCGAACCGGGGTTTTACGATTCTGTGACTGCCCATTATACCAATTAAGCTATTTATAATCATTAATAATCTGTCAAAATTTACCTTCTTATCCTAACTATATTGTAGCAGTTTTTCGTTGCCTAAAAACACGGACAAAAAGACATTTTCTAAAAATAAATCCTAGCTAGATCGATTTATTATCCCCGAAACTACCTAGACACTAAATTTTATGAAAATTGTTGGAGCCGTTTCCGAGATCCCGATTATATATATATATATATATACAAGAATTGCTCGTTTAATAGTATAGGATCCTTTTTTACATGGGCTTGCTGAGTTCGGAATCCCGAATCGGAGTTCTGTAGCGGGCTTAAGGTGGGGCTGCCACCCGTTCTATAATATATAGTATGCTACGAAAAAAAAAAGTCTGTCACTTTCCGTGCGGGGGAGGAAACACTATATAGACAGTACTCCTACACCTGCAACCCTACTCAATAGAATTTTGTGTCATTATGACCCACAAATCGAAATCTTCAACACGATTACATTTTACGCATATATATAGGTTATAAAAGGTTATAAACGGTCATAAATACATCAACATAGAAAAAGTTATGTGTGTAAGACGGATAAATTAATTGCGGTGCTACCTTATCGATATTTTATATCGATAATTTCCTAAGAAAAAGATAAAAACTCTTAAGCATTAGCAAAATGCCCTCAAACAATTAAAATCATCTATTTAGTTGGTCAGCATGGCAAGTTATTTTAGGGTCCCGTAGTAACAAAACAAGGAACGCTTATAGTTTCGCCAAGTTTGTCAGTCTGACCGTTTGTCCGCGGCTTAGTGCAGTATTCTAAAAAGCTGTAATTTGGTATGGTTAATCACACTCTTAATTTAATGACTGTTAGATGGGAAATGAAAATAAAGTCTTCAGCAGATTTGGCAGCGTACACGCGACTGAACAGACAGATCTCCAAATACATGCGGCGGGACTTACGCAACTTCAGTACAGCTCGTATTAAAGAAGCGATCGAGCGGAACCAAGGCTTCAAAGTCTTTGCCAGAGATCTGTCTGTCAAAAAGAGCCAACTGTCGAAGTTGAAGACCGAGTGTGGCAGCATCATTTCCGGGACACCGTCGGAGACACGCGCAAGTGTGAGTGGGGATCCAACAGCAAGTCTTATCCGACATTATTCCGAATATATCACGGACGTCAGTCTGAGCGAGATTAGAATGGCTCTCCAGCACCTTAAAAATGGCAGGTCCCCGGGCGAGGATGGAGTTACAGCGGAGCTTCTGAAAGCGGGTGGAAAACCGATACATGAAGTCCTTCAAGAGCTTTTTAATTCCATCGTCCATGATGGCGCTGCTCTCTAGGCGTGGAACAGAAGTGCAGTAGTCTTGTTTTTCAAGAAAGGTGAACACCATCTCTTGAAGAACTACAGACCGATATCCCTTCTGAGCCGCCTCTACGTGCTGTTATCGAGAGTCATTTCGAATCGTCTCGCACGCAGACTCGACGACATTCAGCCTCCCGAACAAGCCGGTTTCTGAAAAGGCTTTAGCACCATACACAGAAGTCCGAGGAGTACAAACTGCCACTTTGCCTGGCATATGTGGACTATGAGAAAGCCTTTGATTCCGTCGAAATTTGGGCGGTGCTATAGTCCCCAGCGGTGCCAAGTAGACTGTTGGTATATCGAAGTGCTGAAGTGTTTGTACAGTATGGCTACGATGGCTATCCGAGTACAGAACCATAGAACGAAAACTATCCATCTGCAGAGAGGTGTAAGACAGGGTGACGTTATATCCCCGAAACTCTTCACCACTGCATTGGACGACGTTTTCAAGCTACTGAACTGAAAAGGATACGGTATTAACATCAATGGCGAGTACATCACACACCCTTGATTTGCCGACGATATAGTCCTTACGGCAGAATCGCTGGAGGACCTAAGCACTATGCTCAATGACCTCAATAGTGACTCCCAATGGATAGGTCTTAAGATGAACATGGACAAAACAAAGATCGTGTTTATTGTCCACGTCACACGTATGCCAGTAGTTGTTGGGAGCGCTAAGCTCGAAGTTGTTGACGAGTACATTCACCTATCACCTTGGACAAATAGTCCGACTAGGTAAGTCCAACTTTGACCGAGAGGTCAATCGACGGATTCAACTCGGCTGGGTAGCGTTCGGGAAATTACGACACATCTTCCCGTCAGTTATACCTCAAAACCTGAAAACGAGATTATACAACGAGTGCGTGTTGCCATTGATGACCTATGGAACTGAGACGTGGTTCTTCACCGCTGGCCGTATAAGGACGCTCAAAGTCGCTCGGCGAGCTATGGAGAGGGCTATGCTCGGGGTTTCTCTGCGTGATAAACTTAGAAATGAGAATATCCTCAGTAGAACCAGAGTGACCGACATAGCCCAACGGATTAGTAAGCTGAAGTGGCAATGGGCCTGCCGTATAGCACGAAAAACCGACAACTGTTGGGGCAAAAAGTTTCGCGAGTGGTAGCCTCGTACTGGTAGGCGAAGTGTAGGGTGACCCCCCACTAGATGGAGTGACGACATGGTAAGACATGCAGGAAGTCGATGAATGTAGGTGGCTCTGTACCGTGCTTTGTGGCATACCCTGGAGGAGGCGTACGTTCAGCATTGGACTTGTGAAGGGCTGTAATGATAATGATAATGAACCATGAATACCAGAAATAAAAAGGCTCAAGTACCAAAAACAAAAAGTGGAGGAACTTATGTTTTAAATAAGAAAATCATAGACATTTATATCATTACAATTAAATGCTTTTGTGAAATAAAAATAAAGTATCTTAACTTATTAATTAGTACAATAAATATAAAGGATAAGATTTATAAATCAAATTAAAAAATAATATTAATTTTAGGCTGACCTTAGTGACAAAACAACGTCTATTTTAAAACGGTATTCGAAGTAAAAACGGTATTCAAAGAAAAAAGTTGCAAGTTTGCTAGAAATACTTGATTAGCGAAATTTCGCTTGTGACTAAACCTGCTTGTGGTAAAAACGGAGCAATTAGTCAAAGGTGCCCCCCGCCACGCTATCAGTGAATTTCTGCAACATCAGGGGACTTCATTCAAACCTTAACGCCGTCCACTTCCATCTGGAATCGGCGAAACCAGCCTTGCTCTTTCTAACATATATATTTATAAATTAGAACACTCCTTTGTGCCCCAGGCTGAAGTTTGCGTGTACGTCAGAGAGGACATCTGTTTTCGATGCCTCGGCAGTCTCGACCTGTCCATCTTTTGGCAGCGCGTAGACAGCGACGTACATCCCCGCGTCTACGGGTGCCTCTATAGGTCCCGTAGCGATAATGCCGACACAATACGACTGATCGACCACTTCCATATGGCTGCAGACTTCGTGCTACAACAGGTCCCATCCGCAGAGATCGTGATACTTGATGATTTAATGCCCACAACGCTGAATGGCTTGGTTCTCGTTTAACCGATCATGCCGGTAGATCTGTTTATGACTTTGCTTTGTAATATGGTCTGACACAACTGGTCACCTCGCCTACGCGGATCCCAGATTTGGAGGATCATGTACCTTCCCTGATGGAACTTGTGCTGAGTTCTCATCCGGACGGATATCAGGTCTCCGCCGATGCCCCTCTTTGCTCCTCGAACCATTGTCTGATCCGGAGTACGGCGCCACTCACGCTCCCATCGTGTAGGGGATGAGAGCTAGTGGACTGTATTTATTTATTGCTAGGAACTATTAAAACTGAACTACTGAACTATTACTCTGACATCTATCTGACTAACTACTTTAAAAACGAAAATTGCTATTTTAAATTGCAAGAGAATTTGCTTGAGTTGAAATCAAAGAACTGTAATTTAATCACTATATTAATCACTATGTACAGTTGAATGTGCGGCAGTTAATACTAAAACCTAATAGGGATCTTGAGGGCTTCTTTACTGCTTGTTATCTTGCTTGTTATTCTGCCGTAGCCGCTTGAATCCGCACGAATGACGGAACCTCGCCAGGAGCGCTTTTTTTATTTCAGCGGGCGGTGTGACGTAGGCACCGAGTTGGTGCGAGCGTTTGTCCTTGTCGGGGACGTGTCAACGTGGGTGCGGTGCGGGGCGATGGACGACAAATCTCTTCGCCGTCCGCAACATCCTCCACCCGGCGTAGTTCACGAGACCTCTTTTCTCGGGAGGACGGCGATCTTCCTGACCGGCCTCCTCAGTAAGCCGCCTCTCATCCTGACATCGACGTTCCACACCAGTCCATCTAGTCCGGGAAAGGTCCTTGTGACGACTCCTCTAGGCCACTCGTGGTTGCCGGGAGGTTGCCGTCTGCTATGATAACAAGGTTTTTATAAAATAAAATTATTTTTTTATTATTAAAGAAGTAATCTGGGGCTGCTGGGCGTTCCTGGATTCCCCTCTGAGCACCAGGGATGGTAGGTATTTGGGCACCCAGCGTCGCCAGTACTCGTCAGCCAATCCTTGCGCAGCCCTCTAGGTCCGTCGATCCGCCGATGAACACGTCGCGGTGACTGGCATGTTAGATGGTCCCAACAGAAGAAAATAGTTGGGAGTCAGGGCTTCCTCGTTGTTGATCCCGACTGGCACGTGAGTGAGAGGTCTGGAGTTTACCGTATTCTCCGCCTCTGCCAATAAATATCATTATGAGTGTTTCTTCCTTGGGGCTCTTTTGATGACGAGTAGCTTCGAGCGCTGCCTTGATGGAATGCACCAATCGTTCTCATGGGCCTCCCTGGTTGGGCGCACCCGGTGCGATGAACTTCCACTCCGTCCGATGAGTAAGCGCGAAGTCCTTCAGCTGCGGTGCTCACTCCTCCATGGCCTGTCGTAATTCGGTGTCTGCTTTGTGTAAATGTGTGCCGTTGTCTGAGTAGATTACCCTAGGCCACCCGCGCCTAGCCGCCGTACGCCTAAGCGCCATAATTTCCGAGCCCGTGCTTAAGCCATATACCAATGCTAAGTGTACCGCGCTTGTCGTGTGACAGGTGAATAACGCAACCCATCTCTTCGTTCATTCGAATGCTCCTAACTTCTTGGGAGGCAAGTCTCCTGTTACCGCCGGTCGTGGTGATGTCGTGTGGTTCCTAACACGACATCGCATACACCTTTTCTCAATTTCCCTAACCGTTGGTCGCAGTCGAATAATGTGGTACTTTCTCCGTAAGTCGTTAACTACTCGTTGTCTGTAGGCTTAGTTAGCGTCCTGGTGTGCCTTCTCCACGAGCATCTGTACGACGTATGGAGCGTAAAGCGCCGTGTCATTCCTAATCCAATGGAGCGCCGTCGTAGAGTCTGTCCAGAACACTACCCTATCCGCTCACATCCTATACTCGCTTTGTACGAATTCGGCAAGTCGTACACCGATTAAATTCGTCTGTAATTCGAGTCGCGGTATGCTTTGTCTTTTAATCTGAGCGACTTTCGCTCTTCGGATCCTCTCGTTCTGATCCGTCAGCTTCTTTAGCATAGCCATTCTCCAGGAGGTCGTTCACTTGTTTCGTGTACGATTCGTCAAACTCCGGCGACTGATCCATCTTCCTCTCGATGGCTCGGAGTCTTCGTGCTGCTATATCATAACTCGGTGGCAGCTTGACGTCGTCGTCCCTCCATGGCAATCCGACTTGGTAGTGATCGCCGACCTTCTCAACGGTGCGCTGAAATATGTCAACAGCGCGCTCATCGTCCCGTCGTGGTCTGTTCTTTAACGAGATACCTATCGAGTCGATTTCATATTGCTTCTTGAGAAGGTCGGTCAACTCCTCGTCTGGACTGACATATGTTTTGACGTCTTCTTCATGCCGCGTATAAACGTACGATATATGTAGAACGGTTTCAATATCTTGCCTACATATAACACGAGGCGCAGTTCCCTGTACAACCCATCCCAACAACGTCCTGGCGGCAATGGGCTGCTTACGACGTCCTATTCGTAAATCTCGCGATACAATTAAATGCCAATTATCCGATCCTATAAGCACTTTAGGTTTAGCATTATTATAACAAACTGCGTTCGGTAAGCTCCGTAAATGTTTTAACCGTAGACATTCCTTGCCGACGGATTGCGACTTAATGCTCGGTCAGCTTCTCTCATCATAAACCTGGACAGAGTGACGATGTCTGGTTCCTCAGCACTACCGTAGCGCTCCGCATAGTCGCACCATCGTGACCGTAGGTGAGGGCTTAACTTATTCGTGACCTCCCGTATTAACATAGGATGTTGTAAATATCCTTTGCCGTCTACTTATTTCATTATACAGACTATGTTCTGTAATTAATCACGAACGTATTTAATTCCTGAGCGGTTTGATACGAGCGCGGAAGGCGTTGTAAGTCTTCTAAACATTCCGCGTGCGCACCGTTAAAAATAGGCAGGTCCTGTGTTTGCTTCGCGGCGGCGGGCCTACATCTCACCATGCTCTCCAAAGCTTCCGCAAGCCGTTCGATTCCCCGGTCTTTCCCTCGCGGGGTGAGCGACCTATCTCTATCCCTATTCATCAATCGGTCCGGCGATACACGACAATTCGGGGATGTATCGCGGTTATAAGGCGACCGTGGCCTATGTACATCGCGACGATAATCTACGTTCCTCGCGGCGATGTGGCGATGACGACCTACAATGTACTGCGATAGAGTGCGGTATTGGGCGCGTGTCGGCGACGTTATCCTTACATGGCGGTTCGACTGTTTTGATTCGGCAGTGGCTCCTACTATGTCCCTCTGCGCTGTGTTGTTACCATGACGCGGCTGATCATCGTTCGCAACCGTCCTCCCCTGGGCGTTCTTACTATATACGGGTAGTGTAGCGTTGTAATGGGTCCCTTTTTCCGTTGGGGCTAACACTACGTCGACGCGGGGCGCGGGCTGAGACGGTCGGAGGGGCGGCTACACGGCTCCTATTTTCGGCGACGTCAATATTGTTGAGGATTTCCCTATCGGTTTCTTCTTGCAATGTCCCTAGCGTATTTTTTCTTGATTAAATCTTCCTGAATCTCTAACTGTTTTATACGAATCGCGACGAGCTGTTCTGCAGCGTTATATTCTAATTTTTTAATTCTTGCTATCGCGCTAGCTGTCGACCGGGCTGAACGATATGACGGGGCGCGCGGTGCGGACCTACGAACAGTGTCGATTGCTACGGGTGCGGCGGGTTGCATCGTCATACTTAACTCTGTTGCCGGAACTTCTTCTACAATCGCGACGAGTGTATCGGTACGCGGCGCAGTTGTGTTACTTTCAAATTTTTCGGTGTTGACAAACCGTGTTGACAACACGGACATAGCGGGACGCGGCGTCGCGGCGACGAACACGGGCGCGGGCACGGGCATAGTTGCTGGCATCGGCTCGGGCGCGACGGAGGGCGCGGATGTCGACATATAATTGAGCTCTCCGCTCACGCTCTACGCGGGGGCTTCCTCGAAGAGGCGTACTCATACCGGTGCTTCGTCGCCGTTCCTGGCCTTCTGGCTGCTTCTTGTTCTACGCATGATCCCATGTTGCGGCTTCCGATCGTCTACAAAAAGACTTACGTATGGGTTGCTATTCCCGCCACAAGGGGCGTTACCAGACGAATACCATTTGGCACCGTTAGGTGGCATTCGGCTGGCCGCGTAAACGCGGTAAGAAACAGAGCGGTTAGTCGTTAATACGACTAACGACGTTGATGGTTGACGGTGACTGAGAAACATGGAAAGATTTTTATCTTCTACCTTCTCTCTTCACGGGCGATCTTGACCGATGATCTTCTATAATGCTTCTTCAATCCGGCGAAGATGGACCAAAGAAATGTAGGGGATGAGAGCTAGTGGACTGTGTTTATTTATTGCAAGGGCTATTGAAACTGAACTACTGAACTATTACTGTGACATCTGTCTGACTAATTACTTTAAAAACGAAAATTGCTATTTTAAATTGCAAGGGGTTGAGCTGAAATCACAGAACGGTAATTTAATCACTATATTAATCACTATGTACAGTTGAATGTGCGGTAGTTAATACTAAAACCTAATAGGGATCTTAAGGGCTTCTTTCTTGCTTGTTATCTTGCTTGTTCTTCTGCCGTAGCCGCTTGAATCCGCACGAATGACGGAACCTCGCCAGGAGCGCTTCTTTTATTTCGGCAGTCGGTGTGATGTAGGCACCGAGTTGGTGCTAGCGTTTGTCCTTTCGGGGCCCGTTAGTGTTCTGATGCGGGGTGCGGGGGACGTGTCGACGTGGGTGTGGTGCGGGCGATGGACGATCATCTCTTCGCCGTCCGCAAAACAACGCGTTTGCGTACTGCAAGTTGCCGCCGTGTTTGTCTTTGTAGGTCAGCAGACTGGGACGGGATGCGATCTTTTTTTGCATCCTACCCTTGGAGGCGGGTTTGCCTCTCGCCGGATGATCCCAGCATATTTGCTGATTCTAATGTTGTGCTACAGGGAATGGAACTTTTTATTCCATAACCTGTAGTACCTATCGGAGGCAGAACCCAGCCTTGGTTTGGTCGCTCTTGCAAAATTGCATTACGTGATAAGCAAGAGTTCTCCCAAGCCTGGGCTCGCGCATTGAAGTCTCGGGATGCAAATACCAGCACTCTTAAAAAGAAGTATAATTCTGCTTACAGGTAATTCAAAAGTGTTTGCCAAGGCAAAGTAGGCACATAGGCAGACTTGGCGAGAAACTAATTCGCCTTCCTTCTGGAACACGTGCATTCTGATCTCTCTCCAAGGCTGACTAAAGGAATTTCTGCCAGCCATCTCTCCCATCTCTGCACAGGGTGGACGACTCACTGGCCCATGCCGCAAAGGAAAAAGCCGATCTACTGGGATCTCTCTTTGCCTCCAACTCGGCTCTTGATGACGGGGAACACACCACCGACCATCCCGCAGTGTGAGTGCTCCGTGCAGGATGTGCTGTTTACCCAACACTTGGTGCGCAGAGCACTCCTCTCCCTGGACATTAATAAGTCGAGTGGGCTTGATGGCGTCCCCTCTATTGTGCTGAAGACATGTGCTTCGGAGTTGGCAACGGTTTTAACGCCTCATTTCCGGTACTCGTACTCCCTAGGCGTAGGCCCGAAATCATGAAAGACAGCCTTCGTGCACCCAATCCTTAAAAAAAGGTGACCGCTCTGATTCGTCCAACTATAGGCCTATCGCCATCACCTCCTTGTTCTCTAAAAAAATGGAATCTATTATTAACAGCAAGCTCATGTGCTACCTTTAGGATGACCAGCTAATTAGTGACCGCCAGTACGGTTTCCGTTGCGGTCGCTCGGCGGACTTCTGGGTTACCTAACTCATACACGGGCGAAGGCAGTAGAGTCCAAGGGGGAGGCGTTGGCCATTAGTTTGGCACAAAGCACTTCTTACGAAGCTTCCTTCCTATGGGCTTCCCGAGAAATTATGCAATTGGATCACCAGTTTTCTTGCTGATCGGAGCATTAAGGTCGTAGTAGAAGGTGCATGCTCTGATTACAAGCCCATTAACACTGGTGTTCCACAAGGCTGCGTGCTATCATCAGGGCTCCCGTAAGGGCTACTGGCGCCTGTGTGAAAAAATGGATTTGGCGCCCCTTTAGGCATTTCGGATCATGTTTATTTATTTATTTTTTGAAGGTATTTTTTTTTGGTAAGGTAGGTAGACAGGTGCTTGAAATAAAGCTAAAAACTGAACTTTAGAAGTCATATTGATTTGTATACTAAAATATCAAAATGAAACAAACGGAATAAAATCATAACAAAATAAATTAAAATAAATTCTTGTTCACAGCCATTTTAAAGCATTTACTTAACTAATTGGGTACAGACACGTTGTTTATAAATACTAGAAAATAACCCAAAACTAAAAATCACATCTTTTTTAGGAACAAATGACAGAAATATTGCCTAATGTCAACATACATATAACTACTACTTTCTACTAACACTTAGATATTTTAAAAAACCGGCCAAGAGCGTATCGGGCCACGCTCAGTGTAGGGTTCCGTAGTTTCCCGTCCGTCACAATTAGTGTTCCCACTTATGAGTTTGTACAAAAACTGTTGTTGCCATCCAAGTTCAAAATGATTTTCCTAGAAAGTCCTTATAAAGTTCTACTTTTCAGTTTTTTTTCATATTTTCTAAACTTATGGTTCAAAAGTTAGAGGGGGGGGGGTGCAACATTGTTTTTTAATTTTGGAGCGATTATTTCCGAAATTATTGACATTATCAAAAAATCATTGTAGTAAACCCCATTCCCCCATCATTTTTAAATACCTTTCCAACAATATATCACACGTTAGGGTTGAAATTAAAAAAAAAATCACTTCCCACTTTACATATAGGGGGGCTACCCTAATAAAGCATTTTTTTTCCAATTTTTATTTTACCACTTTGTCGGCGTGATTGATATACATATTGGTAACAAACTTCAGCTTTCTAGTGCTAACGGTCACAGAGATTAAGCGAGGACGGACAGACGGACAGACAGACATGGCGAAACTATAAAGGTTCCAAGTTGACTACGGAACCCTAAAAATATGCAATAGGCTATGCAGATACTTCTGATAACAAATACCTAGGTAACTTCGTTATGAAATCAAAAATGATAGCTAGGTACAAAAGAAAAAAATACAAAATAGCGATATTTTCTTAGTGATAAGCGATAGCGGTCAGCCGCCGTAGAGTCTACATCACCTGAGGATGCCTCGTGTAGAGGCGAAACACGTGTCGTATTATCGTCGACGGTGTGTCTTTCCTGGAATATTGGTGTTGGGAGTAGTGGTGCCGGGAGTAGTGGTGTTGGGAGTAGTGGAGCTGGGATTAGTGGTGACGGGATTGGTGCATGCAATTGAGGGAGGGCGGGAGGTGCTCTTCAATCCAGGTAAGACACATCATTGTATTTAGTTAGCGGAAGGTTGCAAATTAATTAACATCTTTATTATTTAGTGAAATGCTTACGTTTGGAAAGGTGGAGATTAAATTGTTTTCAAATATATATTTTAAAATACTTAAGGGGTCAGTATCATTAAGTAATGAAAACAACTTTAAAGCTTTAATTTCATAAAACAAATCATTAGAGTCTATATCCTCGTTATCCTGATATGTCAGTCATTCTTCAAGAACAGAACAATGTTTTAAAATATCGCTGTCACTTAATTTGAATATGTCGCTAAAAAATCTGAAAATATTATCATACTCATTTAATAAGTCAAATCGATTTTTTAGAGAGATGTTTGATCTATAATTTTTGGGAAACACTAATTTTAAAGGCAGTTTTTGGATCAT
The DNA here is from genome assembly GCA_907164705.1 of Parnassius apollo. Classification (NCBI taxonomy): domain Eukaryota; kingdom Metazoa; phylum Arthropoda; class Insecta; order Lepidoptera; family Papilionidae; genus Parnassius; species Parnassius apollo. The sequence continues at coordinate 8,921,689 of CAJQZP010000220.1, forward strand.
GAGGGATCTAATCTCGGTGTTCATAGACAAACAGTTTTGGTTTAAATTTCCTACTGACCGTTGGTAACGGTGGAAATTCTTCTTCAATTTCGAGAAAGAGTGCTACTTCTTTCGCTTGTACAAGAATTTCTTCAAACGATTGGTCAGATCTATATTGCTGGAAGTGATCAACTAAATTTTAGATAGGGTTGGCATGCTTTAATATTAATTGTAGCACTTTGCATTTGTTTACTGACAATATTTATGTGAAATAAAACGGCATGCCAAGTAATAATTCCACAAATAAATTGAAATTTTTGTACAGACGTTAAGAAGGAACTCGCATTATGTCTTGCACCAATGTGAAAGGAATTATCTTCAGCTACTTCTAGAAGACTTTCGCAAACCTTAATTAAAGTTTAAGGATCTTTATTGAATCAATTCTGCTCGACCATCTTGTCCCACTTAGGGGCTTTAAACTTAACCCAGGGACATTTTTTGTCAGAAATTATATAACTCTTGCACAAGATTAAAAAAATTTATTGTAGCATCTGACACTTTAGAAGCGTCATTTACTGTTAAGTTCAAAGTATGAGTCTTTTTCTTAAAATCCGCTAGATGTCCCTATATACACAATGAATACCGAAAATCTAAATCTATAAATTCAGAAAAACCTTAAAAAGAGCGGACTCTATTTCATATAAATCAGTTATTTACAGTGTAGGTTAATGACATGACAACCAAAACAAAAATTATTCATGTACAAAATAAAAAAATATTGTAAAAAAATAAATCTTTAATCTTTAAACCACGTTTAAACATTAGTCATCTCATTAAAAATGAAACAATTAGCTCAGTACGTTCTTGTACCTTATGTAAATTGTAAATTAATAGCGAAGTATGGATCCAGATCTTCAAAAATAACTTCAGCGGAAGTTGAAGCTTCGCCAATGTCTCTCTATCTTTATATATATCTTTGGTTTGCCTTTACCGACTTGGTTGACATCTTTAGCAATATCGTACGTTACAGAATTCTTGTTTTAATTCTTAACTGATTTCTTATTGAAATAATTGAATAATTAAAGTTTTTTCTGATAGCTCGTTTTGCAGTTTGCTTTTAACTATATTAATGCACCAAATACGCGTTCAAATTCTGCATTGGAGTGCGGTAGTGATATAATTATTGCAAAATTACATAAATCTTCGATTATGTTTTTATAAATGCCTTCGATCAATAATAGCAACTGGTATGGTTGGTATTGTTGATCGAAGATAAATGCACAAGATTTTTAAATCCAATACCTGCGCAGAGAGGAATAATCATGCGAGACAAGTCCATTTGGGTTGAATGGTTTAAGATTTCAGTCAATTGCATTATATATTTTAGAAATATCGCGTTTATTTCATTACTTTTACTTATTTTTAATTCCCGACGTTTCGGGTGCTTTACAGCACCCATGGTCACGGGGAGGGACTGAGATATTTGACGTCCCAATGTCATAGTTAGTCCGGCTACCTTCAGTTTTTGAATATTAATTTTTGGTCCGATTTACGCAAAACGAGCTTATAGTATCATTGGCCGCCGAACTCAGTAGACAACAAGCTGGCCGCACACAGAAGAAGAGCGTGTACCTGCTGTGCTACCATATGTCAGAGGAGTCACAGACAAGGTTGGCTACATCTTGAAACGAGCTTCCATTAAAAATTACTACAAGCCGCCAAAGAAGATTAGTCAATTTTTACCATCCGTCAAGTGTAATATTCCTCTACAAGATGCAGGAGTGTACAAGTTAGATAGTGAATCTCTTACATAGGTCAAACAAAAAGATCCATAAAAACCCGCGTGAAAGAACATGTGTAGTGTTCGCGTAAATTTAAGAAATCATTAGTACGAAAAATACTATATTTTTATCCCCAATTCAACTGCCGCGCTTTTTTATATTAACTGTGATGGGAAGTCAGGAACACGATGTTTTACGTAAAGATTTTTTAATCATTATTGTAAAATTGAAAAAAGAAAGAAAAAGAGTAAGTATTAATATAATTAAAAATTAATTATTTTAATATGAATCTAAATTGTTAGGACTCCTGATTATAATTATTTTAAAGATAAGGTAAAAGGTAAGGTGGTTAGATCATTGATGGCCAAAGCAAAGAGCAATTAAAAATATAAATGGAAAAGACATAAAGATCAAAAATAAATGTGTCCTAACAGCAGCCCGTGTGTGTTCAATTATCTCCAAGGGTGTGGCCTTGGAGGCGTCGAAGACCTCTTCAAGAGACTCTAGGTTTTCCTCCAGAATCTGCCTCGTTGGCTCCGATGTGGGAATCCCAGCAGCTGGGGCCACAGTCGCTCTTTTCTTCTTTTCCTTCTCCAACTTCTGCCGCTGTCACAGGCTGCGGCTGGTCCGGAGACGTGAGCGGTCGCTTCTCCGGAGCCGCACTCGAGCTTCCCTTTGGGTTCTGCAAGCTGGGGCCTGCAGCAAGTCCTTTTTTTCTACAGAATTTCTGAAAAGTACTATTTTTGCATCTTTTTTGCCTTAGGCCCGCCACATACTACTAATATTTTACTTTTTTTTATTTTACATTAACACATTATGAAATTATATTAATTTCTAATTGATTTATATATTTAGTTCAAAAACTTTGTTGTTATTTTTTTAGTACCGAAAGTTTATTTCAAATCTGTAGTACCTATTTATTGATAGATCAATTTCATAATATATTAATGTAAAACTAAAATAAAATATTAGTTTGTGGCGAATACGTTCAACATAAACAGAACTATCAATGATAAAATTATTGGATCATGTAGCTGCTGGAGTAGGTCTGGGTAACTCGCCAAGCCTACGCCACGTATATTAGCGTCACCGTAAGCAATACATACTAAAACTCAACAACTTGAGCGAAAATGAAATAAGTTGGAAATAGGCGAGAGCTTTGTGTATAGGTAAATAAAATAAATAACAACAAAATCTCTGGTTTATCATACAAAATGTGTTATGACGCGATGTGATGAGTTTACCCAGTGCTCCAACATACGAACGTGCGGCTGTGTTGCTAGGCCGACTTAAGAATTTTTGCTGAGTTACTCAAGCCTATATCAGAGAACTTCGTGGCATTCCATCAGTAGCGACCCTATTTAAAAAAATATATAATTAGGATGACAAACAAGCACACAGACCACCTGACGGCGAGTGGATCCTGTGATCCGTGGACATCTGTCCTTGATTAAAAACCATACTGCAGATGCAAATACGTTGTTACTCCTGAGAACTAAGATGGAAAGCCTCGTAAACAGTAAAAGGGGTATTCGGTTGTCTATACTCACCATACAATACACAACAGCATTAAGCTTCTATTTTACTCTGGTATTCTGTGAGAGCGTGGTCCTTCCCCATTTCAGCCCACCCATTCGTGCTACAACTATAATATAGCTGCAGCGTGACGCTATCGCCTGAAGATTATTCTTTTTTTCCATTTTATTGACCAATTATTTGTGCTTAGGCATGACTTTGGGTGCATCTGGCAGAAAAAAGCGCTAGCAAGCACTTACTAGCGCTAAAATAGTTTTCGACCAGGACACGATTGCTACTTCAGTAGCGCTGACACAATCCGCCATTTTGCTTATTAAATTTGTTTGTTTTGAAGTAGTGTTTATAAGTTGTTTTTAGCAATATTAGTTTTAAGTAATATAATGACATGAATAGACAACATATACATGTTATTAAAAATTCATGATTCGTAAGTTTTTAATATGAATACTTCACAAACATATATTTAAATTAGGTTAGGTTCCCCGGTTAATACTAGCATCGTATCCTAGAGGAAAATAGCTACTTACTATTTGACAGCGCTTACCGCTTACGATCGCCATTTTGCTTACAAGCGCTTGCTAGCGCTTTTTTCTGCCAAACGCACCCTTTTTCTCTCTAAGACTTGTAGTTTTGAATGGACCGTCGACGAATTGTTGCCTTTGGTTTATGATTCAAATTGTGGTTGGTAGTGGATCTTGATACGTAAAAAAGATGTGTTTTAGCGTATTATGTGTCCGCGCAAGTGAACTACGGAACAGTACTCCGATGTTGATATAAGCATTAAATTACTTTATGGCGAGTGGCACATCACCATAACAACACTCCTCTTTTCCCGCAACTCCAACCTCGGCTGCAGCGTTACAGGCAGAGGACACCCCTCTCGTCGCAGCCCACCAACTCACCATGTTGGATTAGCTTTCGACTTGGTTGGCCAAGGCACGACTACTAAACACTCCACTACGGCTGGACGGGAACCGGCGCGGCGGGCAGATCCACACATATGGCGATAGTTGTTGGTGTTAGTACTACGCTCGAAGTTCTTGACGAGTATGTTTACCTAGAACAAATTCTCCGGCTGGGCAGCGTTCGAGAGATTACGACACATCTTATAGTTCCAGCCGTAGTATAGCTCAAAACTTGAAAACAACCTTTGCGTGTTTCTAGTGTCATCACTGGAATATATGGATCTGATTCGTGGTACTTCACTGCTGTTAAAAAACTCAAGGTCGCTGATCGGACTGTTATCGGAGTTTCACTGCGTGATAGAATTTAATATGAGGATATCCGTAGTAGAACCAGAGTAACAGACATAGCCCAGCGGATCAGTAAGTTGAAGTGGCTGTGGTCTGGCCATACGAGTACTGCTCGACTAGATTGAGTGACGATCTGCCCATCTAGTCGAGACAAGTGGCTCAACCGCATGCTATGTGGTGTTCTTTTGCCTATGTTCTTTAGTCTATGGGCTTGTAAAGAGGTGTAATAATAATGTTAATATGTAGATGCGTATGAATCGTAATAGTCTGTGATATGTAGTAATGATAATACAGGACCAATAATCGGCTAACTGCCTACATGTATTTTGTCGAAATAAGAAATATATGGAACAATTAACATGTTTTCGGTATTAATAAAACAAATGGTAGTGCCCACTTTATGGGGTCAATTTTTATTTTAAATAGAACATACAGATATACAAAGGAATAGAAACTCACAATATACATAAGATCCATTTAACACATACGTACAGTAATTGTTAGTTATTTCTTTAATTATACACATTCATTAAAATATTGTACCCATCTCTTTTGAAAATATTTCTATGGATATAAGCTTCAAGAGTCAGGAGCAGTCTTACAATCCTAATATTATTATGGTGTCCTATGACCAACATGTTTACTGTAAAATTATGAAATATCAGCAAATAATGTAGCTGGCATCTCCTTTTCATATATGTATATGGTTTGTAAAGCACCTCACTTGTTGGTACGACTATTTTTGCCCAGGAGTCCCTCTAGGTAGGTACCACTCTCTCTTTCCTATTTCTATCGTCAAATAGTAGTCCTTGCACTGCTGTTTTTTGTACTGATAAGTACAGGGACAGCATTATTTCGGGTTATTATGCACCTCTTGCCTATTTTCTCTGAAGTACGCTGCAGGCGTCCATAGACTGCAGTAGCCACTTACCATCTGGTGGTCTGAAAGTTCAGTTTGTCACTAACATTTTATAAAAAAACCTTACGTTCCTTTTTTCACTTGCACTCACATTAGGTACTATTTTACATGGCAATTTCACCGATCAAAATTACACCGGTATACATACACATCAATTAAAAATCTATTACACGATATCTACATTTACCTTAATCTATACAATTTAATATCATAATATTAAAGACGAATTTCGATAGAATATTAGATAATTTGCTATGAAATATAATATCCTATTAGATATTATATTTTATTTAGATATCTTTTACCTCGCAAAGTTACATTAAATATATTTACTTATTAAATATATATATATATATATATATATATATATATATATATATATAATAGTACTAATAGCTATTAATTTGGTGTTCTTGTTTTGTTTATGTCTATATAATCTTAATTATTTATTAATGTATAATCCAAAAGAAACTATAAATATAAAATTTTATTTAAATGAAATTTGCAAATATTAAAACCTTTATTTGCAAAAGGAAATAATTGGAAGTTAAGCATTTATATATTTTAGACTTAAGTGCTATTTTTAAAATTATTAAATAATATATAACAATAAGCGTGACAAAAAAAATTTATTACTCTTTAATTTACTGTATATTTATACACAACGACCGCTTAGTCCTTCATATGCCCGTTTATATGTTTTAAAGCAGAGTTATTTCTAAATTTAATATAAGGGATGTTGTATTTTAAAGTATATTTCCAATATGCACTATTAAAAAAAGAAGTATTTTCTGTTAGGTACCTTTTAAATGGAAATAATATTTAAATAATTATAAGCGGAGGTAGCTTAGTAGAGCTTTTTTCACATTTTAACTGTACTACTGCATGTAGATCAGAAATTCGAATCCGTTACACTTAATACTTTACACTTATTACTTTCCGGAAAATCCCTAGTTTGGTTTATCCATTTATGTAAAATGAAGTATTAAAAAACTTATATAGATACCACGTTTTTTATCATATTTTTGCTAGAAAGTTGGATGACAATCATCCAACACATAGCTAAAATTGGCTATACAGCTTTATATATTTTTATATATGATGGATTGGATTGATATTTTTATATGGATGATTGTCATCCAAATTTCAGCTGTATTCAAAATTTCAAGCTTCACCCAGAGGATGTTAGTTTAAAATCATTGGTAGAGCCATGCTGCAGCTATATTAGTAGTATAGTTGTATCAAGAATGGGTCGACTCGACCGGGGAAGGACCACACACTAAATACCAGCGTAAAATGCTGCTGTGTTACGAATGGTGAGTGCAGAGAACCGGAGACCCTTTTTACTGAAAATGAGACATTCCATCTTAGTCCCCACGGGCACGGTAATTTTATCTATACAGTACTCCAACTCCATACAAACGGACGAAGCGAGAGCTATGCCTACGCGCCTCGATCTCGGCATGCGCTCGGCATGCAGACAGTCGTGACTGTGCCGCAGTGATGATTTTGTGGAATATATAAAAAAATGGAAGAAATAAATAATAGAATAGAAATAAAGAAATAATAAATCTGAACTTCATTTAAAACCAAACATATAAATTGTAAAATATTTTTTACCTGGTATAGAATATAGATACCTCTATAACCAAGTAAAAGATATTCCTTTTCTCCACCTTTTCCACGTTTCTCAAAACAATTTTTAATTAAGCTTTATATTAGAATGCGGATTTTTTATACTTAAAAATTTAATAATAAATCATTTCGTACGTCTCAGCCGAGGTGCAAATATTTTTCGGTCGCAAATTCATAAGATCGATTTGTTATTCAAACATAAACATGGTTTTTTAATTAAATCTACCAATCAAAAACGACACGAATTTTTATTGAACACTTCCTATTCAATTCACAAAGTACCTATTATATTTGTTAAAAAAAGTAATAAATCAAAACTAATGGAAACACAAAGTCTAAAAATGCGAGCAGCCCCTATCGCATGTATATGTACCGCGCGGCTGTAGGCATTTATTTCAAAGATGCGGCCGAGTTACAATACTGTATAGATAATATTACCGTGCCACGGGTGACAACACATCTGCATTTTGATTAGTAATCGAGAACACATGTAGGTGTCTATGGGCCACAAAAACCACTTACCGTCAGGTGGACTGTGTGCTCGTGTCACCCTATTACTATAATAAAAAAAACAAGAATGTGATTTAATAAAACGTGGTAAAAATATAGGTACTAAATTGGTAACACGCGAATTATTTAACTTCGCCTCTGTATATTATCTGTTATTATTCACAACCCCTTTTTAATACTAGTACCTATTTATAGTAAAATAAAAATATTACGCACAGTTTGTTAACATGTCGCAAAGGGGTTGAGGGTCATAAGCTTGACAGGGAAAGAGATATCGTCGAAGTTTATACCGTAAGGAAAAAAGAATGTAATAGGTGAACGAACTAGAAGCATAGATATTTACCAAAATTAATTGTTTTTTCTTCGATACAAATTAACTACCAATAATACTACTAAAGTTACAACCTTTATCCGTCCCGCTCCTGGACACGGGAATCCTCTCATTCCTAAGGTTGTAGCCGTGGAAGCTCTTTAGCCTATCCCGGATGGCATGATTTACCTACCTCTGAAGATGTAGAGCAAAAATATTTTAAATTGTTTTAAAATAAACTTTAAATAATAAAAAAAATGAAAAAGTAACGTAAGTAACGAAATTCACATCATGTGACTAGACTAGATTAGGCTTAGCAACCGGCTCGCGAGAGTCGTGACGTCCCTTATTTTGCAAATTGTCTCGTTTTATTGTATAGGATTACATACATTTCAGTCAAAAGTATCTAGAAGTGTACTCCTTTCACATATTCGCATGAAAATCAATAGATTAAAACATATTTAAATGTGCAAATATATAAGAAAGTATTTATTATAAATAAAATATATAAGTAAAATAATATAAATTGATTAAGAAGAAAATACCGCAGCCTTAGAACATATCGTCACTCATCGCGTTTGATGTTGCCGTAAAAGCCACATAAACTATGTTAGGGTTGTCAGAACGGGAATAAAAAATAAAAAACTGATTTTATTTTATTTCATGTTTAAACAAATTCCTGTGTATGTGGAAACTGATGAAACTTTTAATTATCTTTAAATGAGGACGACCCACAATTTTTATCGCACTTCTAGTGTAAACCATTTTAATTTATTTTGCGTTACACCTACAACAGCTACAACCCTAGAGGACAGACTAACGGCCACTCGGGAGTGCTCCGCCCGCGTCTCACCTCGCACCGCACCGCACGATTGTCCCGCCTAAACGCCTTCGACGACAAAGGTACTTTATTTCATTTTATTAAATATGTTTGACTGCAATGCAACATATAAAAGATGGTTTCAATCTCCGATACACTAATGTCGACTTCAGAAGCTATTATGTTAAAGTTATATTATTCTGAACAAATTTAGTTTAGAATCTTTTTTCACTATTCGATACTTTTGCAGATCTGTCCCGATTTTTTTAGCCTCGTCAGTGCACTAAGATTGGTAAGCATATGTGCAGCCTTATTATACGCGTGGTAAGTAATTAATGAAATTGTAGGAGTAGGTAAGGCTCTTGACCCCCCGAACGAGTTCCTGCCTTGTCGTGGCGGCTTCGTACCTTAGTAGCCGTGGCTTGGTCACCCGCGAAAAACAAAGAGAAATCCATTTGGCTGGCCCGCGATGAAGGGCCGGCCCGAGGTGGCCACTCCGAGTGGGCTTGGCGAGCCCAAATCAGATGTATGTCGGTGGGCTGCGGCGAGAAGGGTGTCCTCTCCCCCTACTAATGCAGCCGAGGTCGAGTCGCGGGGGCAGAGAAGCGTTGCTGACGGGGCTGCACCATTGATGGTTCGGAGGTAGGACCGAAGGGGGAGAGGAGAGTCAGTATTGCGAAGCACCGCTCTCCATTCCCTCCGCGGCCGAAACTTGGTTGGCGACGGGGCCAGAGACTAGACCCGCCGCTGGGCAGGCAAGTGGCCCGTTACGCAGGTGGAGTTGAATGCAGCGAAGAAAGGCTTGCCTTGTGTTTCTGGTGCGCCTTGCCCGAAAAGGAAATTGGGGAGAAGTCCTCCCCCAAGGAAGGGCTGCCATGGGGCGGCTAGTGCTGGTAGGGCCGCGGATGTGTGCGAAAGCATTCCCGTGGCCCTGCTTATATGCGGCGAAGGGAAACACCATGGGGTTTTAGTCGGTGCGAGTTCGACATAAGCGTCCTTACCCCCACGAGGCGGGTAAGCGTAGACATTACCCCACGTAAAAAAAAACGTAACGCTCTTGACCTAGAACCAACCGCTAGCAAAAAGCTTACTTCAAATTACTTAATAGTATTTTTCAGACATGCAGATTTCCACAAGATGTTACTTTCACCGCTGTGCACGCGGTAAAATAGCACTTTACACTGCAATTAATAGTGTTCTTAGTATTGCCGGCGATCGAACCCGGGTTACTCGCGTATTATGAAATTTACGACGCGCATAGAGAAAAAGTTAAGATTTCATATTGTTATCGGGTACTTGAAAAATACCAAATCGCATATGCCTAAATAGGGCACAATGAAAGTTCTGCGCTCCCGTCCTGTGTGGCTAAAAGTTAAGTTTTATAAAACATAATGAGTCTCAGTATTCTTTGGTAAAGGACTCGTACAGTTGTACCTTTGCCAGTGTCAAGTATCTAATATGAAATTATCCTAATACAATTTGTTTGAAAACTTTACAATGTGTTGATGCGCCATATTGCAGTTTTTTGGAGATTTTAACAGCAATTTGAGCTAGCAGACATTCGATGACGATAGTGTCTCAAGGTACCTTAGCGAGCACAATAACTTGAGGTTCACATCACCATCAAATTCAAAATAATACAGGAGTAGCAACTACACTACAAAGGAAAAAACCCATAACGAAAGTAATTTAAAGATTATATAATTATGACGATAAATCATGTGTCAATTGTTTTTTATTACAACTTTCATCTTTCGTAGCAAAAAATGGAATAACGCAAAAAACATTTTAGGGCGATGATTTTTTGTGAATTTAAAAATTCACTTTCCGCAAGATTGCATAGCTTGTCTTCATAATGCTTTTGAGAGGGTAGCCTCACCTAAGTACCTACCGTAAGGCGTTGGTAGGCAAAATTTAATCGTGGCCATTTCTGTCCATGATGAAGTTCGTGAAGGTCGACCATCAATTGCGATCACTGAGGAAAATGTGGCTATTGTCAAGCGACAAAGTGAAAAAACTGGTGCATCAACTAATATGAAATCGAGGACTTTCGGGTATTGGTATAAGCCAAATTAAAAAACATGACATCAACATTTAATAGAAAACTTTCTTGCCACTGGATTCCTCGTAAACTCACCAAACTAAAACGGGCTCGAATAGATTTGTGAAAAAAATATTGTTAAATCACGATCACGGACGTTCAAATGCTGTGTATGACCTTGCGACACGAGATGAAACTTATAGATACATTTCACAAAGCAAGCAGCAACTTGGATGGACGAAGGCGACAGCAAACCAACAAAATTGAGAAAGGCAAGAATCGTGAGCAAAAATATGAATGCGTGTTTTTGTCGTGTCTGCGCAATCCCACGTGATGAACGAAATATTAGCAACAGTTAATACTGAGTGGTACACCACCTTTTTTGCCCAGTGTCTTTGAAAAATAAGGAAGAAAGGACCAAGAAGTCTTTTTTCACCATGACAATGCTTGACCGCACACCGCGGACAAGGCAGTCATTTTTAATTTCTCAAAAGGTGAAGAAGCTCGTGACCCATCTCGAATTCAGTTTAAACCTCGCACCAGTGCCATTCACTAGCATGGGCGCCAGTGCGGCAAGATAGTGGTGATAAACATTAAACGGAATAGATAGATAAAACTCTAAACAACGAGTAAGAATAGATATTTCTATCGCAATCTTATGAGAATATTAGAAAATCACGGCATATCAGTATCTGTAAAAAAAATATCTGGCTCAAAGGACCACAATTCATAGTATATCAATGTACAACAGCAAAAATGTACTAGATATCTCTTTTAATAAAGCAAAAGCGAACTAACTAGAAAACCAAAAATAAATAATTTTACACACATATTACCTTCGATTAAGTTTCAAATCGGGACCTGTGACTAAATAATAACATACTTTGACTAGTACTTACTTTCACTTACACACGAATGTACACAACACAAGGTATCAGAAAGTAGAAGACCCGAAAGGCCACTTTTAAATACAAGACTGACAAACGGGCGCCCCTTCCCTATAATGCTAAGTGGAAACACACAACAGTAAAGTGGATATTATGGACTATAGACGCCGACATCTTACCACAATAAAGAATCAAATTGCAGAACGAAGTGGCGTAGCCAGTCAGCTCACCTCCTGAATTTTTAATGAGTCACATTAAATATTTAAAAAAAAAACTGATGAAGAATTGTTCCTACTGAATACTTTTGGTACGAACCCTGAAGCGTTAACAGTTCTAAAAATAGAGATACAGGCTTCATAACATACACTTGGCAATGTATAAAAATAACATAAAATAAGTATAAAAAACAATTTATGTTGCTTGTATTCGGATTCGATCCCAGAACGCGCGATATGTCAAATGTAGTCCCAACGAAAGTATAAAATTTACCAATCCTTGCATAAACTTCTAACACGTAAAATATTATAGAATGATGAATATGATGTGATCATAATTGTTTATACGCCTTTGTTTATTTTACCAAAATATCAATACGTGAAATATAGAAACTAAAAAGCAGTCAGAGCTATCTGACATAAAACTATCATCTATTCTTTACGAAATAAAATAAAAACATAAAATTGTACCATAAATATAATTCATTGAGTAGTCATAATTGAAGAAAAAAACAGTAATTAGGCACACAGTATTTACAATAAATAAATTATTAATATATATTTATTCAAATGAAAGGCATAAGTAGAGGAAATTATAAATGTTAAGTATTAAAAATCTTTAGATACATCTAATTCTCTTCTTCACTGCTGTATTATATTATAATTTTTTGCATGTCACATAATAGTGATAGTAGTGATAAAGAAATAATAACCATTTACACCAGCTCCTTGTGCCTTTAATCGAAATAAAAGTTGAGTCTCCTAATTCTAAGAAAAATTAATAAATAATAATTTTGATGCTTTATATCAAATATGAATAAGTTAAAATTCACACAAAAATTATTTACCATTTTACTAACATATACAACAACAAAATTTACTTAAAAATATTGTGTTTGTGCAAACAACATAGTTAAAAATCTGACGTGTGCAAATAATGCCCATATATATTAGATAGTTAATTTTATATTCAAGACAAGGCAACATTGGTAAACCCAACTAAAATGATATACAAATACACTTACAATTTCAAATGCATTTATCATATTAAGACATAATTGTAATGTGTAATAGTTAAAAATAGTTAAAAAAAATCGTTAAAATAGTTAAAAATGTTGCTACCGTAAACTTATATTTTTGTATATATTGAAGGTGCCTTAATTCATGGTAAAAGGAATTATTTTATCATGAATGCTCTTTCCCAAGAAAATTTGCAATTAATATTACTATCTATTCACATAATGATTCCATTTTTATTACAATTTAATAACATGCATTTGAACTGCAAAGTTGCCTGCGTCTCAGGTTCTTTGTACACATGTAAAATTCCATACAGCGAACAAAAATTTGCTAAAGTAAAAACGATAAAAGGAACAAAGCCAGAGACACCTAGAAATACAAATAACATAAAATTATTTAAGCTATTTGTCACAAATACAAATTACTTTAAATAGAATTAAAATTACATATATTTTATATATTTGGCAACACTGACTATACTGAGAGTTGCCAGTAAACGAATAAGTAATATCCTACAAATATATTTCCTTCTTTTACGGCAACACATATATCTAGTCAGTAAACTTATATAAATTCGGTATCCCGTTATATTAACTAATCGCTATGTCATATGGTTTACAATAACATGCCACATTTTCGCAACATATAATTTACTTATAAAATTAAATTTTTTTCAAAGTGTAAAATCCAAGAAAAATAAGCTTTCTATTTAAATTAATTGTTTACATTTTACATAAATAAAGGACTTACTATTGTACTGTCGTAAACGTTAAAGACGGAGATCAACAAAATTAAATTCAATTGAATGTGAAAAACGAAAACACGTCGTAGTGTAACAACGAATCTGTTACTATGAAATAAATGACTTAAATTAAAAAAATTGAAAACCGCCGAAACAAAAATAGCTGATGATATTCAAACGGCGGAAATAAACAAAGTACTACTGTTGTATGTACTGTTGTAAACGTTAAAGACTGAGGTCAATAAAATTTGATTCAATTTGAATGCGACAAATGAAAAAACGCCGTAGTGTAATCTGTTACAATGAAATAAATGACTTAAATTAAAAAAATTGAAAACCGCCGAAACAAAAATAGCTGATGATATTCAAACGGCGGAAATAAACAAAGTACTACTGTTGTATGTACTGTTGTAAACTTTAAAGACTGAGGTCAATAAAATTTGATTCAATTTGAATGCGACAAATGAAAAAACGCCGTAGTGTAATCTGTTACAATGAAATAAACGACGTAAATTAAAAAAATTGAAAACCGCCGAAACAAAAATAGCTGATGATATTCAAACGGCGGAAATAAACAAAGTACTACTGTTGTATGTACTGTTGTAAACTTTAAAGACTGAGGTCAATAAAATTTGATTCAATTTGAATGCGACAAATGAAAAAACGCCGTAGTGTAATCTGTTACAATGAAATAAATGACGTAAATTAAAAAAATTAAAAACCGCCGAAACAAAAATAGCTGATGATATTCAAACGGCGGAAATAAAGTACACTGTTGTATGTACTGTTGTAAACGTTAAAGACTGAGGTCAATAAAATTAGATTCAATTTGAATGCGACAAATGAAAAAACGCCGTAGTGTAATCTGTTACAATGAAATAAATAACTTAAATTAAAAAATTCAAAAACCCCGAAACAAAAATAGCTGATGATATTCAAACGGCGGAAATGAACAAAGTACTACTGTTGTATGTACTGTTGTAAACGTTAAAGACTGAGGTCAATAAAATTAGATTCAATTTGAATGCGACAAATGAAAAAACGCCGTAGTGTAATCTGTTACAATGAAATAAATAACTTAAATTAAAAAATTCAAAAAAATCCTCTAACTGATGATCTTCAAACAGTTGAACAGATTTTCTTGAAACATTGCTAAGAACACTTTCGATTAAGACAACTTGCAAAAGATTTTTTTTATCAAAATCGGTTCATCCGTTCAATTGTTATGATGCCACAGACGCACACAGACACACACACACTATAAACAGCCCACTGTTTTCGTCGGGGGGTTAAAATGACAAAATTGATAAAAGCAAAGAGCATCTTCACAGGATATCGAGATCTATGATATTCTACAAATTACTGCTTCATTAAAAGGTGGAGGTAGGTGTTTTATTAACTCCTTTCTCTCGCATACCTTATGTGATAAAACACTAATCCGTAAAAAAGATAAAAAAGAAGAACACGAGTAAATGACATAGTCTAACGGATCAAAAAGGTTGGAGTGGCGATGAAACGGCCATGTGACTCCAAACCGATAACCGATGGAAAAGTAAAGATTCTTGACTGGCAGCTTCGAACGGACAAAGGCAGTGTTGGGCAAAAACCAATAGATGGAGTAGCGATCTATGAGTCATGTGGGTGGTTGATGGATGCAAGTGGTTCGGGACCATACTTAGTGGCAACCCATGGGGAAGGGTTATGTTCAGCAACTGTTCAGTGGACATGTAATGAAATATAATGATAATGATGATACATATATTTAAAGACCCTCATAATAACTAAGGTGGGTGTACCATGGAAGGCCACTAACAAATAAATAGTTATATTATTCCTTTATTTACTGGATAAATGAAACTAACAAATATTTAAGTAACACTTTGTTTTATTACATAACATATACACCACTTTTTTAAATTGCAGATTTAATCAATATTGATTGAACTTAAGTTCCATTGAACTCTTTCAAATGGCCTTGCTAGGAACGAGGCTTCATAAGAAGGCCATTATAATATATCAGTAATTTAACACTAAAGTTTAATAAACAGCGATTAAATCTTGTTACGTAATAAAACAAAGTATTACTTAAATATTTGTTAGTTTCATTTATCCAGTAAATAAACGAATAATAACTGTTTACTTGGTAGAGGGGTCTTTCATGGTACACCCACCTTATTTTGACGTCGTCGATTCCCGAAATCAATGAAGCGAGGGACCGTATTGCCAAAATAGAGTGTAAGTAGAAGGAATTTGTTATCACATGGCAATAACTACATTTTAATAATTGGCCTTCGAAGGAGCATGGCCTTCTACGTTGGAACGATATTTTGTCTTGAATTTAATTAACACCATTAGTAGTTTAGCCTGTCGAAAGTTTACTGCTGATCATAGGCCTGTCCCACATATTACCTTTAGGGGAATAGTTGTCACGCTGGCAGTTGCGTTCTCTACACACACCAAACGAAATACAACAGCCTTTAGCTGCTATTTTACGCTGGTATTCTGTGAGAATGTGGTTCTGCCTCAGTTGAGCCGACCTATTCCTGCTACAACTAATATAGCCCAGCGTGGCTCTACCGCGTAAAAGTGTTGTTATATATATTTAAAAAAAAGTGTTGTTAACTAATAAGTCTACAATACACTTATTTTTAATATCAAGTTTGTGCGAAAATTTACAACCGTATGACAAATATGCACAGTGTAGCACGTGAAAACATGGCAAACTAATTTGCACTTCGTCGCTACTAATAAATGGTAATTAAAATATTAAACGAAAAACAATTTTTAGTGGCTGCAAAAGTAGTACAAGTATTGGGCTAATTTAATTTAACAAATCACTAATTATGAATATAATAATTAGAATTAGGAAATTAAAATAAATAATAAAAAGCGTGGAGCAGATGTAATATATTAGTAGGTATCATACAGGGTATGTGACATCAATACGAATAAAAACAACACTTATGTACTTTCTATATCAATTTTCGGTAAATAAAAAACCGGCCAAGAGCGTGTTGGGCCACGCTCAGTGTAGGGTTCCGTAGTTTCCCATCCGTCACAATAAGTGTTCCCACTTATGAGTTTAAAGGTGGGTATCCATTATGTTCGCGCTCCAGCAGCGCTCCGCGCTCCTGCAACTGCTCCCGGTAGTGGGTACGTGCGCGAACATGGAGCGTGCAACATGGCACGCTCCGCGACAGGCGATGCCAAGGAGAGACCAACCGAACAATTCGATAATACCCGACCCAATGTAATAAGTACCTACAGCGCCATCTCTCGGGGAATTGGGTTACTAATTAATACATAGACGTGCCTGAAGTTTTCGGTGGTAATTTTGGATAATTTTTTAATAATTCTTTTTTTTGTTTGAAAAAAAGATACGTTCAGGATAATAAAATATGTAAACGAAGTTAAAAAAATGCCTGCTTAAAACGATTATACTACAAACTTAGTCCAGAAATTATTTTGTACAACTTTTTGACTTTTTTTGTACAAAAACTGTTTCCATCCAGGATCAAAATAATTTTCCTAGAAAGTCCTTATAAAGTTCTACCTTTCAGATTTTTTTCATATTTTCTAAATCTATGGTTCAAAAGTTAGAGGGGGGGGGGACACATGTTTTTAACTTTTGGAGCGATTATTTCTGAAATTATTGACATTATCAAAAAATGATTTTAGTAAACCCCTATTCATTTTTAAATACCTTTCCAACAATATATCACACGTAAGATTTGAAATTAAAAAAAAAATCACTTCCCACTTTACATATAGGGGGGCTACCCTAATAAAACATTTTTTTCCAATTTTTATTTTACCACTTTGTCGGCGTGATTGATACACATATTGGTACCAAATTTCAGCTTTCTAGTGCTAACGGTCACAGAGATTAAGCGAGGACGGACAGACGGACAGACAGACATGGCGAAACTATAAGGGTTCCTAGTTGACTACGGAACCCTAAAAACGATACATAAAAACGTAATAGGCACCAAGCGCATTTCATGTAAAAATAAAAAATAAGTACGCTCGTGACGTACGTTGCGTATCGTAGGTTAGTGAAAAGATCACCTAATTCAAACATACTATTGTCTCCAGGGTTGTCTATAATACCATGCCAATCAAACATCAATCCACAATTATATTTACATAAAATATATGTATAACAAATTTAGATAAATTTTTAGTTAATTTTTGTGCGATACCGGTGACCTTAATGCGTAAGATATAATCGCAATCGACGTATTGATACCGAAACAAAAAAGTTACTTAGTCTGCATCCCCATTATTTAGTCGTTGTAGACGAATTATATACGGACAGTACAACTCTCCCCGGATTCTCAAGTTGTCACTGAATCCACGTGGGTCTGGAATACCCCTATCCCATATCTTATTGATTTCAATCATAATCTTTCCCATTACTTAATATAGTAATGTAACCATAGGTACTCAACCTCAGCTCATGTTACTGCTACAGCTTATCAAAAATCCACTGCTGAACGTAGGGCTACCATTTGAATTACTTCATAGGGGATATTTGACATATTTGCAACGCTTGGCAGGCGAATAAGCAACAACAGTTTCTTTTATTAATTTGAGATGTTATGAGGAAGACTTTTATGGGCTGGTTGATAGGAATAATTTGAAGAACATATCAGGATGACGCTGCTTTTTCCCTCTGTCGTCCCTTACGACACGCGCGGGACAATATATACTACTAGTGGATATTCTTACACCGCCACTACACGGTTGCTCTCTTGTTAACAACATCATAATTCTTTATAAAATGTCTATAGAATACGTTGATATTTAAGGCTCTCTATAATAACTTATTCTGGGGACTATGCATGCCTCAATTACTTTTTTATTAAAGAAGGTTAAATTTGTACGTGAGACAGGCCCATTTTTACATGAATTAGGAAACTAGTGAATTAAACTACAAAAGTAAAATACAATACAAATACAACAAATTCAAATATAACAGAGGATATTTTGTTAATGTTTAAAAAACTTATGTGTGAAATTACAGTCACCATTTTTGTAACAAGGCACAAATTAAGAAAGTATTTCTTAGCTTTACAGCAACTCCTGTTTTTACGTCATTTTAGTCAAGTTTTCGAATTCTATCATGACCACAGATTATGGAAGAACATTATTTAAAGTTAATATTTTTTACGATTCTGAATGATATCAGATTCAATGTTGCCTTGAAAAGAAACCGAATTTAAAGGTATTAACTGTGCTAGTTTATGATCTATCTAAGATGGCTCATACGAAAAAAAGTCTAATAATATTAAAAATTAATTAAACAAGGAAACAATTTTATGCTCCTCTTTTTGGTTACCAAATTATTTTGTTACCACATTCCACTACAAAATTAGCCACATTCATAATTAATGCAAAGATTGCATAGTATTTAATAAAGCTAATAAAAATATGTGGACATTATAAAACAATATCAATAGAAAATATTTACAATAAAAAAATTACAAGTAAAAACTTACAGCGAGGGACGAAAACAAATTAAGCTTAAATTTTATATTGTTAAAAGGATATATCAACAAATTTAGAATATAGCTTGTAAGAATTTATCACAGTTTTTTATCTGCTAAAAACGGTCAATGTTAAAAGTTCTTTGACTTGGAAACGGTGTTCATTTTTATTTTAGTGAAATATAAAATTTATCTTTGTACAATTTTTAATATCTTATATAAAAAAATTCTCAAACTTGTCAAAAACCTTTTACGGAGACATGACTGACTAGGAACTAAATGGAACTTCAGTCTAAACTTAAAAACTCCAATTTGTAAATATATTCTATGGATCTAACAAGAATTAAATCAATAATTTACAAAATTTGTTTAAACTTGTTTTAAATTTATTCTTACTCTAACATTTCTTGAAAATAGTAAAATTAATTTTATTTGAAGTTATAAGAAATACCCAAAAATTTATCTAACAAATACACATTCAATTCACAAATAAATTATTAACAGTATAAATAAAAAAAATATCGTCTGTATTGATACAGCTTGCTTTTATATATTAGCTCTTATTAGCAACTATTTATCTAGCGTAGCTATAAACTGGGTAGACATGCCTGTTCAAACAGACATAGAACCTTATGAATTAATTCATATTGTTCAGAATTCTGTACCATACCACCTCTATTTAATCTCATGTTGCAAACTATACCTAGAACATCGACTTTCTGTTCATTAGTTAGCTGCTTTATACCATTTAAAATAGCTATGAGACAGCCAGTTCTACCAATACCGGCTGAACAATGTATGATTATTGGTGGTGACTTATTTTCTGCAGACAAATCAAGTGGAGAAGATACCTTAACAGTTACAGGACAAGCAACACTCTCAGACACTAATGGTGGAAACACGAACTTATGATCAGGTTTTGGACTATCGTAACAGTTGCACTGTTCGTCTTTCTCTTCACCACTTTCGCTAAAATTATAACTTTGCTCCTTCAACACGTCCAAACCTAAATTTAACAATGCATTAACATCCTTTGGACACTTATGGTCTGCCCAATTGTGAAACCAGTAATGGTATACTGTTATTACACTTTCACTCTTCTCATCAACTCTCGGTATTAAATGTTTCACATTCAATTTTCGTATAGTGTAGCCGGATTTTTTAACCATACCAGTATTTTTAATTACAAAACTGTTTTTAACACTTTCTGTTTCACTAAAAAACCTTGTTAATTCAGGGCTTGTTATTGTTATTTCCTCATTTAATTCTAATGGAAAATACTTCTCGCACTTCTGACGATTGTTCTCGACAAAGTTGGTAAGCATCACAATCTTCTGAATGACAGTTCCCGAAGACATTGGCTCACTTTTTTCATTTAGAAAATCCTCTGTATTTTGTTGGACCATCATCCAAAAATCGTACATGGTGTTTTGAAGCGGACCTTGTGTAGCTATATAGCTGTTTTTGGTATATTCATGCCCCTGAAATACGAACATTTATAGTGAGTAAATGAGAAGTTTTATTTTTAGTAAATCTGTAAATACGGCTCAATACGTTTTAATGTTCAAAGATTTTTGTAGTAATATGGAAATTTCAATGTATAATATTATACAGAATGGGTCCCACATGTATGCAATAAATGAAACCACAAGTAATACTAGTCCCTAGAAGTGTAGAAAAATTAAATATTAAATTAAAACCCGTAAAATAAAAAAGTGAAATTTTCAAACAAAATAAATATTAAAATAAATTCAGTAAAAGTGAACACTCTGTTTAGACAACGTACCTTGACCCCTTGGAAGAGTGACAACGTTGCACGCGGGTGGCACGCCGACAAAAGACACCGCTGTCGATATGTCGCAATACCAATAGTTTGCACTGCGTGGCAACGTCGCTTTTTAATGTTCAAGGATTCAAGTTCATTGAATCATTGACTTAGTGACCCAGTTCTATAGAGTGTTCAAATTTGCTTAAAATTAAAACTCTACTTTTTGACCTAATTACTGGACCGATTACGTTCATTTTTTGTATATCGTCAGCAAAAGGCGATAACAAGTTATATGGTTTCAAAATTTATTGCATATATGTGGGACCCATTCTGACAAATATGTATCAAGATTAACCTAAGACATACATCTAAATAGACAACACAGGTACTGCGGTCTATATGAAAACTACGTTACCATAATTTTTCTACCTACTGTGACGTCAGAAGTGCTATTTAGTGACGGGGAAACCTTTTTCTGCGTTAAATAGAAAGGCTGGGAAGCACTCCGCCTTTGCCCGCAGAGATGAAAACGCACAAATAATAATAATGGTGGACTCCCCAATATTAGAACAACATGGCTGTTTATTCATCACTCCTGTCAGCATTTTTTTAATAGTAAAGAAACCGACCAGAGGGGAAGCTATGTCACCGGCATAGGTGTGACATGAACATTAAACATGATCTTTGTTTTGACCATGCATTCATTCATCTTAAGGCCTATCCGTTGGGAGACACTATTGGGGTCATTGAGCATAGTGCTTAGGTCCACCAGCGATTCTGCTATAAGGACTATATCGTCGGCAAATCGAAGATAAGTTATGTACTCGCCATTGATGTTAATACCGTATCGTATCCAGTCCAGTAGCTTGGAAACGTCTTCCAATGCAGCGGTGAAGAGTTTCGGGGATATAACGTCACCCTGTCTTACACCTCCCTGCAGTTAGATAAGTTTCGTACTCTGCTTCTGTGCTCGGATAGCCATCGTAGCCCTACTGTACAAACACTTCAGCACTTCGATATACCGACAGTCCACTTGGCACGTTGAGGGGACTGCAGCACCACTCAAATTTCGACGGAATCAAAGGCTTTCTCATAGTTCACATACGCCAGGCAAAGTGGCAGATTGTACTCTTCAGACTTTTGTACAATTTGCCGAAGGGTATATATGTGGTCTATGGTGCTAAAGCCTTTTCGGAAACCAGCTTGTTCGGGAGGCTGGAAATCATCGAGTCTGCGTACGAGACGATTCGTAATGACTCTCGAAAACAGCACGTAGACGCGGCTCAGAAGGGATATCGGTCTGTAGTTCTTCAAGAGAGCGTTGTCACCTTTCTTGAAGAACAAGGCCACCGCACTTCTGCTCCACGCCTCGGGAGTAGTGCCACCATGGAGGACGGAATTGAAGAGCTTCCGAAGGACTTCAAGTACCGGTTTTCCACCCACTTCCAGAAGCTCCGCTGTAATTTCGTCCTCGCCCGGGGACTAGCCGTTTTTAACGTGCTAGAGAGCTATTCTAATCTCGCTCAGACTGTCGTCCGGGATATCTTCGGAATAGTGTCGGATAAGACTTGCTCTTGGATCGCTACTCACACTTGCATGTGGCTCCGACGATGACGTGTACAGCTGCCCATAGACCTCTGAATCTCACTCAAAATCTCAGGTGACCCGAAAACGATGCTGCCACACTCAGTCTTTAGCTCCGACATTTGGCTCTTTCTGACAGACAATCCCTGGCAAAGATTTCGGAGCCTTGTTTCCGCTCGATCGCTTCTTCAATACGAGCTGTACTGAAGTTGCGTAAGTCCCGCCGCATGTATTTGAAGATCTGTCTGTTCAGTTGCCTGTATGCTGCCAAATCTGCTGACGACTGCAGCTTCATTTCCCGTCTAACATCCATGTGATTAATAGTGTGATCGGAGAGATCTTCTGCGGCGAGTCTTGCAGAACTTAGCTACGACCGCATGGACAGTTTCCACGAGCTTGTCATTCATATCGTCCACTGCATTGTAATCTTCTAGGTACTTAAAACAGTTTTGTAACTCGAGCTGAAAGGGACTTTGCATCAGAGCACGAGAGGGACGGAGCGTTGACTTAATTAGACGAGACCTCTCCAACTTAACGTATAGGTTCAGTGTACCTGGAACCATTCAGTGATCGCTGCCAGTTTTCACCCTCGCGATCACTGAGACATCACTAAACAGTTGACGGCTCATCGTCATAATGAAGTCAATCTCATTTTTTGTCGAACCGTCGGGGCTCGACCAGGTCCACTTCCTGTAGGGGCGCTTCTGGAAGAAGGAGTTCATCACAAAAAGTCAATTTTTCTCCATGAAGTCGGCCAGCTGCTGGCCCCTTGGGTTCCGTTGCCCTATTCCAATTTTCCCTAACTTTAGCTCACCGCTTTCTCTTGTGCCTAGTTTTGCGTTGAAGTCTCCCATCAACACCGTATAGTGCAGTTTGGAGGAATGCATGGCTCTAGAGATATCCTCATACATTTCCTCCACCTCCTCATCGGGATATGCCGAGGTTGGTGCGTAAACTTGTATGACCTTCAGCGAATACCGTTTAATGATTGTGTTCTGAGTATCAGGTACGCTACTCTCGTCGACACACTCTCAATCTTTAGAACGTTGTTGACGAGACTTGTGGACGATAAATCCGACACCTCCTTGGGACAGATGGTCGCCCCCCAGTGACGTTTCGCCAGTCCTCAGGGTGCGTGCGTTAAATGTTGCCAGGTCGAGTCGTCATAGGTGGCAACCGAACCTCCACCAGAGATTCTTAGCACCCCCTGCCCCGCCGTTACCATGGTAGCCACCGTAGCCAGGAATAGCGGGGCCGCCGGGGACTGGGGGCAGTTTTTTTGTGTCGTTCTTCATGGGGGGATGTCCATTCCCTTTTTTTATTGTATAGTTGTTGTCATCAGGAATATGCTATTGCCCATCTCCTGCCTGCCTCCCTCTGTCGCCTCTTACTAAATCCAAGGGAAGATATGGGGTAGTGGATATTCTCAGCCGCCACTACACGGAAAATGTTGTTTTATACTATATAATATTGTTATTTTTTACTTAAATTATTCACATTCATCAGGTGACAACCATATCAAAATAGGTATACATTTTCGACGTTGTTAGGAAGCTTCCCCTCAGGTCCTTACTCTTTGCTTACACTACAGGGCAAAGTAACACATTTATGAAATAAAAAATATTAGTCATTGACCTTTTCAATTACAATACTGATCCAATTGTGGAAAATTGGGAACATATGCTGATGTATTTTCTTTGTAGAGAGAAAGTAAAGGAGACCAAATAAAAGCATGATAAGAAGCAGTTTAGATAAGTTTATTCAAAAATAACTAAGACATATTATAGTCAACGAAATCTAAGAAATACATTTTGACAGCTGTCAGACTTATTGCACCAAGCATGCCAACCAAAAAATGGGAACGCACATTATTCGATTCTTAAAAAAATCGATATCGATTATTTAGAGTTGGTAATCATTTACAGTTTGGTTTGAATAAATTAAAAACCGGATAATTTAAAACACAAGATTTATCAGTTTCTTCGTATTTGTTGTTACTGCTTATTTCTAGAGGCACAGTTATAAAAACTTAAGATTGAAACTAGATTAAAAATAAATTTATTCAATCACTTTCAGTACAACTAGTAGGGATGTCGTTGTTTATATTAATTATTATTTGATTTTCAATAATGCAGTCAAAATTAATGTCTCTTTCAGTCATCTATAATAATATAATAAATCCATAATAAAATAAGTAAAAGTAGTGAAATAAACGCGATAAAATCCGTAAATTTAGTTTTATTCAAAATGTAGTGTTCGCATAAATTTCAGAAATCATAACACTTATTGAAAGTCACTTTTTTCATTTACCACTGGTTCGCAAAAAAAACCTCTGTCCTGAGAAGAACCAGCAAGAAACTCAACGGGACTAGTTTAAAAAAAATAAGAGCATACAATCATGCGTGTTACAATTAACAACACAAAACAAATTAGAAATAGCTTGGTAGCGATCACCCTTCCCAGGGATTATTATCATCCATAAATTCCTCAATATTAAAATAACTCTTTTTATACAAACTTAGTTTAATAAAGTTTTTGAACTTTGTGTACTTACGTCAAATTTTGTATATTTTCTGGCATTTTGTTATAAAAGCGTATACATCGCCTCAAAAATGAATTACTGATTCTGTGGAGTTGAGTAACTGGTACCGAAATGGCGGGATATTGAAATTATGTAGTGTTTATTTTAGCACGGCCTTGTATATGAGGCCTTTTCCTACAAAAATTTACTTTGACAAAGTGAAAAAAATAAACTTGATATATTCATGATTCATGTAATTTAAGGAATTTTGAAAATAAAAATTAAATTAAACAAATAACACATTAAAGAAATTAATTATTCGATTATTAGAATATTTTTACCGATTATTTGAATATTTTTCCGATTATTCGTTCATAACAATGAATTTTAATATCAAACACTACGTAATACACATACACATGTCATTGAAACGACGTCAAGTAAAAAAAGTTAAAGCTAGTTATTTTTTAATATTTTGCTTTCTTTGAAAAATTCAAATTGAAATAAGTGATAAAAAACCATAAACGTTGTAATGAAATATAGATAACTTCATAATTCTTCGGATTTACGTAAAAGGTTATTTTAAATCGTTTAAGTACGCTTGTGCAAAGTTATTGCGGAATGATTAATGTGAAACGTCAAAAGGTATTTCTTAGATTTGGTTGACTATAAATGATGTAATATTACGGGGTTGTATCAAATACTTCTGAGCATTTCGCATGCAAAGCAACCGCACATTTGTCACATTTTTTCGTAGTATTTTTATTGCACAATCCACAATGGCTCTGCTTGCCGTTATCCACTATGTACTAGGCTGCACTAAAAGTATCGGGAATGGAATATTTCCACTGTTCCTGTCATATTAAAATCTTTTTAATTGAAAACTCCTTGGTTTTAAAAATCGAATACCATTTAATTATAAAAAAAAGATTCTCGGTCTTGTCAAAAGATTTTGTCAAACTTGTTTAGTCGTTGAGAAAATGGAATTGGCTCGAGAAAATTCAAGAGCGATGATTTATTATGCTTTCGAAGTGGTTTAACACAAAAACAGTGGTTGATCGGAAAAATTCTGCATTTGGTGATGAAGCCCCATCCAAAACCACAATTTATCACTGGTTTGCTGAATTTCAACGTGCACGTGTCAAGATCAGTGATGAGTCCGTCAAGGTCATCCAAAAACTGCAGTCACCCAAGGAAACGTTGATGCTGTGCGTAAGCTGATTGATGAATAATCGACACTTGACATACCGCGAAATTCAGGCAACTTTAGACATTGGCATGAGTCAAATATAAATAATCTTGCATGAACAATTAGGTGTAAAAAAGCTGTTTTCCCGATGGATACCGCATTCGATCTGTGAAGAGCAAAAAACGGCTCGCGTTACTTAGTGCGTCAGAACTCTCGAAAGATTCCACGCAGGATCCTCAAATGCTGTATACAACATCGTATCAGGTGACGAATCCTGGATATACGCGTACGAACCCGAAACAAAAAACCAGTCACGAGTTTGAGTGTTCGAAAATGAGTTATAGCCAACAAAAATTGTTCGTTCACGGAGTGTTGCAAAAAAAATGGTGGCCACGTTTGTCTCCAAAACCGGCCATGTTATTCCTCTTGAGTTCCTTATTCGACCTATATATACGATTAGTATTCCTATTATTAGACCATCCGCCGTACAGCCCCGACCTAAGCCATAATTATTTCTATACTTTCCCTAAAATAAAGAATAAATTGCGTGGACAGAGATTTTTATCACCTGAAGAAGCTGTGGACGCCTACAAAACGGCCATTTAGGAGACTCCAACTTCCGAATGGAATGGTTGCTTCATTGATTGGTTCCATCGTATGGAAAAATGTGTCAAATTTCGCGGAGAATACTTCGAAAAGCATTAAATACATTTTTAAATAGTAATGTTCTGTCACTTCCTTGATTCCCGAAATTTTCAGTGCCGCCCTCGTAATGGTCCTTTCGATCTAATCGAATGCTTGAAGGGACGCGTTTTATGACACCTAAAGAAGATTTGGGTACATGCTTCGCTTTTGTTATCGTTATTCGTCACGGATTTTGTCATAAAGTACGACTGCACCACATACCTAGTGAAGGACATGGGCATCTTTTTCCTGAGCAGTCGGCGATAACCTGGATAGCCGGTAAGCATAATTTATACATACGTTGAGAAGAAACATGAGTAGTTCCCAGTACCATCTTTTTAACCTGATGCCGATTCTATAACAGCTAACATTTTGATCTAATCGATCGACACCTACCATATATTTGTTATAATTTGTGAAGCAGCGTGGCTGGTCCACTTCTTTCTTCTGTTTATCGCACCATCTTTTTACTTTTCCTTATGTGTTCCTTACCAACATAATATCTGATGACACATCTGTGGTTTCATTTCGAACCTCTTTTCATTTTTTTTCATGTCTTTTGAATGTTTTAGCGGTTCATTTTCTACTCTATTTCCCCGGATGATTCAAGTGACAACGTGACCTAAAGATTTTATTTCCACCAACAAAGGTTTTGAGGTAAAAAAATTGTCCATGTAGAAGCTGTAATTAGCAAGTAGAATTTTTAATATCAAATCAAGAACTACAGATCCGCCGACTCCAAATAATGTATGTGTGGTCCGGTGCTAGCTTTTTGATATGGTTCTCCATAAATTAGGTAACCTAACCGAGTACAAACAGCCCATGCTTTGTAGCCGAATCTTATAGGCTTACCATGAATATATTGTTTAGTGGGATGTTTTCCAAAGTATGGAACCATAGACTCGTCTACACTTAAATTTCTGTCGCCTGGAAAATATTTGAGCCATCTTGGATCGAGGAGATCCCACAAAAGGCGTACCTTACAAAATTTGTGTCCTAGCTGTAGGTTAGTGTTGTCGCATGCTTGATAAAATCGCAGTAGTTCTTCAAACCTATTTCTCGACATACAAGCTGCTACACCAGGATCAATGCTTTGCTCATAATACATTCTGTATCAAGCAACACCATTGTAGCCAGACAATAATAGGTTACTCTTGAATCGCTTGGTTTCATAAGAACTAACTTAGAAATTGACGTGTCCTTTCTGCTTTGCATTTAGTTCTCTCTGTGTCCGCAGTAGTTCTATTACCTTTTCATCATAAACCAACTCAAAAAAATCTTGGGGATTAACAAAATCGTCCACGAAACTGGGAGGTATCCATTCTTTTTCCGCTTTTTGTGCGATAACCAGATTTCGCAATTTCCTCGAAATCGTACGCTTACTTTGTTTTTGAGGGCGTGGGTTTTGTGAAGTGTTTGGAGTGGACTGTTCCTCTTGTGATTCTTTCTAGTGTATTTTGTCAATCCGTTCCTCTAAAGCAACCTTGGCTTAAGTTCTGCTTCTGCTAATAACTGATGCCGAGACAAGCAGTTGATATCAGTAGATTCTTCATTACCACTGTCGTTGTCGCTCTTATCAAATTTTCGGAGAGAGTTATATAAAACGTCAGCTTCCAGTACATCATCATGTTCTTTTAAATACGAAATTATGTCATCTACCGTCAATCTAAAACAAAAAGCATGCAAAACTAAGCCTTAATATATTCATACATTTTCTCCATGTTAACAGAGTAATATGTTCTCATTGTTTGAAAAATGGAACAGTATCAGAAAACATGTCATGTACACTAAATACTCAAAATATTTATTCGTTTCACTATTGATATTATAAATAACAGTAAAATCAATTATTATTTGCAAGGAAATACATAATTTTACAATAAACATAAAAACATTTTACTTACCGACTGTGTGACGCCATTTTGTGAAAATTACTAAAAAGAGAACAATAATTGCCAATCAAAATCCGCGCGCATTGCACTTTGCGGCGTTCGATTTTGACAGACAAGTAATCCGGTGTTACCCGTACGCAATAATAATACTGATTTGTAATTTTTATATTTAAAAAAAATATCAATGTTACCGTTTCAAAAATGGATCACTGGGAAGATATGGGTTAAAATTGCACTGCAGCACTGCAGCTAACTGTAACCCGAGAGCAGCATCCAGCAGTGGTAATTTTGTAGGCTGTTTTACATTTACAGATCTTAATGTAACAATTTTAATAATAGTCACACGCCTTCAGACAGAGGCTTATCAGACACAGATATATATTTGACAGACATCTACTTCAATAGTTAACACATCCATTAGAAAGAACAGGGCACGGTCCGGCAACGAACATATAGTCAATAAGAGATATTTTTTATTTGCTAAACGTACCTTTATAAAGTTGGCATTTATATATCCTTCGCCGATGGTACCTGGGTCTGCGCGTAAGATGAACCTTGAATGTTCATTGGGCAAAATAGTTTTGTATCTGTTTTTTGGATGGGAGCCTGAAACAATTGGTTTCTCTTGGAAATTTGTCGGCATGTCCCAGAACTCTTGATGTAAGTTCCTCAATAACATCTTTTGATACTCCGAGCAAGGCTGAGTCGCAACTGGTTCAGGTATAACCATCTGGGGATTTTCCTCGGCGGTGTTAAGATCAACACGCCCTGAACAGGAATGCTGACCCTCATTCATACTGTGACATTTTACTTTAGAGTACCCGTTTTGGAATACGTCGTTCAAATCTCTTAACTGATGCCGTGTTAAGACGCTGGATGCATTTTGCAAATGTTGCATATTGGCCAAGTACAACCTAAAATCTTCAGAAGTGCTTTGCGGGCTCAAAGGCTTGGTAGTTATGTTTTTAACGAAACCTTGTTGAAAATTAGGGTCATCTTGACGACCAAACGCATATATAATTTCGTTTTCCTGATCGCCACACACGAACGTTAAATTCTCCGAGTATTCTGGTTCTGTTGCGTAAGACGACGACCACAAATTATCATGTGACCCAAATCCAATGCCTTTGTCTGTGGTACGTAGCTTCGTTCTATTCTTGTATGATTTGGGAATTAAGTTTTCTGTGCTCAGTGATTTTCTATGTCTGTCCCGGTGTGGTAACTCTTTTAAATTATTGTCAAGGAGAGTCTCATCAATTTCCAGATCTCTTGGTTCTTGGGGCTGAATATTTAGAGTTAAAGATGTGTTTGAACTTCGTCGTTCTAAAATTCCTTTACGCGGTTCAATCGTAGGATTGTCAATGCTTTGGTTACTATTATACATGCTTAGGTTGCATGTAGATCCATTAAGATTATAATTTGAAACACTAAGCCCTTGATTACTTATTAGCTGAGGATTAGAAGTATTGATATTGAGGGTTAAGGATGTGTTTGAACTTCTGCGCTCTAACAACCCTTTTTTGTGACTGACCTTGGCTTCCTTATTAAGTGAACTATTGCTAGAGTGCCTACTGAGATTATTTGCAGTAAGAATGTTCAATGTTAAGCTATTGTTTGAACCGCGTCTTTGCAAAAGACAATTTTTTGACCCCTCCCCTGAAAGATTGTTGTTAGAGGAACATATAACGCGTGTTGTCGGTGTTAAATGTTCAGTATTTATGAGAGACGAATTAGAATCTCTTCTATCTATTGACAACTTCTTTTGCCTATTTTCAGAATTCAAACTAAAATTCGAAATACTCGTTCTTACTGACGCCAAATTATGACAAGATGCACCGGCGCTGCTTATTGAACAATTCGAACTTTGCAAGCTATGTGTGCTCAACATTAGGCTTTGATTAGAATTTCTCCTATGAAGTTTCTTGATTATTTTCTCATCCCCCGCACTCGGTTCGAAATCGTCTGAAGGTACACCTTCTGGTAACGTCTTTAAGTTGGTGCTAGACACACTCAAATTTTGTTTATAGTTAAGTAAATTGGAACCAAGAGTTTGCCCAGGTTCAACGGGCAAACCAGGCCTACAATCAACTCCCGAAATGTTAATCTCAGGGGTAATTTCAGTAAAATCGGTAATATTTTCCTCAAATGAACGCATAGTACGAGAGCCTATCCGTGAAGGTCCTGCCTGATATAACATAAGACTAGCATGGTTATCCTTTAGGAAAATACCACTATCTTGACCTTTCATATAAAGCCGCCTTTGCTCTGCATTACACTGTAAAGAGTTGTAGCCCATTTTCGCTCCTGAAATGTCATGTTTTATACTTCTTTGAGCAAGTATTCGTTTTAACTGTCTTTTTGGAGTATTTGGTACCGATATGGAATTTTGTGGTACCTCTAGAGCCTTTTTCTGGGGTAAAGAAAGATTAACCGTCTCGGACGAATCTAAAGATGTAGCTTTAACCTTCAACGTAGGTGTTTTTACTTTTTTTTCTTCTGCGTCAGTGTACAATTTTTCAAATTCTAACAATTCCTTTTCTAACTCACTATCACGTTTCGATAAATCTATTGTAAGATTTCGCAGATTCTTGCCTTTTCGTTTCGTTTTTGTTTCAGCGGGTACAGTTGATCCTTCTTCTGACGTTACAGTAATTTCAAATTCTTTCGGTGAAAACCTTGGCATGTCTAAAAATGACTGAGTATCAGAACTTTGGCGTAATCCTTTTTTCTGAATAAGGTCAGGAGATTTGGGATCTTCGGTTTCAACATTTTTATTTTTTTGATCTTTATCAAACTTAAAAGCCAGTCTTTCACTAGCAGTTATTTGTGTATGCCTTTCCATGTTTTCACACGACGTACTGGTTTCCTGATTCTTGTATGCTTCGTTCATTTGATCTTTCATTTGCTTTGCTATTGGTAAACCTAAATTTTGTTCAATAATTTTAGCGTTGTCAGAATCTAAAGATATCGATTTTAGACGTTGTCGTCTCGCGTGCGCTGAACTCGATTCACTCGGCGTCAATTCATTCTTTTTCTCAATTTCCCTTTTATTCTCAATATCTATTAAGTCGATTTTAGTACAGCAATCAACTACGTCTTTTTCTATAATTTGTACTTTTGAGTCACATTCCTTGTTGTCATCGTACTTCGTTAAACTTTCATTATTATTTTTTAAATTATTATCGCAACTATTATGTCTTCTATACTTTTTAACTTCCTTATCTGCTGGGGGCGTAAATCGTTCTCTTTCAATGGAATACCTCCCACCATACCTTTTTGGACGCGGTGGTGATCTCACTGCCCCTTCTTCTAAAGCTACTTGTTCAAAAGTGAAGTAATTCTCTTTATTATAACTATGAATTTTAGGACTAGGTCGAGCACTTAAACCTTTAGGAGAGCTAGGTTTTTCACATAAACCATTAGTTCTATTTAAATGATCACTTAGCGCTCTCGGCGACTGCGGCACCTCAGCGTCACGAGGAGTTTCAGGAAAGAATTTTGGTGATCTAACACTGTCATAGTAAACTGACTTTGGAGATGGTTCCGCGAAAAATGCAGGTGAGACCATTTCAGGCGGTGTGTAAAATCGAGGAGAACTCAGGCTCTCAGCTACTAACTTCGGAGAAAAGTCAAACTTAGAACCTGAAGATTTATCTTTAGCTGAATTACATTCAAGAACCCGAGGTGAATTCTGCATTTCAACTCTTTCTATTCCATCGCCGTGAGGATTTTCATTAACACTGCATATATTCAACCTAGTACTGACGGATCGATATCTTTTCAGGTTACCCGGTGACATATCTGTCGAAGCTTCTCCTAAATCACCCATTTTAGTTACTGATAAATCTTCAAAACCAAATACTTCAGCATCAGACTCGGTGTTGATAAAAGGGGATTTGTCGTCTTTTTCTAAAGACGGTGATCTTGTAGCGCTATATTTTTTTGCTCGAGATTCTCTCGATAAGTCAGCGCCAAGATCAGTATTGACTAATTGGGCTAAAGGTCGAGGAATGCAGGGATACTTGTAGTCAAAGTGTCGTTTGTGCAACCAATAGTCTGGGGGCGGAAGTCGGGGCACAGGAGGGGGGAGGAGGTCGAGACTCGGAG
Source organism: Parnassius apollo (assembly GCA_907164705.1). Lineage (NCBI taxonomy): Eukaryota > Metazoa > Arthropoda > Insecta > Lepidoptera > Papilionidae > Parnassius > Parnassius apollo. The sequence continues at coordinate 8,954,571 of CAJQZP010000220.1, forward strand.
CTGGATGCTTCTTGCGCAACAGTGTTTTGAGTGAAATTCTGAACAATGATGATTTGAGGAGGATCAGGGTGTGATGTAGGAGTGAGATCGTTGGAGGGCGTAGGTACTACGCGGTCGGAGGGAGCGCCGGCTAGTTTCGTGTGTGTGCAACGTGGCTCCGGCACAGTGGCGTGTGATACGTAAGCCTTGCTGCCGCTTACAATGTGCACCTAAAGATAAAAATATTTAAATTCGTGATAAAAAAAAGTAAAAATCATGGATATTTATAAAATAAATCTTTAAGTAAAGCGTATAAAAATCTAATTATTATCACAAGAATAAAACTAAACAACATTTTCGTAGACCTTTATAACTTTAAAGAGATGGCGATACAACTACCTGATATTTATAAAAGATATAAAGTCTGAGTACTTTCGACAACTTTTGATAGAAGACGTAGTCCGATACTGCATTCGCCCATAGACATCTACAGCCAACTTCAAACAAAGCTACATGTTTGAATACAATACTTCTGAGGGCTAAGATGGAATGCTTCACAGCCTGTAATTGTACTGGCATCCTGTACCCCGCAGACCGGAACACAAAATATGAATTCTTCACCTTTAATACCAAAGGAGGCCGGATAGACAATCGCATTACTAGACGTTTAAAACTTTGACGTTGCTTCCAGTCACCAGTCTCGGTATTCAACACTTGTACCTGGCGTAACTGAGATCCTATTATAGCCACCTGTCGGAAGTGATAATCTTTCTGAGATTTCCCATATTAGCATCTTACAACTAATGTCAATTTTTTTCATTTAACTCTGTTGATTTGTTTTTTATAATATTAAAGTGACCAACTAGCAAATAGTCCCCATAGTAATTGGCTACTGTATTAACCCATGTACTCCTGCAACCAAATTCCAGCATGGCTTATCAACTCAGTGGGTTAAAATTGAAAGGATCACAGCCTGAGTGGGTGTTTATTTATAAAATAAGTGTGACAAACGAGCACCCAGGTCACCTGATATTAAGTGTACACTGTGACCCATAAATATGCCTTGTCATTCGTAAGGACTAAGATGAAATGCCTCGTTTCCAGGCAAAAGGGTCTCCAGTTCCCTGCACTCACCATACGAAACACAGCAGAATTAAGCTACTATTCTCGCTATTTTTTAAGTCCGTTTGTCACTTCATTTTATTTAAAAAAAAAATTATGATTATACTGCCTCTTACTTTTCAGTATAAGTTGATACATAGAATATATTTATTTATGATATATTGAAAGCGGATATGTCACCCCCACCTGATGAATGAATGTAGCGCGAGGAGCCCACGAGGCGTCGTACACAACTTTGTGTCGCGGGCGGCGGCAGCGCAGCGCGAGCAGCAGCAGCAGCGCGGCCGCCAGCGCACCGCACCACCAGCCCGCCGCGGCGCCCCACATGCCCCACGTGCCCCGCTTGCCCCCGCCGCGCCGCACCTCACATCTACACAGATGCAAGTCTTACAGGTGGGGTTGATAGAAATTCGCTTCCTCATCATTACAATGCGAAGGTCCTAAATTTTTTGAATTATAAAAACATTACGTTACCCATTGAGGTATTACTACTACGTATAGGGACAACGCCTTGCATGAATTTGCGCCACGCTTTGCGGTACACCGTACCGCAAGCATTGACTTATATATGCGTAAGGATCGGGTCGACTGAACAACTAAAATGGACCAGTGCGTTGGCCCTAAAATTACAGTTTAGGGCCAACGCGAATCGGTCGACAGTGGTGCGCGCGCAGTGCAGATTTGCCTGTCATAAATATGTCTAGTTGCATAGTAAAAGAATGCAAAAATAACGCTACAAAGATTTTAACAAACATGAGATATTGTATCATCGGTAAATAACCTTATATTAATTTTGTTACAATTAAATTATTATATAAACGCATTTTATTTTACAGTTATTTTAGTTACGTTACCAAGATTAGGCCAGGGTTGGATTCAGACCCTCAAAAATATTATACATGGAAAATAAAACTATACTGTTTTAAAAAAATTATATCGCGTTTGACGTTTCATGTTTCTTTTTTCCCATGTGCCAGGATTTTGGCGTCACGCGTCTAGTTTATCTATACGTTTCGGTTTTTGACGGTTTTATTTTAATTTCTGTTTAATTTTTGTCTAAAAAACTTAGTTTAAGTTAAATTTTGAATATTGGTACCTAATGTATTTTATATTCAATAAGGGTAAAAGGAAAAGAGTACAAAGGAAACCATATCTGCTTAATTGAATCTGAAGATCTGATTCATAAAATTATTTGAAATTCTGTTTTCAAACCGATTGCTTCTGGAGCATAGAGTTTTTATCGTGGTAGCCCCTCATTATAGTTGTATCAAGGATGCAACATAAATGCATCAATCGAGCATCGATTGACCAGAAAGGGAGCTAATTCTAATTTTATTAAAAAAACACGGTACTCATGTACAATACAGAAATTCTCGATATTGTAGGGTTAGTATTAAAATGTAAAGGGACCCAATAATAATACATCTCGACCTTTAGGTAAAATTATGGTATTTTCGCTTAGTATTATTACGATACTACATACTACAAACTATGAAATAATGGTACAATTAGGATAATTATACTATGAAGTCCGACCCCGGTTACGCTGTATTTTGATATGACGTGACATTTATATTATGACAGATGCGCTACTTTTTCTTGTATGAAAAAGTTATGAGTAAAATATTTAGATGGGCCTATCCTTCCTTTTGAAATCATTGACCACAACTGTTTAGTGAGTGTCCAGCGCCCGCACAGACGAGCAGTGTTTCCACAATGAGGGGAAGTTCGCCTTTTGAGGGGAAATCGAGGGAAATCATGGGTAAAGCCTAGCTTAAAATATTGCGGAAAATTTCGGAGTTATTTTTGTGTGGACTATAGTGTTACCGTATAAAAGAAACGGTGGCGATAAGTCGTCGGAGTCGCAGACCTCGTAACTCCATCAAAAGAAAATTTACAGGAGGCACGAAAAACTTCACCACGAAATTTTTTGTAGGTTTAATTTAATTTTATATACATAATATACTTAAGGGGGCTTTGGGAGTTTTTCTATTAGATGCAGTCAGAAATTAGTAATACAACAGTATAAAAATGTCATTTTGAAAAATGGAGCTCCGAGGTCTGCGACTTTAGCACACACAAACACTCAGCCCATGTTTAAATATAGTCAGCCTTCCTATAATTCTTCTTAGATATTGAGCACATTAAATTATTCAACTCCTGGTGTTTAGGAAATTTGCTCTGTTATACTTAAATTATCTGACAATGTAAAATATCCAAAAATGCAAAAATACCAGTTTTGTGCACAGCTTTAAAATAATCTACATTTTCTTACTTAGAAATTAGAAGGCTAAATAATTAGACTTTGATAAACTTACAAATCCCTCATGATATTATATTTATAAAACTTGATCAATAAATGTAAAATATCCTAATATTTAACAAACACACAAAGTAAATTATCATTAACTTTGAACTCGACCGTTATCAAAGAAACGTACTTCAAAAAAACCACAAGGTAAGGTCAATTCTAGCAATGTGTAACGAGATATTAAATTGCATGCGTGCGATTTTTTTTGTGTAAAGGAAACATAATATATGAGTCAGCAAGACAATCATATAATAATATATCAAATGTTAAAGGAAGCTAAATTTCCAAAATCGTTCTTTTTTGGATATAAAATTTTGTTTTTATGGGTAATTCACGAGAAACTGATGAACATAGAGCTTTGTATTAAAATACATATTTAAAAAAATATGGTGCTTTAAATAGCAATTGAGAAATATTTTAACACACGTCGGTATAAAAACTATGTATATGATTAACTATTCACTACATAAATACAAAATTTAAGCATAAGCAGGAAATAGCAAGAAAATACGTACCGTGCATGGAAATCAACAGTTCAATACAATCCAACAATACAACCACTTTATACGAATTATTGGAAATAATAATAATTTAATAATATCTATATAAACACAATTACTTCAACACTTCACTGCCACTTAAATAACGTTTTTCGTATCGTTTTAAGGACAAATTACTCGTTTTTTGGCTATAAAAGCTGCAAAGGTGTTGACATTACGTGAATCGGCCATTTTTCTTCAAGACAACAATATTGTGTTGCTAGTTCACACTTCTTGTTTTCAATTAATTCCGTCATTTTTATTCCTAAAAAATAATACGTAATTATTATAATTTATTTTAATGAGAATTTTTTATATATTATAAAAAAATTACCGAATGGTGTAAATTATTTTATTTATATTTTAAAAGGGCTAGCGAAAACACAAATGTATAGGTATATTATTAAATGATCCCATTAGGGTGGCTTACATTATTTATATAAGTCCCCAACTATATGTTAAAATCAATATACATACTTTCAAAATACCCATCAAATCATGATAGACATCTTAAACTTTTGTTGCTGCTAAAACCGCCGGTTGCCCAGGTGCACATTCGGTCAGTGAAGTCAAAGGAACCATTCAGTTACCGACAAGTACATGCGCAGTATACTCTTCAATGAACTAGGCCACTGGGGCATCGACTGTTCCTGCTAGCTACTCCTAGGTCACTCCATATAGCTATGGATATATTATAATTGTTATGATCTGGGTCGCGGTACATAAAACTAAGCTTAATTTAATAACATGTACCATCAGCTGCAAATTCGGATATCCTATTTCACAATAAACTAGTTAATAAATTCCAGCATACTTTATTAAATGTTTAATTATATTAATATACTCAATGTCATAAAAATGTATAATATGTATATTGTTAAAAAATAGTCCCGCTGGGTTTCTTGCTGGTTCTTCCCAGGACAGAAGTGTTTTTGCGAACCAGTCGTCAATGAAAAAAGTGACTTTCAATAAGTATTGTTTACAATCCATATTGAATAAAAAAGTTTCGTTTTCTGTTTTGATGATTGATTTGTATCATAAGAATATATAAACAATTTTTGATAGTGACTGGCTGCTTTTTGCAAACGTGCTACTGTCCAAGTTTTTACATTCCACTGAAACCAAGGCATCCAAAATAAAGCAAGCAGAATAATTAAATTTACTACAATGCAATCGATGACAATATCGGGGCAGTGGTGGAGAGTGCCCTAGGTCACTTCTTTGATCACCGTATGAAAAGGCAAATAGTTATCATGAAACAAAAACAGAAACTTTTTTTATTCATTATAGATTATAAATTATTCTTATAAAAGTCACTTATTTTTTAATTTATCACTGGTCGGGAAAAAACTCGTATTCCTCCTAATTCTGAAATTGGGACGGGCGAACCTATGATTTCAGGTCACAATTGCATGTGAATCGAGATTCTGCCCGTAAGACCGGCTATCCGCACTGCATGTCGCAGGTGCAATCTAGGAGACTAGGATGTTTCTTTATACAAGTGTCTGTCGTTCAGTGCAAAGAGTATAATAAGTATGATTGGACGTGACGTGGAAAAGACATGTCGTTTAAATCTATAAAGATGGCGCCAACACTATAAAAAAAAGCAAAACATCGGCAGCCTTGAAAGTTTATGTGATATTAGTAGTAGTACTACTTATTAATAGAATCAGACGTTACTTTGCGGAAATCCATTATATTAAAGTTGGTTAGAATTACTTCGCCTATATCCGCTCAATGAAATAAAATGACGTGTCTTACTTAGTCTGCAGAGCACCTCCCACCCTTCCTCAATTGTGTGCACTATTCCCGTCACCACTAATCTCAGCACCACTACTCCCAACATCACTTCACTAGGAAAGACACACCACCGACGATAATATGACACGTGTTCCGCCTTTACACAAGGCATCCTCAGGCTATGTAGACTCTGCGGTGGCTAACTGTTTCTGTGCGGATATGGGCGAAATAATTCTTACCAACTTTAATAAGTAGTACTAGTTTTTACTACTAGTAGTATTAAAAAGAAATACTGGGTGAAGATGTCGTTCATCATCATTAGCATCTCAGCTTATCAAAGTCCACTGCTGAACATAGGCCTCCCCAATATAATGCCTCATAGAGTTGATATTTGCCGTAGTTGCCATGCTTGACAGGGGTTTGGCAACCACAGTTTTATTACGTGGTAGAGCCATGCTGCAGTTATATTAGTAGTATAATTGTAGCACGAATGGGTCGACCGGGGAAGGACCACGCTCTCACAGAATACCAGCGTGAAATAGTAGCTTAATGCTGCTGTATTTCGTATGGTGAGTGTAGAGAACCGGATACCCTTTTTACTGGAAACGAGGCATTCCATCTCAGTCCTCACGGGTGACAACGCATCTGCATTTTGATTTTTAATGGAGGATAGATGTAGATGTCTATGGGCCGCAGCAACTACTTACCATCAGGTGGACTGTGTGCTCGTTTATCACCCTATTCTATATAAAAAAAGTTATTTATTATTTGGAGTTATTATTAGGTAGATCATCTCTTGTTTTATTTTCCTCAGTCACCTCGGACGACATACACGGGAACAACTGGTTACAGAAACGTAAAGAATTGTCGCTTAAAAACGTTATGCAGTAATAAGGGCTAATAATCTTACACTCACCAGATGTCGCTAGTTGCGACTAAGGTGAACTAATTCGTTACGCAGCTGGTCACACAGTGTCATCATCATTGAAAAGCTACGTATCAAATAAGTTTTTCTGTTTCTAGTGTATGTACAAACATAAAACAATGCGTGAGTGCTGTATTCTTTAATTTTTACACCTTAATTTTTTTTATTATTCTAAGGTACTGGCACCCGTTAAGGCCCACTTAATTTCAAAACCTTGTGAAATCATCAATGAAGATATATAGAGAAAAAACATCATTAGAATAGAATGGAATAAGTATTTAATTTAAAAATACAATGGTCAAGAATCTGCAATGTTATTTTGCACGTTGACATGAATAAATACTGTTTTTAAAATGTGAGTGGTGGTGGTGGGTCATCTTAGGAAGGCGGTCACCGAATAAGGCCCGTAATATATTAATGTATATCTACGCTTAACCTATATTCAAATAAATTTTCCTTCTAATACTGTTCTGTAAATACAGTTTTCAATTAAAACTAATTCACAAAGTTTAATATATGACTGCGCCTGCGCGGCGCCTATGTATTTAGCCAGAATTCTTGTAAGCAACACGTACACTGCACACCTGCGCCAAAGAGTATAGTAAATATAAGGACCTGCGCGTTGTACTTGCAGTGGCACCCGTGTGGCTACTTGTTTTGCTTGGCGAAAAAGGACGGAGCGGCCGCCGTAATAGTGAGTCCACACGGCGCGTTGCGTTGCGTTGTCACAACGCAAATATTTTGACGCACTACCAGCCACACTGGTGCTGCGTCATCGCAAGTAATCCGTATCAATTTCTTTAATGGTACTCATTTTACTCTGCAAATGAAACTCAAAGAAAAACGAAATTAGCTTGCGTGCTATTAACGCACAAACTGAGTGCTGCCTTTCCCTGTATAATATTCTAGTCTTTGGTGCTGCCGCTGTTCGTAACATTTATTAACTGATTTGTCAAGGGGTTGTAGTTCATATGTGTAATATTGGTTGCTAAACAATAGAGCACAATGTCATGAGCATCAGTAATATCTACAATTCGGACATCCAAATATGAAGAAGTCCCGTCAAAATATTTATATTGACCCAGGTGGTTAATAAAGCTAACAAATAGTTCGGTCGTCATGCTTCCCTTCGTGGCGATTTTTACTAAGGTTCCAGGAGGCATTTACCGCAAAATTCTGGTCGTAATCTTTTGCTAGCCTTGGTGGCACAGTATTTTCTGTTGCATTCACGCAAGTAGCAATTGTAACATTCTCTGCGTGTTCTTAGGCAACAAAGTGCACCCGTATGGTCCCTTTGGTAGCAAATACTTTGTGTTGGTGGTGGAATATTAATCTGCACCCCTTTTCAACCATATTATAAAGACGCTCCGGATAAGTACTCAGATAAGTATTCAGATCTTCATAAATGGTTTTGATGGCATTAAAGTGTTGCACAAGTTCCTGCGAAGCGAAATTTCTGGATTTCGTTTGTCAAAATTTTTCAGCCATTTTTTTCTAGCTATATTTTTATTATAATTAACCTTTTGAGCGCCAAAGTCGTCTATACGTGACCAGCACCTGCGTGCCCTGAGCGCCAACGACGTCTATAGTTGACAAAAAACCCGGCCCACAAAAATATGAAATATAGACATTGGAAAATTATTACTGGTATTTTAATTCTACACCCCTCAAAAAAGAATAACTCAGTAACATGTGAGTATATAAAACAAGTCTCCTAGAGCCACAAGTAGTAAGAAACATTGAACTAAAAAAATAGATTTTTATCTAAGCAAATACTATGGCCAGCACGCCAAAGTCGTCTATGTTAGACCGCTTGTGTTGTAATGCGTTAGGCTTAAATTTTTTGAAAAGTATTCAAAATTAAGCTCAAACGTGTTTTTTTTTTTTCTATTATTATTGATATTTAAATAAAACAAAAGGTTAGAAATATAAAACTATAATTAGCTTCATGAATTAAAAAAAATATCAAATTATCTTCGCATAATAAATCTAATATCTCAACTCTGGCGCATCCTTAGCGAGACATCGAAAATCAGTTCACTGGGCGCCGTAGTCTAGTATAGACGACACGCTGATGACGTCATAAGCGATTAGCGGGAAAATTAGTGCAGTGCAACATGAATGATTCCTCAGCCTCAGAACTCATTCGGATTTTGGAAAGCGTCGACGATGATGAATTTTCGGAATCTGAATCATTACCTGAAGATTTAAGTGAGGTAAGTGTCTTAAGTTCCTAATAAATTAAACTTATTTTACTAACATGCATATTGCATATTTTATGTATCTATTATTTTATAATATTTTGTTTAATTTTAAATATAATAAGTTCGATACATAATGGAACTGTTTCCCGGGCGACTCTTGTGAGCACATTTTTTATGTTTTTGTGTTCGAGTTTAGAATAACTCATCATGTTCGTTTACTTTTATACTGCAACTAGTAGATATTTTTTCTGTCAAAAAGCGAATGGTAATATTGTTTAGCGAAATAAATATCTTAAGCCATATTTCACCATAATCCTTCCGAAAAGTAAGTACCGTGAGTAGACCATAAATCATAAATCAACGTAATGAAAAAGCATTAAGGTCCAAAATAGTATATCGACTTTCTACCTTTCGGCATTACAATCGTTTCGAGTAGTATTGTGAGTAGACTAAAAATCAATGTAATGGTAAAACATTAAGATCTAAAATAGCGTGTCGACTTAGTACTAAATTGCTCTTTTGTTCTCGGCGGCGACGTTCTTTTTTGTTACTAACACTTTCGCGTCTTACAGTATAGCCGTACAAAAGTTACCTACCTAAATAAATAAAAAATTGAAAATATCCAAGTAGAAATAAATATATGCACATAATTTAGTACTTATATGTTTTTAGTGACAGTGTCAATAAAGGAAAAATATGTATTATACAATCCGTACCTGCTTAGCGATTTTATGAGTTGTTTTCTATTATTTTAATAATTTGATACATAATGTAGCGGCGTTTCATAATCGGCACATTAAAATTATCATGAAACCAAAGTTTTTAATTTTCGATTAACTCTACCTCAATGAGGTAGGAATACACTTTATAGTTTTTTTACGGTTAATTTCTTTTTTATAGCATAGGGTAATAAACGAGCACGCAGTCCACCTGATGGTAAGTGGTTGCTGTGGCCCATAGACATTTACATCTATCCTCGATTACGAATCAAAATGCAGATGCGCTCTCACCCGTGAGGACTTAGATGGAATGCCTCGTTTCCAGTAAAGAGGGTCTCCGGTTCTCTACACTTGCCATACGAAATACAGCAGCATTAAGCTACTATTTGACGCCGGTATTCCGTGAGAGCGTGGTTCTTCCCCGGTTGAGCCGACCCATTCGTGCTACAACTACTCTCTCGTAATATAACTGCAGCATGGCTCTACCACGTTAGAAAATTTGCTTTGGACAGCTAAACATTTGTTTTATTATTCCATAAGATTTTTATTATTTTAAGACTAATATTACCTATAATTTATTAATTATTTTTAATTGTTGTTTTCTATATTAAGTACTGATTGAGTTAAAGACCAAGATTTTAATATTTTAAGACTAGACCTAGAGTAAATAATTATTTACGATTGATGATTAGTGAATACTTATGTACCTTTTTTATTTTAATAATATATAATTACAAATAATAAATGTGTTTTCTTTACTTAAGGTATGAAGAGCAATTTTTCATTTTGTGTTGTGCGATTTTCTTTCTCAATACAAAATCATTTAGCAATATCAGTATCATATGAAACCCCCATTGTCATAAGAGCGTAAGACTTTTCTTCTGTGATTCACTTGGCCTACGCCTCGCCATAAAATATTTAGAATCGATGTCTGTATATTTTGGTTAGATCGATTTTGAAATCGATACACAACGTGCGACACGGCTACATCTCTAAGAAAGTTTCAAAAAGAAAGGTCAGCTACGCCGTTGTCGTCCAGTCGTGACAGTGACGTCATCACGATGGAGAGTAGTGTTGTGGTTTACTACTATTTTATTGTTATTGTTTCTTTTTTTATTTATGTACAAAGTACATATATAAAAAGAGTGGAAGACAGCACAAGATTAAATAAAACATACCCGATTATAAAGAGTCATTTATTGTATAAAAAACCAACAAAAACAAGTTATTTTGTGTTATCGATATATCAACTCTTGGCAGCACTGTTTTTTTCGTAGGTATTTTTGTTTACTTTTCGCTTTGGCGTACAGGACACGGTAGTGAGTTTTTGGCGTGGCGCTCAAAAGGTTAAAAGAATTTGATTATTTGCCTTACAAAATTCATACGCTTACTTAGTATCTTTTTGGAAGTCAAAAGCAGGCCGATCTGAGCAAGAATCTTATCAATATCACCCTTATACACTAATCTGTTTATTGTGATTCATGAACTGGAGTACGACCAGTAATCTTTTTTGTAGATACAGATTTCGTAATGTACACCTTGGTATGTTAAACGTTGCAGCTGCTTTTCGTTGTGACATCTTTCTTCTTTGTACCGCTTGAAGGGGCTGCTTTTAGTTGAGTTTCTGTCCACTTCCCACGCCTTTTTTCATTTTGTGGCTCCATGTCCAATGTTATTTATGTAATCTACCTTGATGATAATTTAATAAATTCTTTTGAGTTTTGTAAACATTTGATCATTGCATTTAATTAAAAAAATAAGCATGAGATCATCAAATCATCAGTCTCATGCCGTCCACTTTCGGTCGTAGGCCTCGTTGAAAATATTTTATTTCAAAATTATTACCAAACGAGTTAATTTCTAACCAATGTTATATTTTATCAACCAATATTATCAATACATATAAATATAATAAATCAGTAGAAAAGTCGTGTCTGTAATTCTAATATTTCCTGGAAAAAAACAAGTCCATGGGACTAAATAAATGACACTGAAGACAAATTACAGGCTTTTAGAATTTTTGTCTGTCTTTCTGTCTGTCTGTGTATTAGAGATTCACGCAAAAACTACCTGACAGATCTCCATGAAATTTTGTATGCAGGCAGTTAGTGACCCGGAGCTACTTATAGGCTACTTTTTATCCGATTACGGAACTTTAAAAAGGGGATTAAATATGTTTTTCTTTCTTTAGAAGTTTATTTTCTATTATGTATGATTCTGTTAGTTATAAGCGGGATAATGTAGTGTTTCTTTTAACCCTAGAACCCTACCCATATTTTGCAGCCACTTTTCCTACCCAGGGTGACCGAGCACTCTGTTATGTAATGAGACATATTTTCAAGAATTATAATAAAAATGCAGTTTTTTTTTGTATATAAACTTATTTATTGGTTCTTTTAGGAATCAACTTAAAAAGCATATAGTAAAAGTAAACGGTTTAAACACATTTAAAATAAACTTTTACCTGATGCTCTCCACTGATAGGTGTTTTACACTGATTGCAAAAGGTCTTACTTTTTCTGTCTTTTGAATAGGGGCAGAATCTACAACGTCCTTGTTTAACGATAGTAGGAGCTGGTCTATTAGGCTCATTTGGCGTTTTGAGTATGCCGTTTATCATTTGGCGGATATTGTGACTCAAAGTAGGCCAATTTTTTCTTTCTTTTAAATAAGGTGTTAAAAGCTGTAAGGATAAAGTTTTCAGATATGTCCGTCTATTGGGTATATTTTCCTTATTAATTGAAGAACTAAACTTCAGCAATATCATAGAGTTGATACCGACTGTATTCAATAACCCGTAAAACATGCATAAAGGCCAGTGACGAGTCTTACGTGACACTGAATAGAAATGGCACAGTTGGTCAAATGTATCAACTCCTCCTTTTGTTTTGTTATAAAAATCGATCATTTCGGGCAAAAAAACAATTTTATCTTTATCGGGGAGAATGTGCATTGTTGACAGTAAATTAACAACCTTCTTCTGGCTACCTTTAGGTGGACAGTAGGCTAGTAATGTAAGAGGTCCACTGTAAGCAAACTTAGCGGAATTTTTCACAAAAGAATGTTGGTCTTTCATTTCTGCAGGTATCTCTTTTTTATTTTGTCTTAGCGTTCCAACTAATGTTATATTCTTTTCAAGTAATGCAGTAGCTGATGGAATCGAATAAACCAATTGTCACAAGTCAGGTTTCTATTGGTGCCATGTATAGGAAATGTCAAAGACTGGAGATAGTAATCTGCGACGGGTTGTGTCCTTGAAGTACTTTCTTTGCCTAAGTATACTTCTGCGTTTATCATGTAAAATGTTTTTGAATCACACAATAGTACTATTTTTATACCATACTTATCGGGTTTATTGGGAATATACATTCGGAAGCGACACCGGCCCCTAAATCCAAGCAGTTGTTCATCCATCGTGCAACAATCAGTGGGGGTGTAATAATCAAAACTGTTTTTTACTATATCATCAAATAATTCCCTTATCGGTGCCAACCGATCTGCTCTCCGACGATCTTCTCGTGTATTTTTATCATCGAAACGTAAACAGTTCGTAAGGAACTCAAATCGAGACCCCGACATAGTAGCTCTGAAATATGGTATTCTATGTCTTTATCGAATAGCTCTTTTACTGTGACAGCATTCATCTTCAAAACTACAGACAAATAATATAAACCTATCAGGGCTTTTATTTCAGAAATTGAAGTATCCCGCGTTTAAGATGATCTAACATTTCCAGGACCTTCGTCTAAATCGTAATTCTGTCTGTCGCTGTTATATTTTTGACGTTGTAATGTGATTTCAGCATTAGTAAAAGACACGATACGTCCTAGTACATCTTCATCAAAAAATAAAGACCAAGCCTCTAAACATGTAGAAATTTGTTTAACAGGTCTTTTATTACCGGGAGGGTGCAATATTATATTTCGTCTTGGAGTACGTCCCGAGAATTGCGGAGTTTCGCCACTCCATTTGTATCCGTTTGCACCATATAATCTTGTGGGCACTTCGAACACTTTTAGAAGATTACTCGTCCTCGCTTGTAAGCTGGCTATAGTCTGATTATCTTCTGAATCTGACGAAGATTCTGTTAAGGATTATGGGGATAATTAAAGATATAATACTTTGAACATAAAACGTGCTTTTTATTAACCTCAAAACAACAACATGGAGAGCCTATAACATCATATTGAATCTTCCTTCATAACCACAGACACAGTGTTGACAACCGACGCAGTGTTGCCATTAAAATATAATATTATATAAATCATTGTTAATTAACACCTCCCCCCGATGATTTATATTAACAGAACTAACATTACAATAATTTCAAACATTACAATGAATAAGTAAGAACTAACAATACAATGATTTGTATTAACAAAACTAAAAATACACAATGCGAACTAAACTCTATTCCAATCCTAATTTATGTACAAAATAATTATGAGAGGTTTTATTTAATGGTTTCGTAAAAATATCAGCTATTTGTTGCTTTGTAGGTATATACATAACACAAATTTCCTTACATTCTATTTTATGTTTAATAAAGTTGTATTTTATGTCCACATGTTTCATTCTTTTTTGATCAGGATTACATACAGAAAATATTGTACTTTTATTGACTTCATATATGGTAGTGGTATTACAACTAACGTCTAACTCATTTAATAATTTCTTAATCCAACAAGCCTCCAGAGTGGCTTCATTGAGGGAGTATAACTCTGCCTCAGTAGTGCTTAAAGCTACAGTGCTCTGCTTTTTGCAACGCCAAATAACACTGTTATCAAATACTTTAAATACATAACCAGTTATAGATTTCCTATCTTTATCTACAGCAAAACTAGCATCAGCATATCCAACTAGTGGTTCGGAATTAATTTTTATTATATTTTAAATTATAATTAATGGTACCCTTAATGTATTTTAAAATCCTTTTCAAGCATTGCCAAAACCTTTCTGATGGTCTAGATTGATATCTTGCTAAATATGAAACAGCAGCACACAAATCAGGTCTTGAACCTACTACAGCATACATTAAAGAAGCTATACAAGCTCTGTATTTATGCTCTAAAGAGTAATCAACCGTACAATCATCAAGATTAACATTAACTTCCATGGGTGATTCACTAGCATTCGCTTCAGACATACCAAACTTTGTCAATATAGATTTTAAATACTCTTTCTGGTTAATATACAACCAGTCACTATCTTGAATAATATTAATACCCAGATATTTTAAATTTTTAGATCCTAGATCTTTCAATTTAAATTCTGTGCTTAAAATTTCTTTAACATTATTTATCCTTGAATTGTCCTCATCTAAAATTAATAAATCATCCACATACAACAAAATGTAAATACCATCCTTAAAATATAAACAATAATCACTTTTTGCTCTTTGAAACCCTTTACCTTTCATAAAATCATAAAATTTATTGTACCAATTTTTTGAAGATTTTTTAAGACCGTAAAGTGATTTTTTCAATTTCAAGACATAATTTGTATTTATATTTACAACAGGTGGGGGCTTTAAGTATGCAACATCATCAATTTCACCATGAAGGAAAGCACCTTTAACATCCATTTGATGAATTAAATAGTTCCTTTGAACAGCTAATGATAAAAGAACTCGGAGAATTAGTAATTTCAAAACGGGAGGATAAATTTCGGTAAAACTACCTTCCTGTTGAAACCCCCCTTGCAACTAATCTAGCTTTATATACATTACCCGCCTTTTTTGTAAAAATCCATCTACAATCAATTAACTTAGCATCGTTTGGTCTTTCTACAACTTCCCAAGTCTTGTTATCCTCTAAAGATTTAATTTCTTCATTTACCGCTTCATACATACCTATCTTTATCGTCATAAGAATCTATATCATTATATTTTTCTGGGACATTACCATTAGAACAAGATAAAAATGATGCCATTAATATATCACCTAAATCTGAATCATCAGTGACAAAATCTTGTAAATATTTTGGTTTAGTTTTCTTTCTTTTCTCCCTAGAATTAACATTATCTGTATCCCTTCCCTCAGGTTGTAATGACTCTAAATTATTATCAGAAGTTAAAATTTTCACAGTAACATGGGTTTGGGTTTTATCAGAAATTAAAGGGGTTTTGGTTTTCTCAGGAATACTACCACCATCCTTCTCCTTCCCATCCGAGATAGACTCCATGTCAATACTAATCGTTTCAGGGGACTCTGAACATGTTTCTCCCTAAACAATACGTTTCGTTCTATGCGTATCCTCCTTTCATTAGCATCCCATAATCTGTATCCCCCCCGGAGCATACCCAACCATTTTCAATTTCACACCACGAGGGTCCAACTTCATTCGGAGTTTTTGGGGAATATGGGCATATGCAGATGACCCAAATATTCTAAAATTAGAAACATTAGGACGTGTTCCCTCCCACATTTCAAATGGTGTAACATTAAGGGAAGCAGTGGGACTACGATTAGTGACATATACCGCATACCGCAGGGCCTCGCCCCAAAGCTCTTTAGGAAGCTGTGAATCTAACAATAATGCACGCGCCTTTTCACGCTATTATGATAGCCTGGGCCTTAGCTTCCAATTTCAATTGCTTGTTATCCGTAGATTTACTGAAATCCTCCTTTTCGATCGCCTCTATTGCTCCATTATCCCGCAGGATACATTTTAATCGAAACTCCCACGCGTTGTAATTGTCCCCCGCGAAAGGGACAATTTGATATTTTTCTTTTGACATTTTCTGTCCTTTAACACTTTTTTTTTAAAATAACTATATGGCCCTTGGTATTGTGATAATGTCACAATAATTCTGCCAATGTCCGGTCTTCGGTCTGTCACACACCTTGTCTTGAGGCTTTCCGGTGGAAAAGGAGTTAGTGGTTATTAGGTGTGAATGTGGATAAAAACAAAGCAACTAAATATATGAATTGAGGACCACACAATATAGAGTAAAAATCTAGTTATAGGAGGGTATTAGCCTAGGCAGGGAATATAGAATTAGGTTATGATAAATTTAGTACACAATAATTATACTTTAATATTATACATTCGAATATATTTTGAGATTGTATTGACATATATGGAATCGGGGATAGTTAAGAGGGAATTGATATTAACTGGTCGAGGGATTGTTTTGGGAAGGATGTCATATAAAGAAATTGGGTGATTTTGACAACTGAAGGAAAATGTGGTCTGGGGAACCTTCATCCAGACCACATTCACAGAGGGAATGATCTTTGATTCTAATTTTAGCTAGGAATACAGGAGTGCAGACATGCCCGAGCCTTAAACGACAGATTGTAGATGTGATTTGTTTGTTCAGAAACCTAAATTTGAAAAACCAAGGTTTTGGATGAATTTGGGGTTGGATTTTTCCAAAGTAGCTACCTTTACTATGTCTGGATATGCTCCAATCTCTGTCCCAAGAATTCTTTAATTCAATTTGAGCTAATGATATTAAATCATGAGAGTAATTCATTAAATGAGAAGGGCAGCCAGTATCTACCGCTCCTTTGGCCCAGGAGTCAGCCTGTTCATTTCCTTCTATGCCACAATGACTAGGAATCCACACAATCTCTACCTCAAGCCCACTCTTATTACAATTTAGTTCTTTAATTTTCAGTATCAATGGGGAGATGGATTTCATTTTAGATAGATATATTGCTCTGTAACGACATTAGGAAGACATTTTGAATCAGTAAATAAAACTGATTTAGGAATTTTATGGGAAAAAATTTAGGATATAGCCTCATATATGGCTACAGCTTCCCCTGTAAAAACAGAAGCCTGAGGAGGGCATCTATAGTTAAGGACAATTTAATATTTGGGAATCCAGACTGCAGAACCGACACATTTGAATGAAGACAATTTGGAAGCATCAGTAAAAATATATAGCCAATCAGGCCATTTTTTTGCCACTAGGTTATAGAAAGTTCTGTTTGCAGTTGGAGAATTTTTATTAATGTTTAAATTCAGAGTGATTTTAGGATTTAGTAATATAGCATCATAGCTGGTTTCAAAATAGGGTAGAATTGGGGATGTAACACAAGGATACTCAATATTTTTTAATCTATTAAGAGATTTAAGAATAGGGGGCCAGCTTTTATTAGACCAATAATAATTGTTTACAACTAATAGTAGCAAGGATTCTAGTTTACGATGTAAGGGGTGAGATGATAGTTGTAGAGTTTTTGAGATATATCTATCAGCTAGAAACTGTCTTCATAAAGAGAGAGGGGGGATCAACACATTCTACTTGTAAGGCATTTTTAGGAGTTGATTTCATTGCGCCTGTGATAACACGTAAACATCTTGTTTGGATAGCTTCAAGCCTACTAAGGGCCGATTTGTTGCAGGGCTCCAGGAGAAAAGAACCATAGTCGAAGTGACTACGGATGATGGCATTGTATAGGATTTTTTGACACATGGGGTGAGAACCCCACCATACGCCAGAGAGAGATCTAAGAATGTTAACACCTTTTTTCACATTTGTCACTGATGTAATTAAAGTGAGCAGTACCGGTCATATGACAATCTAAGTAAATACCTAAAAATTTTACTTTGTTAACAACTGGAATAGATTCACCATTATATGAGATATCAATAGTAGGGATAACACGTTTTCTACTAAATGTTATTATTTTGCTTTTAGAAGGTGAAAGAGAGAGGCCATGGTCAGTAAGCAATTGATTAAGATAATATAATCCTCTGTTAAGATGATGGGAGGCCATTAGAATATCAGGGGCCGTTACATAAATAGCAAGATCATCTGCATATTGTAATATGTCACAGAAAGACGAAATTGAATGTTCCAGGTCATATGTGTAAATATTGTAAAGAATAGGGCTTAAAACTGAGCCCTGTGGTAGACCCTTCCAAATTGTTCTGGGCGAGCATAAGATTCATTTATTGCGAATTTTGATAGATCGTCCCATGAATAGATTGTAAGTGAAGTGAACAGTCTTCGCAGGGATGTTTAGATAGAGCATTTTCTGCCTGAGCACCGGTAGGAGTACACTGTCATAGGCAGATGATAACCTCGTCCTGCCCAAGCAAATTAGAACCTGTTTGGTAATTCTGTCCACTGTTCTGTTCAAAGTACAAAATCTTACAAGTGCTTCCTGCCCAGAATAATTAGAACAAAAAAAGAGGTCTTACATAAGATATAAAATTTTTATATTTTTTTATGGCAGCAAATAGATCATAATGAAACGATTTACGCTATTTTTAAAATCATAAATTTTGTTCGTTTTACAGTACACTGGGCAGAATTACCAAAATCAGCTGTATTTTATTTGTCCTTCGTAAAAGACACTTGGTACAACGGGGTAAATAAAACAAGAGTAACTTTTATGTTATTTATTATGTATTCTTAATTAGTCTTGAATTTTCATCTCTCTGGACTTAAAAATAATTAAACATTTCAAACAAAAAATAAAAATAAACCAAAACCTTCTCTTAATTTTAATAAACTTTAAAAAATTAAATCCTTTAAAAAAATAGTTAGGAATGAAAATCAGCAAAGCAATTTCTTTGCTTAGTTAAGCACAAGTTTATATGACATGAACTATGTTTAAATTGTGTTTTGTTGTAATGACAGGACCTGCACCTGGACTGTTTCTCTTCCAATATAGGCATATGTTTTGCATGATGAGTGCGGCGGCTCTTATTTTGAAGAGTAATAGTTGGACTATTTACTATTTATGGACAGTTGTTTGCAAAATTTGAAAGTTGAAGAATGCGGATTAAGAATGGGTGAGTTAACCGTCAAATGCCTTTTGTACGCCGATGATCAAGTTATTCTTGCGTCGTCGGCGGCCGAGTTGCAAATGATGGTTACATTAATGAACAGATCATTAAAAGAAAGGGGTATGAAAGTAAACGCAAGTAAGACGAAGGTTATGGTTTTTAAAAGAGAAGAAAGTAAAACGATTTCTGAAATAAGAATAGAAGGGGAGTTGATCGAGCAAGTAGATGAGTTTGTATATTTGGGCTGCGTATTTAGCAGGGATGGGAGTTATGATAAGGATATAGAACGATGAGTGAATGCGTGAAATAGAGTAAATGGGGCCCTGCACTCTATTGTGAAGAGTCAAAATGTGTCGAAAAAGGCACGTATGGCAATTCACAATGCTGTGTTGGTCCCTACTTTAACGTATGGTAGTGAAAATTGGGTGTGGCAGAAGAAGCACGAGAGTAGAATGAACGCAGTAGAAATGCGGTCGTTAAGGAGTATGTTAGGGCTGAATCTGAATGATCTGAATGATCTGTTGTATTTTAATGTTGTGTTGCCAACAAGGGTAAGAAATTGTGTAATAAGAGAAGAGTGTGGTTTGCAAGATGATGTTGTGACCAGGATTAAGAAAGGAATGCTTCGGTGGTTTGGTCATGTGGAAAGAATGAATGAGGAAAGAGTGACAAAGAAAATTTATGTTGCAGAAGTGAATGGCAGAGTCGGAAAGGGACGTCCTAGGCGAAAATTTATCGACCAAATTGGCGATTTATTGAAAACGGGCCAAATTAGGAGTACCCTTAACCGACGAGCATGTATGCGTAGATGTATGGATGTGAAGGAGGCGAGAGAGGTGTGTCAGGATCGTGCCAAATGGAAGTCTGTAGTCTCTGCCTACCCCTCTGGGTGACAGGCGTGAGTGTTTATGTATGTATAATAGTTGGTCTACCACTTCTTCGTGGAATGTTCTGGTTAGTTTGTAGGTCACTATCATCAGAGCTCTCTTGATTGTTTGTGTTTCGAAGGATTTCTTCTAACAAATCTTCTCCAAGTCCTGAGACCAGTCCGTAGTTGACGGTATATACTATGCTACATAGTCTATAGTGCTGCCAGTGCTGTTACGTGTACGTCCACGCGACCTTCCTCTTGACATTCCACAAGAAAATCGCTGCGTACCTCGCCTAGTCCTTCCGCGAGCTTGTATAAATGATGTACTTACATCAGGTCCATCACTTTCTTCCTCCGTAGAACTCATACTGCTTTCTGGTCGTACGAATTCCGGATCGTCGAAATCATCATCGGAAGGTATGAAGTCCGCAATATCGGAATCTTCTAATAAATTGCCGATGGCTTCATCGTCCTATTTTGCGAAAAAAATCACAATTTACCAAAAAGTTCTGCCCGATGTGATTTTTGCATCACATAATATTATTTATGTTTACTAAAAATACAATTATTAACGAAAATCAAAAATAATTACAAAAGTCAAAGTATTGATTATTTAACTTTAATCCTGTTTATTTTTAATAAAGTTAAGCCACCGATCTAAATGATAGTAAAGGATTAAACATACCTCTTCTCCGACGTGACTCTATCTTTAACACGTTAATGGCTTCTGACGTTAATCTGTTGTCTATTACTCGAATAGATTTAAGGTTCACTTATTGGTTATAACCTAACCAATCACAGGAAACTTCAAAAACGACAGCTGAGTAGCAAATACAAATTCTAGGCACGAAATTTGAATATGTGATTTTGAAGGACAGTGGACAGAATTTAGAATTTTACAATATTTAAGATGGGCAGGAACGGTGAAGTATGTTTTGTGATTTTGAAATCACAATGGGCAGGACGAGGATAAATCAAGGAAACAACACACCAAGTATTCATTTTTAGAAAAAGCCAACCTAATATCTGTAGTTAGGATACTCAAACTATCTAATGTGCTTTTCCCTTTTCGAAAACCAAATTGACTTTTTGCAAGGATGTTATTATGTTCCAAAAACTATTCAAGTCTGTTTTTAATTAAATGTTCTAAAATTTTACAAAAAGTAAATGAAAGAGCAATTAGACTGTATGAAGAAGCTTCTTTGGGATCTTTTCCGGGTTTAAGGATAGGTATAACAATTTGGTTTGACCAAGACAGAGGAATATTAGAAGATATGTAGATATTGTTCAGAATTTGGAGAAGAATTAATTTTCCCTTAAGACTTAATTTACATAAACATGCATAGGGTATGCCATCTTCTCCTGGAGCAGAGGATTTTAAGCCAGATAACACAGACTGTAGTTCAGACAATGAGAAGATTATCTCATTATTGTTGATGCTAGACGGGACTGGAATCGGTGGACATATTGCATTTTCATTAGGAACAAAAGGAGGTGCTAGCATATCAGAGAAGACTTCTAACCATGATAGAGAGTTATCAGAAATGTTGCTATCAGAAGTAAGAGATCCACGAATTTTTTTTATATTTTTCCAAACTATTGTTACTGGTGTATTAGGAGACAAGGATTTACAAAATTTTTTCCATCCACTTTTTTTCTTTTTGGAAAGATGTCTCCTTGTTTGAGCAGAGGTTTTTTGAAATAGTATAAAATTATCGGTTGTCATACAGTGATTGTAAAGTTTTTCTGTAGCTTTTCTCCTTTTAATCATAGTGGTGTATTCAGCATCCCACCATGGAGGGGAGGCAAAGTTCTTGCTGTAGGTTTTTTTGATTGGGATAAATAAGTCAGCTGCTTCAGTTATATATTGTACCAATAAAGAGTAAGAAGTTATTGGCTTGGTTGAGGAGTCAACCTGCATTTGGGTAAATTTAGAATCTAAAAATTTAGTGAAATTAGTCCAATCTGCATTTTGGAGCTTATATTTAAGGAGGGGCGTAGTGGAGGGAAAAGGAATAACCGCATAGGGTTTGGTAATAAGAATGGGAAAGTGATCACTTCCATATGTTTGATTGAGAGTTTTGCAAGAAAGCTGAGGGGCTAGACTAGAAGAGCAAGCTCGACGCAAGGTCGACAGCAGACCTAGGGTCTAGTCCTGGATAAACTCTATGAGTAGGGGAACCATTATTAATGATGCAAGCATTGATATCTTCAAAAATTTGAATAAGTTCTGAAGAGAATACATCACAAAAATGTGACCCCCGAGATACATGATGTGAATTAAAATCACCGGTAATAATAAAAGGGGGAGGTAACAAAGAGAAGAGAGAGGATAGTTCTTGAATTAAGTGAGTATTTGGATGAGGGATATATATTGAAATAATGTTGATTCCTGCAATTTTTGCAGCTACAGCATTGATGTTTTGGCTATGAGGAGGGAGTGTAATTTGAGAAAAAAGGTAGCGATTTTTTATGAGTAAGCAACAACCACCATAACCATCATTTCTATCTTCACGGAGGCAGGTAAAGCCTTGCAAGCGAAATTTGGAGCCAGGAAGGAACCATGTTTCAGAAATAGAAGCAACCGAGATTGAATGTTTATTTATTAGGAAGATGAGTTCTGATTTTTTAGGGTGCAAGCTTCTACAGTTCCACTGTAGAAGATGGAGGTCTTTTGTTTGAGTCATTTATATTATCTATTAAACTAGCGAGATTAAAATTTTTTTCTGCAACGTTGTTCGGTAGTGAGTCTGACATTTTCAAAATTAAATTATTGAGGAGAGAAATTAGGCATTCAACAAGATTTTCATTTGGAGATATTTGATTGTGTGTATTGGATAATGCGCATCCATTTGGAGTAGAGGATGGGCAGTCTGCAACTATTCTTTGATGGGCTTGTTGGTCATATCCCTTGGGGATTCTAGGGATGGGGCGGGGAGATTGGAAAACGGTTTTTCTATATGCCTGTGACACGATGGGGAGGTTGAAGGAGGTAGTAGAAGTAGGTGAAGGCTGAGTAGAGGCCACTTCAGAATATGGTTTTTGAAGATTGTTCAAACGAATAGATGGGATTTTGGCTGACGCTTCTATATAGGATACATTTTGTTCTGACATCATAACTTTGATATATTTCTGTCTATGGTGTTCTGGACAATTTTTGTTATTAGCAAAGTGATTTTTGGCTTCGCTTCAGGAACAGAACAACTTGCTCCAGTATGTTCTTGGGCACAACGGAAGCAGCGTGGTTTGGAGCGGCATTGTTCAGCTACGTGGCCAAATCGACAACACTATTTGCACTGGATGGTGGGGAGTTGATAAGTTTCAACAGTAAGGGATGTGAAGAATGCATATACGTATTTGGGGAGTATCTGGCCTTCAAATGTCAAAACAATAGATTGAGTAGGAACCCATATAGGGGATGATGACCCTTCAGTAAAAGTTTTTCTCTGAAGACGGCGAGCTTTTAGGATTTTACCACAACCAGGGGGGAAGCTCAATAGCTTCTGCAAGTTCTTCCATTGACCAATCCACAGGGACACCGCGGATGATACCCTTTCGAGAAACATTATAAGATGGAATAGTTGCAATCAATTTTTCTTTTGCGAGCAATGAATTATTAAGGAATTTGTTAGCCTCATCTGCTGAGCAGAATTCAATAGAGATGCGATTTCTACCAACACTTTTGACTCCTCCTTTTTTAATGTTTCCTATATTATTTTTAGACAAGCATAAACCTATTTTAATAGGTCGAAGTGATAGCCCTAATCTAGGGTCTGACGAAGACCGGGAGATGTGGACAATGAAAGGGCCTTGATCATTTGGCCCATACATTCTAAGATTTTGTTCTAGGCAGGAATGTTTATATATAGTATTTATTGATGCTGTTAAATCAACTACAGAATTCTTTTTATATAATATTGGATCATATGTTCGAGTCTCAGCATGTCTTTTTTTACCACGATCACAATCATTATTATCATTTAATCCAAAGCACATATCTACATCGGGAGGGTCAGGGGGTTTCTCACGGGGAGACCCCGTTTCGTCCCCCATAATTGAGTGTATTGGTCGAAATAACTATATCATAAACGTAATCTACTTACAACAGAGGAATCCACCACCACAAAATGAAGGAATAAAAAATTATACCCCTAGATTAGAAAACATAACGAAGCTGTGTTGCCATTAGTTAAAAAATATTATCTACCAAAGTTACCACAGGGTGACATAGCACCCTGGGTAGGGTCTAGGGTTAAACGAATACAATATTTATAATTAAAGTTTAAAATTTGTTTTAACTGTTATATAATAATTTGAAACTACGCCAACGATATACATTGTACGTTTCCGAAACAGCGCCATCTGTCATAAAAAGTAGTATATTTATGCTTCAGTTATCACTTTATCAGTTAATTACTAATAAACTAAATAACATAAATAACTTACATCTATATGTTTAAATAATTATATTTATTAAATGATTTGAAACTTCTAAGATTTATTTTAAGTTTTTATTCTTTCATTTTAATAGTAATAATTTAAATAGATAATAGTGAAATCTATGAAAATTCAGATGGTTTTTAGTTTTATTACTAATATATAATAATGAACTGGTTAACATTGGTTTGCCTGCGATTATTGCAAAACTGTCATTTCACATATACGTTATTTAAAGATATTTTTGTATACTTCGGGGCCGAGATCGCATAATTGATTTTATCATGAATATTCGATCATTACATGAAATTGCGGCATTTCGTGAAATTGAACACATGTCTGTTGACCATATCATAATAAGGCTTGACCAAATCGATAAATAGACATTGTTTGAAGAAATTAACAACTAAACCCAACATTGCTTTTTCATAATATTCGAATTATATCGAAAAATAGTTCCACTATTCACCGCTAGCGGCGCCGATAGCGCATTTTTTAACAGAAACAGAATTTTTAACAGAATCCACATAACTCTGTGCCTCATCGCGAACATTTAAATAATATATATAAATGTTCGCGGCTTTGAGGTAGCCCAAGGATTACCCCAGCCGCATATCAATCTACTGTCGCTGATGTTTCTAGATGATGCTTTCGTGTGGTATTATGCCGAAACGAGAATTGACTTCGTAGATTCAATTTTAGATTGAGGATAAATTTGACAAACGTTAATATTTATACGATACTAGCAATTCATCCCGACTTCATACGAGTGATTTCTGGATATCGGTAACAGCATCACCTACAGGATATAAAAACTAAACCAACTTGTAAATCTAAACCATCCAGGGACCCACTTAAATACACATAAATTTCATCAAAATTGGTGAGTTTTAGCGAGACTATCGGACAGCAATTGATTTTTATATGTATAGATTACTATAATATGCATGTATTATATATATAAACTTTTCTCTTGAATCATTCTGTCTATTGATGAAAACTTCATCAAAATTCTAAAAAAGATCTAAGCGTACAGACGGTGGGAAGCGACTTCGACTTTATACTATGGAGAGATGGTCAGTAATAATAGGCTATCATGAAATTATTGCAATATTTAAAGTGGTCCAGTACTTTATGATAAGGTGATTAATTCTACGATTTGGCCACATTTACATAACTTGAGAGTTTTGATTTCATAGTTTAAATCTAAAATTAGCGCCACCTATTTACTGCTAAATAAACTAATAATAACTGCTAAATACATTAAATATAATGCTACTAAATACTTATGCTTGCAGGATCAAAAACTTAAAATATCCAGCCATTATCGGGATGATTTACCGTAATTGCTATGTTTAGCAAACTAACTAACTAAATTGTTATACTGGATGCTGTGTATACAAAACTATGATTTAAAAGAGAAACTCTTTAGTAACTATACTTATTGGATGTATATCGGCATAGCAATAATTTCACTAACTTCTTTTGGTATTAAGTTATCCGATGTAAGTTTTAATCTCTATTTGATGGATTAGTAAAAAATATAAGCAACTATTTTATAATGCCAATCAATATTCAATACGCCAATGATATAAAACAAATATCGCAAATAAACACTCTGCCGTACATTAATAGAAGACAAAGAAATTCGACATTATTTGGTCAAAATTAAATTACCTTAATATATGAATAAATGTAAAAAGTAAATAACTTAAATTTGAATTAAAGATAATTTACCCTTATTTAAGATACCTCGGAAGTTATAACCGATATAAAAAGTGACAGGGGTTGCTAGACGTATGACATTAATGCAATTCTAAAAAAATCTACATCTCTAGGAATTCAAAAGATATCACTTGACTAACAAACGTGACAACGAGACGACTACAAATGATAGATACAAATTTGTTGATTTTGGTATGGAGCAGTATTAAATGATGTTCCTCAACGGAAGCCCACGCGAGCGAAGCCGCGGGTAAAAAGCTAGTAGTATAAAAATAATGTCTATAAGGCCGGTCACATACATACGGAATTCCGTTTCGATATTCCATTTCGGAATTCCGATTCGGGATTCTGTGCATACATCACACACAAACGTTTTCTTTCCGTTCAGGATAACAAGGCTCAGTTGAGAGATGCTAGCCATTGAGTACATACATATATTTGCCAGCGAATATGGACGACGATATTGCGATTGCATTGTAGGTGTATCTAGCTAAGAAGCAAACATATTGCATCCCCTTAACACCCTAAGATTACAAGATAGCCTGTATTAGGTAAAAAAAGCCAAATTACGAGCCCATTCAAATTTTTTTAAGTACTATCATTCATAATAGCCCTTCACAAGTCCACTGCTGAACATAGGCCTCCTCCAAGTAATGCCAAAAAGAAGAAGGTCCTGAGCCACCTGCATTCATCGACTTCCTGCATGTCTTACCAGGGCGTCACTCCATCTAGTGGGGGAGGGGGGTCGCCCTACACTACGCCTACCGGTATGAGACTGCCACTCGAGATCCTTTCTTCCCCATCGGTTATCGGTTCTTCGAGATATATAGCAGGCCCATTGCCACTTCAGATTACCCATCCGTTGGGCTATGTCGGTCACTCTGGTTTTACTGCGGATGTGCTCATTTCTTTGAGTCTATCACGCGGAGAAACTCCGAGCATAGCCCTCTCCATAGCTCGCTGAGCGAGCTCGAGCGTCCTCATACGGCCAACAGTGAAGGACCACGTCTCAGATCCGTAAGTCATCACTGGCAATACGCACTGGTTTCTAGCATACTTCGGAAATATCGGATACGTTCGTAGATTGCAAGCAGTTCCCTATCGTACGGAGAATATTTGTTTTGCGTTGGGATTAGTTTCAGAGAGAAGAAACCCAATGGCTGTCAGCAATTGTTCTTCCGTTGTTGCAGAACTGTGCCTATGGCGGTATCCGACGCATCAGTGACTAATGCAAGTCTTGCATCTGAGTCTGGATGTGCTAGAAGAGTAGCTGTGCATAGCTTCTTTAGCAATTGTGAAAAACATCCTTTGTATCACCAGAAATGTTAACCGGATGAGAACCTTTCACTCTTCCTGTTAGTAGTGCGTGAAGGTGAAGGTACCTGAATTTTCGCTGCGCTGGGGATGAATTTGCGATAAAAATTCAGAATCCCTAAAATCGACGAAGTTCTCTCACCGTTCTTGGAATTGGATAATCTTGGACGGCTTGCATTTTTGTTTCAAGTGGCATTCATCCCTCGGCAGACACCTTGTATTCTAGAAATACTACCTCCTTTGCTCCAAAGACACTCTTAGATGTATTTATGATAGTTCCTAGTTCTTTGAGTCTGTCGAATAATTGACAAAGACGTTCAATGTGTGATTTTTCATCTTTGGATTCGTTGATTTTTTATTTTCATGAGGAAATCGTCCAAATAGGCAAAGCACGTCATGTATCGGAACTCGTAGAGGCCAAAAGGTGTTGTGATTACCATCTTTGGTATATCATCTTCACTAACCGGAATTTGGTTGTACGCTTTCACCAAATATATTGTTGAAAATATTGTAGTCGCTACATGGACGCCAACCATTTTCCTTTTTTGGGGCGAGGTACAGTAGAGACGACCAGGCACTTTCAGATGGGCGTGCTATTCCGTTTTTAATCATCGATTCAAACTCTTGTTTTGCTACTTTGAGTTTGTCTAGCGCTAATCGGCGTAGAGTGGAGCTAATTGGAGGACCTGGCGTAGTCCTAATATGATGGACTGTGCTATGGAGAGCTGGACGAGTAATTTCACAAAACATTAGCCACGATGAAACGCCAAGAATAATCACGACGTAAACCTAGATTTAGCACCAGATGTACGTGCCCGTAAGTTGTGATAGGTGAACCATTAGCGGCGTAAAGTTGATAGCTAGTACTGGGTTGCGATTCGCGGAGCGATGTGTACGGGAAGACGCAGAGGTCACTGCCAGTGTCGACAAGAAACTGCGTCTTTGTTCTTCGGTCCGAAACGAATAGGCGACCAGTTGTACTGAGGCAGTCATGTGTCGCCATTATCGACCGCCTTGGCAGTTTTCCGGCTTGAAGTCGCAGGGCTTAATGCATCTGTATCTGTGTGTCTTGTTTCCAAATTTGTGATGGTACCAACACGTGGGGAATTTCCTGTAGTCAGATCTAGAAGTCTTAAGCCATTCAGTGACAATTATTTTACAGTCACGAAGTTTTAGAGGATAAATGTGTAGCTCTTTATTCAATTGGTTGTATAAGCGGGAAGACTGCCTTGTATACTGCCTTTTAGCAAAAACAGATATAACTGGGACAATTGGAGCGACCAAGTAGTTTCTTCTGCTAACCATATTCGTCTTTTTGGGATCACACGAGAGGGATTTGTGTTTTCTGAGAATAATATGGAGTAAGTAGAGTTTTCTTACGGACAATAAGTTAGAGGTTAGGTATAGGGTTTGAGTTGGAAATCTATAGGGCTTAAAAAGCATAACTTTAAGCAGTGATCGATGCGCCCTCTCAAGTTCTAAAATTTAGTTTTTGTTGTGCCACCCCAGCATGGCAGACAGTAAGTAAGGATTGATTGGACCAATGACACGTAGACTTTCTGCAAAAGATTCTTAGAGGTAACGTGTCGCAATGTTTTAAAAGTCCATATTAATCTCCTAACCCTTTTCATTATCAGTTCAGTGTGCATGTGCCAGGACAGGCGCTGATCAATCATGATGCCCAGGTATTTAGTATACTGTAACCTTTCAAGTTTTGTACAAGAGCAATCAGAAATTTTGGGGTTGGCACAGTAGTGGATCTTTATTTGGAATTCGGATGGAGGTTGAGTGTGTGTGTACTTGGTGAAGCATATATAATTGGACTTGGAGGCAATTAGTGTGAGGAGGTTACGATTGAACCAATCTGCAATCATTGACAGACCGATTTCGGTCGACCTTTTAACTTTTGCCCAAGTGTTTTCAGCAAAGACGATGGCAGTATCATCCACATATGAGAAGATACGACCTCCGTCGAGTCATATTACATAGGTTATTAATATATATAAGGCCAACACCGTACGAAATTGTTTCTTCTGAGCTAGTAAGTTCCCCTATTTTGACTATTTGTTTGCGATTGCTTAGGTACCTGGTGGTCTTAAGAAAATCATCAGGTACGCTAGGTCCGGCAAGATCATGTAGATGGCGTAGAAACTATGATGGTCGACGGTTACCCAGCTCCTCGTGCATTAGAGGCTGTTTCGCCTCCTTTTCACGTGTCGCGGAAAGTCGTTTTATAAGCTCGGTCTTCAGCTTTTCATATTTTTCTTTGTCTGGTGGTGAGACAGTTATGTGTTTAACTTCTGCTGCGTATCTCTGTTCTGGGGTTGATGTTACATAATAAAATTTTGTAGCGTCTTTCTTTATTCCGTATAATAGGAAATTGCCTTCCAACTGAGCGAACCATACAGCTGGCTCTACAGGCCAAAACGGTGGTGGTCGGACGCCAATACGATAAATGTCGGAAGGTGTAAATGTCTTTTCTGCTGAAGCCGGATATGATAGTTTCTCTCGAAATGCTAAGAGCTGGAGAAGAAGTGGTGGCAGGCCTGCTGACATAAATTAAATAAGGTGTACAGCAGTACACCTTATTTAATTTATGTTGGGAACTGAAGCGAGTACCGGAAGACTGGTGCAAAGCCGTGATAGTTCCAATATATAAGAGAAAAGGGTCGCAGCAGGACTGTAAAAGCTACCGTGGTATCAGCCTTCTCAGCATTGTGCGAAAACTGTATGCTAAGGTACTAATTGAGAGGGTCATGAAAGAAACTGATGGAAAAATATGGGATGTGCAAGCGGGATGTACAAATCAGGTATTTTTATGCGCATGATCGCGAAGAAGTTTTCGGCAAAAAAACCAAAGAGTTTTTGTGCGTTCATGCTCTTGGAAAAGGCTTGTGACGGAGTGGACAGGGATATGTTATGGCAAACACTGAATTCATTTGGGTTGAGCGCTGGGTTGATACAGGCATTAAATTCTCTTTACTCTTTACTCTAGTGCTTGTGTTAGGATCAACGGGGTCTACTCAGACTGTTTGGCATCCATAAAGTTGTCAGACAGGGCTTCCCCGTGGCTGTTCAACCTATTTATGGACAATTGCTTGAAAAATTTGAAAGTTGAAGAATGCGGATTAAGAATGGGTGAGTTAACCGTCAAATACCTTTTGTACGCCGATGATCAAGTTATTTTTGCGTCGTCGGCGGTCGAGTTCAACAGGTCTTTAAATGAAAGTGAACGCAAGCAATACGAATGTTATGGTTTTTTAAAAGGGTAGAAAGTAAAACGATATGTGAAATTAGATTAGGAAGGGGAGTTGGTCGAGCAAGTAGATGAGCTTGTATATTTGGGATGTGTATTCAGCAGGGATGGGAGATATGATAAGGGTGTAGAACGACAAGTGAACGCAGGAAATAAACTAAATGGGGCTCTACACTCTATTGTG
Organism: Parnassius apollo; assembly: GCA_907164705.1. Taxonomy (NCBI): domain Eukaryota; kingdom Metazoa; phylum Arthropoda; class Insecta; order Lepidoptera; family Papilionidae; genus Parnassius; species Parnassius apollo. Next base: position 8,985,647 of record CAJQZP010000220.1, read on the forward strand.
AAAAGTCAGAATGTGTCCAAAAAAGCACGTATGGCAATTCACAATGCTGTGTTAGTCCCTACTTTAACGTATGGTAGTGAGAGTTGGGTGTGGCAGAAGTAGCACAAGAGCAAAATAAATGCAGTAGAAATGCGGTTGCTAAGGTAGGGCTGAATCTGAGTGACATGGTGAAAACTTGTGTGATAAAAGAAGAGTGTGATTTGCAACATGATGCTGTAACCAAGATTAAGAAAAGAATGCTTCAGTGGTTTGGTCATGTAGAAAGAATGAATGAGGAAAGAGTGACAAAGCAAATTTATGTTGCAGAATTGAACGGAAGAGTCGGAAAGGGACGTCCTAGGCGAAAGTTTATCGACCAAATTGGCCATATATTGAAAATGGGCCAAATTATGAGTACCTTTAACCAACGAGCATGTATGCGTAAGTATATGAATGTGGAGGAAGCGGGAGAGGTGTGTAAGGATCGTGCCAAATGGAAGTCAAACAAAACTGTTATTTTTTAAAAGTGGGTCATGATAAGAACTGGGCCATCTTCGGGCACACTACCTTACTTTTAAGAATATTCATACTTTGGTTTATACATTTCTAACCTAAGAATAATGTCCTCCAGACCGAATTTCGGTCACGGTGGCCTGCCTCAACGGAGGCTAGCCATCGGCGCAGGACAGGATTATAGCGCCCAAGTATATGCGCAAGCACAGGTGCACTCTCTATTACCGTCTCATAATCTAATGAGACGGTAAACCGACACGACCGGAGAGAGATCAGGCGCAGAACCAACGGCTTTACTTACAGGCACGGAGGTGAGACATCACCAACTTCCTAACTCCGGGCAGCTACTGAGAATTTCTTGACAGAAAAACTCAATAACTTATTTTTTGGCCCGACCCGGGATTCGAACCCGGGACCTCATGATCAGCAGTCGCACTACTACAACTACTAGACCAACGAATAACTAATATACCAAAAACACTTTTCTAACATATGAACTACCCCCGCTGTGAAATCTGTCAAATGTTTCACCTCATTATAAAGTGGCGCCGCTCAAATTTCTATCACCCGCGTCCATACGTAACATAAAATGTAGCCCATTACCCACAGCAATTACATTGACAGTAGACGACTAACCAACTAAATAATAAAAAAGAACATAAACACTCACCTATACCTCTTTCGCCTCCCTTACATCCATACCGACTCGTATATCTACGCATACATGCTCGTCGGTTAAGGGTACTTCTAACGTGGCCCATTTTCAAAATATCGCCAATTTGGTCGATAAACTTTCTTCTAGGGCGTCCCTTCCCGGCTCTGCCGTTCACATCTGCCATATAAATTTGCTTAAATAATAAACAGATCACTAATAGGGGAAGGTTCGTTAAAGTGGTCCCGGCGCATAAAGTGGCCACCTTCTTTTTAAGAACCAACCAAGGAGCACCATTTGTCAATGGCTTATGGAAATTATTCATTGGCCGACGTCATATTGTTCCAGTAAACACCGACGCGCTCAGTTCACGCGGACAGATTTTATGACAAAAAAGGTGGTTTTTGTGGTCTCTGATCTAAGGTAAGTGGTTTAAACATTGTTAGATATAATTTACTGCGTTCAATATAAATACAAAACAATGTAATGTTTTATCAGTTAATCCATCTAATGAACTGTTTCTTTCACGGTAAAGTAGAACAATATAACCTCATTTGACATTTGAGTCGTTTTTTCCGTCGCATGCCGTTTCGGGTAAAGTGGCCGACTAGGCCATTTTAGTGCTAATTTTTCTTGTAATTTTGGTTTTATTGCCGTCTAATATAAATAATGTTTTATATTGTTTTAGATATGCCAAATTCATATAAATGGACGTCGTAGCAGCAGACATGGGACCTGACTGCGATGGAAAAAGTTATCAGAGCCATAAGAAACGAAGAAATGGGAACTTTGTTCTTAAGAATTTTGTGTGAATGGACAATGAAAAAAAAATTAATAAACTTTTAGTCCCTTAGTCGCATTTGATTATTTCTTGAGTCAAATTTAAATAAAACTTAAATTAATCTAAGAATAATTGGATTTTATTGAGACTAGGTCAATTTCCCATTTCGGCTTTAAACTTAAAAATACTATAAAATGTCTTGATATAAGTCAAAATAAGAATGTGATGTTAAAACTTAAAACTACATTAGTCTGAGAGAATACCATAAGAAAGTAATGTAATTTTTTTTTTGATATTTATCTAATAGGCACTCATTCAAGCCTTAGGGTGGTCACTTTACCCGACCTTCCCCTACTCAAGTGGTCATCTGGAGCTTCTCGCATATATACTATTAAATGTTCGCTTGCTCCATACAGCACAACGTACTGATTATAAACTCCTTGATGCCCGTCTACTAATCTAGTTTCTCATCCATTTTGTTATCTCTATTTTCGAATTTTTGCTATCAAGTTTTTTTTTAATATCTACCTACTATTTAATTCTTCATATATTTTAATTTTGTATTCTCTGTGCTTAACCGGAACAAAAGCATGGATCTCAGTGTGCTTATTAGTAGCCGTTGCTTGATCCCTCATGGTGAACTACGATGAACCCATATGACTGGCCCGAGGTAAACGAAGAGAATGTTCCGGGTGAGTAAGCTCACTCCAGTTGCGCGTGGGTGGACTGCGACGGAAGGCTGGTCCTCTCTCCCTACCCGTGGCAGCTAAGGTGGCGTCGCGTAGAAAGAAGACTGCTGGTATGGAGATGCATGTGACGTGCATGTGACGATTCTAATGCAGTGGTGAGGCGGTCGCGGGAGGAGAGGAGTATTGGTATTACGATGTGTTGATCTCTCTACCCTTCCTACCCTCCGTTGTCGAAACGTGGTCTGCGACGGAACCACAGACCAGATCCGCCGCTAAGGTTCTGAGAAAGCTTTTGCTTACAGGCGCACGTTTTTTCTGGCTAAATGACTTCTGAGTAACTGACTAGGTAACCGGAAATGGAACCCATGTATGTAGGTCATGTTCCGGCGCGTCTTGCTTCAAGGAGAGGAAGAAGTTTTTCTTTTCCGAGGAAGCGTCGCCATAGGGCGGATGACGCTGGTAGGGCTATGTGCGAAGGGATGAAAGTGTTCCCGTGGCCTAGTCTATAAACGGCTAATGTGATATGTTGCTGGATTTTAGTCAGTACTAGTTTGACATTGGTGATGGCCTTGGAAGTTGGTGTGCATAGGCATAGTTGCCCATGAACAAAGCTTAGGACGAGTGAGTGCTGTATTTCAACTGACTGTCACGGCTACGGTGCATTAAAATGTCATAAATACAGATCCACTTGACGGCAGAATGGCGCTGCAGTTAAGCATTTGGCTGCGGAACTGCGGGACCGCGGATTCAAATCGTAGAATCGTAGAAGTCTTTGCATGGCCTGGAAATATCTGTTGATGTGAAATTTATGTATCTATAACACTTCCGAGGTACAGGGCAAAATCCTAGTGTCAACGTTTTTATAATAGGAATAATATTAATAAGTCCGATATTCTTACCAAACAGTGGACAGCATACTACGAATTAAACAAACCCAATGGTTGAAATGTACTGTCACTTCCACAACTATGACGAATATATACACAATCCATATTATGAATTCCATGAAACCCTTTAGGACAAGAAGCCGGCCAAACGAATAGACATACGTACAAACTTGAAACATTACCCTCCTTCTGGGGCAGTCGAGTCGCTAAAAGGCAAGAATGTATACGAAAGTAGTCATAGTGATCGATATCGATTCGAATCGATTTCATGTAGATAATCAAATATCACATCAAGGAAAATAAAACAAGCAGTCATATTTAAATTATATTAAACATTTAATTAATTACATACAGTTCATTATAAAAAGAATAATTACACTTGAAGATTAATGTTTGCTATAATCAATTTATAACATTTAATTTAAATAGCGAAATAAGAAATTTCAAAAATTTTGAAATTGTCAATAAGTATTTAACTTTCATTTTAAAAATATTTTGACCAACAGTAATAGCGTGAATCGATAAAAATCCACTTATTAAATACAATTAAAATCATAATAATGCTCTTGGCACTAAATTATAAAACCTATATACTATATTTTGAGATCGTCTCAAATGGTTAAAATAAGTGAAAGAAATAGTCAAAAAATCAAAATACGTTAAAACATCTCTGGTAGTTAGTATGATTCGAACCTCAGCTCAGTAGACGGATGGCCAAATTGTACTAACTATTTCATCACGCGGTTGATCAATTCGTAATACAATTTTGATTATGCATTTTCATTGGCAACGGATTTTAATAGAATTCCATTATATAAATTATACATATTTTTTCTAGATTTACTTCAATTGTTACGACTACGAATAAGACCAATTTTCGGTATACTATCAGTACCTGCTTTTAATTTGCTTGTGGAATGTGGAATCTAGAGAAAATTTATTGTTTACAAAAATATATGTCAATATATTATTGGGCAATAACAATCTTTTATACCTCTATACATACAAAAAACTTAGAAGTGTCCGTCTGGAATATATAAATTACCGCCTTCAATTAATAAGCTAATGGCATGCAAGGGGGTTACTTGCATGCCATTAATATGTAATAATCTTTTTAAAACTAAAAGAAAAACTGACAAAACTGTTACAGAGTTTCAGCTTTATTTCTTTAAATTTCACGCAGACGAAGAGTAACAAGATACAACATTGAGTGATACTTCATAACTAAAATTTAATAAAATACAATAGTTTTACTCGATTGTTTATAACATTTGCACCCGTTATCAAAATACCGTATATTTCCGTAGTTTAAATGTCATTCATAAGTATCGCCGCGACCTAGAAACTTGAGATAGAATAACCCAGTTCTAGGCACATGGTGACGTCAATCACTTATCCAAGTAAAATAGGTTTTGTGTGAATTTTACAGTAAATATTTAAACCATTCGGTCAAAGGTTCAATTTAATTCCTAAATTTATATGTATTTATACATAGGAAGGGTTTGTAAAAGAGATTTAAAATAGGTGAGGTGTAAAATAACAATATTACATTAAATCCCATCAAGAATTCGCAGCTGAACATAAATCGTCCCTCATAGGTTGCCTCTTATGAGTAATATTTGCCTAAATGTTGTATGCTCTAAGAAATGTTATAACCATCTACTTAAAGATCATTCAGTCATATTTTCAATAACATATACAATATTAACTGTAGTATATTAATATATTTTTAGATCAACAGTAAATCAAAAATTAAAAAAAGACGTAAACAGTTTGTTTCTACTTTTACTTTCAATAAGATACTAGGGTTCGTAAAATTTTTTTATTTATATTTTTGGTTACTATCTTATATTAATATACAAAAGTTAACAAAAACTACTCGTAAAAAAGGAAAATTACAGTCTATATGCTTCCCAGCCCCACCGCTGCGCACAGGCCTCTCATTTCTGAGAGGATTTTGAGAAAATAAAATGTCCGTAGCGATGCCTCAACGCTTACGCGACGTCCTGCGTGAGCGATCTAGACGCGAACGCGAAGCGTCGCGGCGCGGCGCGAAAACAACAAACAGTCGAAACCTATTGAAGTGGCCTACGTGACCAGCTGCACGTGGGGTGCGGTGCGAAGCGGGCGAAATGAAGCGAACGCGATCAGTTGGCTTGATATTTTCGCGCGAACTGGATGCGGTGTCGTCGTGTTTTTGTTTGGATAATGTCAGAAAATTTTATTAATGCTATCCAAGAACGTCCTATATTATGGGATAAAAGGAATAAAAATTATCACAACCGGTTATTATCGTACCGAGAATGGGAGGATTTAGCCAAATTAACTGGGACTACAAGTAAGAACAACACATTTATTTATTATAGATTGCTATTACACATATATCTTTGTAGAGGATGTTGTTCAAAATACAATTTAAAGTTTTCTCTCGCTTGTGCGGCTGCTCGTGATGTAGCATTAAATCTCCTTTGTGAATTATGTCGTGGTGATTGTGGTGTATTTTGATATGCTTGCCGGAAAGATATAAATTCAGTCTCATTTATTGATTCAAGATCACGAATAATATTGTGCAGCAAACATATGGCTTTTACGTTATGAACTGCATTTTCTACATTTGTTTCGATAGATTTATGCAAAATTCTGAATTTAGAAGTTATTGAACCGAAAGAACATTCCACTACCATTCTTGCTCGAGATAAGCGATAATTATAATTATCTTTTGCATCCCCTTTAGTTGTCGATCTTTCTGGAAAAGGTCTCATAAGATATTCTTTTAGAGGAAACGCAGCATCTCCTAGGAGAACATATGGAGCTTCGATATTTGAGCCCGGCAATACTTGTTCTTTCGGTATTTTTAGTCTCCCTTGTTCTATTGCACTTCGAAAGGGGCATTCATCAAAAACACCGGCGTCGTTTTCTTTTCCATAGGAACCGACATTTATCATTACAAACTTATAATTTGCATCAGTGACTGCTAACAACCCAATCGAAAAGAAGGATTTGTAATTATAGTACATAGAACCAGTTTTATTTGGTTTTTTAATGCGAATATGTTTTCCGTCAATACACCCGATACAGTTAGGAAACTGCCATCTGTCCCAAAAACATTGTGCTATGTTTTTAAAGTTATCTTCTGAAGGCTCGGGCATATGCTTCGTAACTAATTGTGTCCATATAGCTTTGCAAACTTGTGGTACGATGGTGGAAATAGCAGATTTTGAAATTCTGAACGAGTAAGCGAGTTGCCGGAACTGTATGCCCGTGGCTAAATACCTGAAAAAATTGAAATATATTAATTAATTATTCATTTCATTTTTTAGGTGAAACGGCGAAGAAAAAATGGAAAAATTTGAGAGACACATTTATAAAAGAATTAAAAAAAATTCCGAAGCCTCGTTCTGGGGCTGACGCCGACAACGAGCCGAAGTATACAGGCACGTGGCCATATTTTGAGTCCATGTCATTCTTAATAGTAATTTTGAAACCCCGAAAAACAGAAGGAAACATTGTAACAAAAACAGATAGCAATTCAAGAGATCTGCCGGAATCTACAGACGCTGCTAGTTTGGAAGACGATTTGGCCCTGGACGTGGCTGACAGTGACGACACCCAACTCCATGAATCTATGTCTACGTTGCAAGAAATGCCACAGAATACAACAGATATTAACACACATCAATCGCCTTTGCCTTCACCCTCGTTGCCAGCTATCACAAGACAAACACGCAAAAGAAAAGATAGTGACCTAGAAGCATTCCTCGACATCGAGAGAGAGAAGATGAAAATTCTTCGCCAGGGTCAAGAAGATACTACTGATGACGATATTCTTTGGTTCAAATCCATATTACCTTATATAAAACAGTTACCGTCAATGAACAAATTACATTTTAGAACGCAAATGCAGGAGCTTCTACTAACGGAGCTGTCAAAATTAAATCCAACACAACCCGGTTCTCAACATGGATATTACACTTCTTTGTGAAATTATTGAAAACTAATTATTGAAATAATTAATACTTCTTAATGCTAATGATACATAATAATAAATGTAAGAAATATTTCTTTTTCTTTTTTCTTACCTTAAAGTCACCATCAATCGTTCTTCTACAGAAATAGGTCGCTGAAAATTGGTACTAGTGAATTGCAAAACAGGTTTTATGGCTTGCACAATATATTCAAACGTTGTAGGCAACATTCGACAATATTCCTTGAATAACAAAGGTTGAGCCCGTAATTCCTCATACAAATTGTGAAATTCCCCATAAATATACCTTTCTAAGTATACAATATTAGTCCCACTTCTTCGCCGTACATACTTCTGGAGTATTTGATACTTAAGAAATGAATTTTCCAATAATATTTGTTTCCGTCCGTCCATGACAAATGCACAGTGCCCACTGAACGGCAGCGTCGTCGGTGGCGGCTGTGCGACACGATTCGCGTGCACGTAGGACTTAGCCGCCGCGTCGCACCGCATCGCATTGAATTCGCGTGTATTCGCGTTCGCTTTGAACCGCCCACCTAGGACGCCGAGTTAGATTTCACATGTCTTCAAAATATTTCTTTTAATTATCAGTCATGCCGGTTTGCTCACGATATTTCTTTCAATGCCAATTACGATGTAAATCAGCACTTAAAATTGCAATTAACAAATTCATACGACGACTGTTTGGCATCTGAGCTACTACAGCTTAAATTTAATACTATTACAAATAAAAACGAAAATCAATAGATATTTTAATAATAAGCTTGAGTTTTTAATTTTAAATTGCGTATCAAACACAGATTGCATTTAAAACACTGGTATTAGATGCCTGGGCGTATTCACCAATGTATCGTCTATCGCTAAAAGTGTGTTGAAGGTTAGGTACATGGCGGTGGCTGAGGCCAGATGCCATAAATCGTGTGTGTCTAAGAGACTAAGTGCAGTGCACGCAGCGTTATGTTGGCGGGACTGAGCGGGAGTTTCCTGTGAAAAGAAATGATTTACAGCAAGGTTAAGGTTTATACTGACGGCGGGTTTTTGTACAAAATAAGGCTGACAAACGAGCACACAGCCCAGCTAATGGTTAAGATGGGTAACTGGATGCTGCGGCCCATAGACATCTACATTTATCCTCGATTAAAAATAAAATACAGATGCGTTGTCACCCCTGAGGACTAAAAGGGAATGCTACGTTTCCAGTAAAAAAGGTCTCTGGTTCTCAACACTCACCATACCACGCAGCAGCATTAAGATGGTATTTTACGCTGATATTCAGAGAGCATGGTCCCAACCCCAGTCGAGCTGACCTATTCGTGTTATAATCATAATATAGCTGCAGCGTGGCTCTACCACGTAAAAGTGAACACGTTTGAATCCATCACCCCCTTTTGTCGTAAAAGGTGAATATGGATATGCCAGAAACATTATCACGGTCTTCGATTAGGCGACGGTATAACCATCATTGCTAGACGTAAAATATCCAGACCATTCACGGAAACTAGCGTCAATGGTGCAAGACTTCTGGATTTTCAAACGCCAATCTACTTGTTAAGAAGATGAAGCTTAAAAGCCCTATAACTCGTACGAATTAACTTGAGACCTGGGCCGATGACGTAATTGTTAATGTACGGTGTGCAAAATAATGCGTCGTAATATTTTTTTATTTGAAATTTTTGAGATTTGCATGAGATTATTAATAAAAACAAAATAAAATGTTCTGGCAAGGGGTGAAGTAATAAGTGATATACTGTTGCCATTTTTATATATTTTAAATATTTATTTTTTATAATATATATAATATTATTTTTAGTTAACGCGTCAAGGAAGGACAAAGAAATAAACATACACACTTTCTCATTTATAATATTATAAATTTATTTATTATACACTTTATTGCACTATAAAAAGTGTTACAGATTCGTACACAATAAAAATACAAAGCATAACAGGCGACCTTATTCATCAAAAATATCGAACTAGAGTCGAGACGCGTATCCGTAACAAAAATGCTATCGGTACCACAGAGTACTTTCTAATATACATCGGTACTGAGCGCGCATGGCCAGCGCGGGACGCGGTGCGGGGAGTCGGGAAGGGGGTCGCATTCCAGCGGTGTCTCAAGTTAATTCGTACGTGTTGTATGTACCCATACAACTTTCCTCAGAGGTCTTTCTCAGGCTGGTGAAGATGAAAAGTGATTGTATATAAAATTAAAGTGTCAAAGCAAACAATTCACATGTTGGTAAACGAACTCTGAAGCCACAGATGCGTTGTCACCAGTGATGGACTAAAGTGGAATGACTCTAAGCCTGTTATATACCGGCTCTTTGTTGTTTTTTTATAGAAGAGGGGGCAAACGAGCATGCGGCTCACCTGATGGTAACACCAACACCAGGGGAATTGCAGATGCTTTGACGGCCTTTTATAAAGGAGTAAGTTCTTTTCCTGAAGGTCCCTAAGTCGTAACGGTCCGGAAAAGCCGCTGGTGGTAAACTATTCCACAGAGAAGTGGACCGCCAAGCATCCTGATGGTGAGGATGGTATCGGGAATCTTGACGCGATGTATACTTACTTACAATACTATTCAATTAATTTGATAATTAATTAAATATGTAACAGTGTCATACATAATAACGTAACATAAACACTCACGCCTGTCACTCAGAGGGGTAGGCAGAGACTACAGACTTCCATTTGGCACGATCCTGACACACCTCTCTCGCCTCCTCCACATTCATATACTTTAAGTTAATAGGGTAATAAAATAATAAAATGTTATCAGCAAATGCGATCTTATTCTTATCCTGTACGCATAATATATAAAATAATAAAATGTTAACAGCAAATACGATCTTATTCCTATCCTGTACACATAATATTGTAAGTGGCACATTGGAGCAAACTTACCGACCACTTCGTGCGAGAGTCGAGAAACAGAAGCAGCGCAATTATCCAGGAAGCGTGCGCCAACGCGAGCTGGATCCACACGTATATGGGAATGGACTCGCGATGGACCAACTTCATCAATACGTAACTCAGCATGTATATGATTGCGTTGCCCATAAGTATCGCGAGCAAATGCCGAGCGAAGTCCTTGTTGTGTTCGTACATTCTGAAATTATATCTTTGGGACTACGAATCTTTCTAATATTGTATATAAGGACTATAATAAATTTAGCGTAAACAAACACTGTTTATATTAAAGATTGAATAAGATTATTGTTTTAGATAGGAGCCAGACGGGAGTTGCCTTTCGCACCGCTATGACTTCGTCTCATTGATTAATGCACGCCAACATAGGTGTCGCACGCAACTCAACACCGCTGCTTTCTACGACGTCACAACGCCGAGAAGCACTTGATAAACGTCTCCCTGGTCCAATACGAACAGAAAAACGTTTACGTATACACTCACTACGCACGAGATACGGATAAAAGGGTGCGTATCGCGTGCGTGTGGTGCAACGTGTGGCATGTCTCTGTGATTTGTGTAAATTGACAGTAGAATAAAAATAAAAATACACATAATAACTGACTATTGTTTAGACCACTCAAACTTCTTCATAGAAAAGTAGTCTCTAAACATAAATTTTAATGGTTTAAAGTGCTGTGGGTGGATGCGGTCGCATGCGACCGCTCGAGATTTGACGGACGCATGCGACTACATGGAAATTTTAAGGGGATTGAAGGGTTAAGAATAAAAAGACAGATGCGAAGGCACTCCTAAGAACTTAAGAGTAAGACTGGACTCACACATCCGGAATGCCTCTCTGAATTTATGATTTTAATTCATATTATTAGTTAAGAAAGCCCGAAAATGCATACAATTTTACTATACTCCACACGCATTCCGATTTTCTACCGACTTCAAAAAGGAGAAGGTATTCAATTCGACTGTATATTTTTTTGTGTGTCACCTCAGAACTATTTTACCTGGGTGAACCGATTTTGATGGTTCTTTTTGAAGTCAAAACTTCTTTAACGGCGTTGTACACTTTTTTGTAATGGGTAAAAAATGCTAAACTCGCGTCAGGACACGTGACCCTGATCGAAAATTCGTAAGACGGATGACGAAAGGGAGACAGCCGGCGCGGCGTAGGAGAGGAAGTATCCCCCTCACTTTCTACGGCGTAGATAAATATATAGCGTAAATGTAAAAAAAAAAATAGGCGCAGGCATGCCTGCTGTTTCGTTTAGGCGGCGCAGGGCGCTTGCACGAATGTTCGTGTGTGATAATTAAAGCAATTCGTGCAAAATTATTCCCTAATCATTCGAAAATATTAAAAATGCATAACGTTAATATTCAAGTTTTCACTTCTGCCGGCACTCCCGGAGTGCAACCCGTCGTTTTTTTTTATCTGAAAGCTGGTGCTTCTCGTGTGGTCCCATAAAAATTTGATCAAGATCTGGCAAGTCGTTTTTGAGTTATCCTTAATGCGTATTTAATTGACTTCGAACACATTGATGATGTTCTGATTTTATATGTATTAAAGTCGGTGGTAAACTTTTTTTTTTTAATTTTACCACTTGTTTCTGACTATGATTTTCTCAGATCGATCTGTATGCACTGACGAGCGTCATGAATTCCGGATTAGAATATTTAAGATTGTGATTTCATAACGCGCGTTTTCTATTCATTTGAACACGCGAGCACACACACACACACACACACAAACGGGAATCAGATGATGAAAAAATTCAGCTGAGACTGCGAGTGGTTGGTTGGAGAAGTTGTAATGTAGAACTGACTTTCCCTTACTCTGTGAACATTAAGATGATGAATCCAGTGTATTCGTTTGTGTCTCTTATTTTTAATTAAGCTGAAAGTAGTGCGATGAGTATTAATTCCTCTTTCATAACCGAGACGTGTGCCCGAGTCGAGGAACACGAAAGTATTGATTTTCTAACGATAAATTCCGAATCTGAATTCAGAAAAACATTTCGGATGAACAATGAAATGCTTAAAAGTTAAAATAGTAATTTAAATAACCCAATGTAAATAATATTACTAAAAAGAGAAAATTTTATACCTTATGTCTAAATTCTGCTTTAAAAGGTTATATCAGGAGTATCTACCCTATATTATTAAGGTATTCTACTCTATAATCTTCCTTGAAGTCTTGAGATAATAATATTTTAGACACCACACAAAGTTTTTGGCGTCTGTAAACTAAGCGGAAACGGAGAATATCCTTTTATAGTTTAGCGATCTGTGGAGAACAAATAAGGTAAAAATACAACCAAGAAATAATAGTTCCTTGGAGGTAGCGCCTCTTTTCTACCAGGAAGTTTATTAAGAAGTCGATCAGCGCCAACGAAAGATGAAATATCTCAAATTATATTGTTATGCCGTCTCTATTCAAACCAAAGCAACAATGGGTGAACTCCAGCTCCGAAGCAGAAACTTGTAAAGATCAGACTCCGAGGCACAAAAAAAAACTTAGAAAACTTACCCGTAAGCAGCCAGGGCCCAGTTAGCAAGGTTAGCGACGGTGAGTAAGGCAGCTCGTGCTGTATAGCGCGGCACAAAGGTGTACCGACCGTGCGTCCTTAGAGCGGTCCACGCACGTTTCGGCAACGAGCATTCTGCTCCATGTGTATAACAATGTTTTTTACTTAATAGAGAAGTTCTAAAATTTTTTGGCACAAATATATATATATAAATGAAAGAATAATTAATTTAAATATTTTTTACTAACAAATCCATTTTTTTAGTAATTATTAATAAAAAAAATAGTTAAATTTTTGAATAAAGAAAACCCACTTGTGATTGGCTGTGACGTCATTATATCCGTGGAGACTGTGTCAATCGCAATCATGGATCAACATGAGTCAAAGATATATTATATAACCTGTATTACGCAATGACATTTTTTTTAATTTGACAACGTATATATAAGTTTTATCATTTCACCATGCAGTGGCGTTAGTAAAGCGATATAACGACGTCACTGACATTTGAATTTACATTATTGAAAAATCATTTTTAAATGTAAAATTACTTACATGAAAAATCAATTGTTAATTTTTTCTTCATTTTTCTAAATAAATTTTAGTGAAAGTTTACTAAAAAAATAAAACATGCAACTTTTTTATTATAATAATAATGTCCTCCAGACCGAATTTCGATCACGGCAGCCAGTCTTGAAGGAGTCTAGCTATTTGCACAGGACAGAATTATAGCGCTTAAGTGTATTATACGTGGTAGAGCCATGCTGCAGTTATATTAGTAGTATAGTTGTAGTATGCATGGGTCGGCTCGACCGAGGAAGGACCACGCTCTTACAGAATACCAGCGCGGTAGCTTAATGCTGCTGTGTTTCGTATGGTGAGTGTAGAGAACCGCAGACCCTTTTTACTGGAAACGAGGCATTCCATCCTAGTCCTCACGGGTGACAACGCATCTGCAATTTGATTTGTAATCGAGGACAGATGTAGATGTCTGTGGGCCGCAGCAACCACTTACCATCAAGTGGACTGTGTGCTCGTTTGTCACCCTATCCTATAAAAAATGCAAAAACACAGGTGCACTCTCTATTCCTTGACCGTAATCCGACACGGCCGTAGAGAAATTAGGCGCAGGACTTTTGGCTTTACGGTCTTCCCGAGGCACGAGGGTGAAACTCCGCCAATTTTCTGATACCGCGCTGCTACTTAGAATTTCTTATCAGAAAAAACCCAATAACTGATTTTGGTCCGACTCGGGATTCGAATCCAGAACCTCATGATTAGCAACCGGATTTATGACCACTAGACGTAGTTGGTCAGTTAATTTTTCAGACTACAATCCCATCTGGTGTTGTGTGGTGACGATGCCCTAGATGGCAAATCACAGTTTTAGCGTTAACAAATGCTTATATACACTTTTGCCTTTATGACACTAAGATTGTGATCGGATGGAAAGACAAATATTGATATTAATGTTGAGCGATGTTAGTTTAGGAAATGTACCAGCTTTGATACGTCCGACTGCCGGGTAGAGGCCTCTCATTACTGGAAGGGTTATGCAGGAAAGAGGTGCTCCTATGCGAACTGGCGGACTTTACATGTTCTTGAAATATATTTAATTTTAATATATTTTTAAGATATGCAGACTCATTTCTCTCACCATGCACCGTGTAGCACCAGCACTAACTAGCCCAGCAAGATTGCAATTAATAATTTCAATGGTGCCGGTGAAACGAGTCGGCTCGAGTGGCTCTACTCGAGCGCATTAAATTCGAGGCGATCCCCTGCCCGTAGGCTACGACAGTATTTGTAATATTTTTCTTTAAAAGACCTTAATAGTCCATAGCTGGACATGGGACTGTCCCAATGTATGAGGATATGTATCAGACATAAAAAACGAACATTTTTATATGTTTCCGTTTCCCGTTCCGTAAACTTTTAGTTTCCTACTATAAATATTACTTTTTATGCAACTTAGGTACTACACAAGAGTCAATTATAACAAATATATATAAAAATCTTACCCATTTTAAAGCGGCCGACGTAATAAATCTTCATCGTGAGAACGAAACACACCGTGAGGTGCAAGATGGTAAATATAACCCAGAAGTACAGGCTCGGATACGTTATGCCAAAATAACCTTAAATAAAAAAGTCAAATAAATAAAGGTAAAAAATATTGTTCTACTGTGTAAATATTGTCTGTAATTTTTCTAATCGTAATGAGATGGGATTTCCATTTCAGTTATTTCTAAATAATTATTTGAAAAAAAAACTTTTGATTGGAGTGTATTGGATTGCACACATCGTACGCGAAGCGGAGATCGCGATTCACTCAAAAAATATTTTATAGGATAGGGTGACAAACGAGCACATAGTCCATCTGATGGTAAGTGGTTCCTGCGGCTCATAGACATCTACATCCGTCCTCGATTAGAAATCAAAATGCAGATGCGTTGTCACCCGTGAGGACTAAGACGTAATGCCTCGTTTCCAGTAAAAAGGGTCTCCGGTTATCTACACTCACCATACGAAACACATCAGCATTAAGCTACTATTATACGCTGGTATTCTGTGAGAGCGTGGTCCTTCCCCGGTCGAGCCGACCCATTCGTGCTACAACTATACTACTAATATAACTGCAGCACGGCTCTACCACGTGTATATAACTTAATCAAAAATAAAAAAGTACAATGATAGCAAGATGAGGTTTTAATTAATGCTTCGACGTAGTTATAAGCTCATTTGTTTTTTTCAATTATTATTCAAAAAAGTTAATTGAAAATAATTTCACTTGGACGTAACTAGGTCAATATGGATGTGACTAAGATATTTTAATATATAATTTTAATACTTAGGAAGCCTTTTGAATTTCACAAATTTTATTTTATTGTTTGACTTTTTTTTTCGGTAACAAAATACGAATCATCGGTATCAAGCAGCAAAAAAAATTCGTGTTAATTAAACAATTTCTTGTAGCTAAAGCTACATAAAACGAAATACGTGTGTCCCCCCCCCCCACCCGCTTTCAATTTCGTGCACTATCCCCGTCACCACCACCCATTACACTAGGAAAGACACACCACCGTCGATAAAGCGACATTCGCCTCTACACGTGGCATCCTCAGGTGAAGTATACTGCGGTCACATGAGTACAGTACAGTCAGTAAGAGACAAAGCTTCTTAAGAAGGTGCAAAATTGTTACCTATTTTGGTAGGGTTGTCGCAATGGGTGAAGACAAATCAAAACTGTACTCCTTGGCATAGTCAAATTATGATATATTTTTATTTTTTTAGTATTATTCATACACACAGTACAATAAACAACAATTATTAGTAATACCACGTTTTTACATTAAAAATATTCAAACTTGCAACTAACAAAACAAACAACGTACGTCACACTGACCCTGAGATTGTCCACTGACCGAGCCAGCTAAAGCGGTTTTTTCTACTCTCGCCGCGTACGCGATAAGCGGCCAGTGGTCACGCACACATGCCCCGCGTGCTTGCCTCTCGTGTTGATGCGTCACATTACAAAGTTTTTGGGAGATTTAGCGCAAACATTTAATACAAAATCACATCACTTAAATAATCTCATTTTATACCATTATATAAAAATTATTATTGATTAAACAATCCGATGGCGGTTAAATTCTTCCCAAAACCCCATGATATTTTATTGTACCCAAAAACTGAATCGTCTGTTACAAAAACGTTTTATTATTATATTGAAAATAATATACCTTTATCTTTTTTGAAATAAAACTTCTTTACGCACGCTTGACTTGGTGAGTAAGTTGAAGAACGTGTGACGAAAGCGTTACGAAAAGTGTGATCAGGTGAGGAGTACGGAAGTTGAGTAGGGGATATAAGCAAGAGAGAGCAGTACGCGCGCAAATTATCTTTCTCTCTTCCTCTCATAGCCAGTTATTTTTCGTAATTTTATTTCGTTTCGAAAATATTTATGAATTAATATTTTGTTCAGTACATTAAATATTCTACATATGATAATATTATAAATGTATATAAATGTTTAAATTATACACACACACACACACATATATATATATATATATATATATATATATATATATATATAGACATAGTGGAAGTCTCGTTTATCTTTTTACCACGTTTTTATTAACTCGCTTTCGGGTAAGTCTGTGATTTGAATTAAAACTAACTTCCTGGTGAGCTAGAGACTTGATATATTAAAAATATTTCATCTCAATCATATTACTAAGTTGAAATTCTCACCAATGAACATGGCGATTGCAATGAGCATGAAAGTGGAGTGGGCGCTCGCGTTGACGTCGGGATGCCTGTTCTGGTAGAGCTTCACCATAACCAATACCGCTATCACGTACATGAACGACGAGTCTGCAAATGAGACAGTGATTGAATCATCTCTGTTTATTTCTCCTGATCGGTTTTGATATCGACGATAACTATGCATTACAGTACAATAACTTTATTTCAAGCATCAAGATGTTAAAAAATAAGAACATTGTCCAATAGCAATATATACCTTAACCTAAAAATATATATAAAACATACATAATTTAATACTATTTATGGAACTTTCTTCTTTGGTGCGTTCCTGTATCGGCGAAACACTACCCCAGAGGGCCAGAAATCGGGAACGAAGAATGTCTCTTTATATTTTGCAGGAACCTGGAGTACTTAGAATTTGAAGTTCGTTGACCCTATTAGACTCCAGACGCTGCAAATGTAAAGAGATCGGATCCTCTATGCGGCTTCGACTTCGTTCTTCCACAAAACGCAGTACGTCTTCTACAAACGTGCTTTTGTCTAAACGGGAGACGTAGAGTTGTATGGTGGGCTCCACAACACGCAGAGTTGTACTTACGTTCATTTTGGCAGTCCCCTGATGGTTAAAGACGGGTCGACCACTCTTCTCAACAAGAGTAAGCCCGTCATTATCAATCTTGTTTCGGGTCAACACAGGAACTGATCTTACGTCCACTTTCTATCTTTTTCAACCACAAGGAGGCGCCTGACGTGATGATTTTCGGGCAACATCCGCAAACGTTTGTGAGGTTGGTTTCGGCGGAGGGTTACTATCGATTCAGTCAAGGGCTGAGGTGGTGATGCAACGACGACCGAGGTCATCCTAGTTTCACGGTCATCATTCATCACCATCATCATCATCATTACAGCCCGTCACAAGTCCACAGCTGAACATCGGCCTCCCTTAAGGAATCCCACAAAGCACAGGCCTGAGCCTCCTGCATCCATTGATTTCCGAGATTGATTGGAAAGCGACGTCCGAGGCGAAAGTTTGTCGACCAAATTGGCGATATACTAAAAATGGGCCAAATTAAGAGTACCCCCCTTAACCGACGAGCATATATGCGTAGGTATATGGATGTGGAGGAGGCGAGAGAGGTATGTCAGAATAGTGCTAAATGGAAGTCTGTAGTCTCTGCCTACCCCTCTGTGTGACAGGCGTGAGTGTTTATGTTTATGTATGTTTTTATGTATATTATGCCTTTTTAACAGAATTTCCTTACCTTAGTATAATGTAAGGCTTATGAGATATGATCATAGGTGGACTAGGATATAGTGATATCCTAGTCCATATATAGATAGTCATGACACAGGAACCTCACAACACATCCTGACTCAAAAGAAATAATCTATGTTTTTACACAAGTATATTATCTCTGGCTTTGATTGGAACCAAGGACTTACAATGTAGTATAGTTAATTAGTGACCACTACAGTACTTTTTCTCTACAATACACCTGATTTTAAGTAACCACCGCAGTCCACAAACACCCGCAACTCTAGAGGAATTGGTGCAAGTCCCGGTCCGGAAAAACCTTTGGTGTCATTTAACTCCCCAAATTCTGAATCATGTGTTCATCTTCATAAAATTTGATAATACATTTCATGTCCCCCAAAGGTTTAGTTTTTTTTTTCAATTTTTCAGACAAACAGCTTTTCTAAATATGTTTTCCAAACAGTCGACCAGATTGTAGTACATACTATAATACATAAATTATATATTCCCATATATTATGATATATTACCAAATATTATGGTATTAGACAATACATAGAAAAAAGAATAAAGAAAGAGTTTTCTTTTAAAAAACGTTGAAAGGTTGACTGGTAGAGAATGCCTCAGGCATTAAGTGCGCCTATAATATTGTATGAAGTTTAATAAATAAATATATAAAAATGATCAAAACGTTTGGATGTTATGTACATATTAATAATAAAACAACAATAACTCACCAAACTGGAAGTTCATTTTATTGGGACAGAGATGATAGCAGGCTGACAGTAAACCCTCCATCATCAATGCCAAACCCATAGAGTAAAACAGACCGTGGTGTTGAGGAATGCCCAGCTCCTGCCAACAAGCTTTTATAGTGAGATTTCTGCAGACCCCAGAATCAGTCATCAATTCCCACCGTGATTAATTAAAATAATTGTCTTTTTAACATTTCGGTGTTTGAGATTGATCTTTACACAAGTATACCACTTATGGACACTGGTTACTCTTGTAACATGGAATCTCTTATATAGCATTTTTTTTTTAAGAATAAGGGTGACAATCGAGCACAAAGTCCACCTGATGGTAAGTGGATGCTGTGGCCCATAGACATCTACATTTAGTTTAAATAATAGTAAATTAAAATAAAGTTACAGCCTATATACGTCCCACTGCTGGGCACAGGCCTCTCCTCATTTCTGAGTGGGTACATTTAGTTTAAATAATAGTAAATAGATAAAATGTTGTGTATTAAATATCTGAACATGTGAACCATAACCGGGAAGGATGTAACAAGTGTTTCCATATAAATCTCATGTTCTTTTTTATCTGTATAAAAGCCTTGAGATATTATCCTCATAAACTGTCCGCTAGGTTAAATTGTGGCCAAAATTGCCCAAGAACTTTGTAATGTGACGTCTCAGCATATTTTGAAGAGTTTTGTGAACAAAATACACATCAGTCTAGGCTGTATGGTATAAGACCCTCCCTGTCTTCATTGGCGAATCGTAACAATAAACAACAACAAAATAGTTGCTACCGTTTACAATCACGTAATGAAATGAGATCTCGGTCTCGACGCACGAGGACCACGTCAAAAATAAATTATTTAAATACTTTTTCTTAACCCCTCAGGCCCCTTAAAATTCTCATGCAGTCGCATACGCCTGGCAAATCCCGAACGGTCGCATGCGACGACACCCACCTACAGCACTTAAAACTATTAAAACTTATATTTGGAGTATGGGGTGTAGAAGTAAGGAGTACAGACTGTGTATTAAAGTGTCCATAGAAAACCGTTAAATAAGGGTGGCGCCACTATAGCTACGGGGGTATACTTTAAAGAACGCACCGAAAAATATTAGTGGGATAGACGACTTTTTCGAGGTTATATTTACTAAGTAAAATTATTTTAGATTTTAGAGCTACTGAGCAGTTTAGCAGCACACTTAAACCGTCGATAACTGCTAAGTTCATTTCATCCCAGTAGCTACTCCAGCGCTGTTGTGGAGAGTTTTTGAACTGTTATTTACTGGTTACAGATGGCCACTTTTTCAACTACTCTACTATGGGAGTTGGTACTCCTTGCATCTACACTCCATAATTTGGAGACTACTTTTCTATGAAGAAGTTTAGCATAATCTATACAAAATTCTCCATATAAAAGTCAGGCTTTAGTTCATTACAAAAAGACTATTGTATTTTGATAACAAAAACAAAACATACCTAGCGAATGTCGGCAGTGCGAAAATCACAATTATTTCAATATATATTATTTGAAATTATTTACGTAAAAAGATAAATTATTTCCACACAAAAACTATCCTTACAATTTTATAATAAAACACTATACTAAAACACTAATAAAACACTAGAAAAATCAAAAAATCAACACAATAACATTCACGCGAAAATGGCGTACGAAATAAACGTAGATTATAAATAAATATTCATAGGATAACAGTTTTTTTTATTGCACTAGAGGATAGAGTATTCCATATTGATTATACAATGCCAAACTTCTTCATAGAAAAGTAGTCTCTTTTATGAGTTAAAGTGCTGTGGGTGGGTGCGACCTCATGAGACCGCTAGGGATTTGACGGAATATGGCCGCAGTCTCATGAGACTACTTGGGGGCTGAAGGGTTAATCTTTCAAAAATACCAATAAAAGTACAGAAGTCATTTTTAAATTACCTTCGGGTGATACCTCGAGTTTATCTGCCGCCACCAAGTCTGCGCCATAAATACCAGTCCCAACACCACATAACCCACATTGGAATATACGTGGTTGAAGTCAGATAAGAATCCCAGTGGGTGGGCGCATAGAAAATTGTAGTAGCATAGGTCTTGGTTACCAGTCTGGAACACCATCTATAATGAAACAGTAGACCAGAATCAGAGATGTATTGTTATTAAATCATATGAAATACAAAAAAATGTAAACGTAAATTGGGTTTGGGTGTGATGAGGCCTTGACGTTACTCTTGGGTACCTAATTAACCTTTCAAAAGTACCAATTTCAAAAAAAATAAGAAATTTAATATTTTAACTTTGGCCTATTAATACATTTATGAAAATGTAATGTACACAAAAATAAAATTAGTTTTATAAAAATAAGCGATTATCATTCTGTAAATACTAAGAACAGACACAAGCTTGTAGTACCAGTTACTAGACTCCACCGAGTCAGTAATTTATTCTTGGGGCGATGTACACGCTTTTATAACAAAATCCCAAAAAATATACAAAATTTTACATGCACAAGTTCAAAAACTTTATTAAAGTAAGTTTGTATAAAAAGGGTTATTATAATATTAAGGAATTTGTGGATGATAATAACACCTGGGAAGGATGATCGCTACCAAGTTATTTCTAATTTGTTACGTGTTGTTAATCGTAACATACATGATTCTAAGCTGTTTTTTTAAAGTTCCGCTGAATTTCTTGCTGGCTCTTCCCAGGACAGAAGTGTTTTCCGAACCAGTGGTAAATTAAAAAAAGTGACTTTCAATAAGTATTATTATTTATAATCTATATTGAATAAAAAAGTTTCTGTTTCTATTTCATTGATATCCAATTTGATTTGTTAAAAAACTATAGATATTATATAAATGAATACTTAATCTGGTATGTATCATGCAACGACATGTCAAAAATTTGCTAACTTACATCAAAAAGTATATGACTTACATGCATGTAATATTTAAATATATCAATGCTCACATGTAAATGTACACACATATTATACAGATATAATTTTAAAACAGCAGACTCAAGACTCTAGGGAACATGAAGATATCTTAAAATTTGGTTTTCTGTAATAAAAACAAATATAACTGACTTTAAGTAGCCTTGATTTACTTGTTCAGCCCGTAAGATGACATTCACACCAGGAAATAGGCCTATTTTATAATTGGGAGGATTTTCCTTGATGCCCTAGATCCCGGCACCAATCTGGGTATTTTATATATGGTATAAATACGAGTTAGTTATTCCAACATCTTACTCAGAACACTACAACTAGATCATTATTATTATGAGCGAGTATAACGACTAATATTTAAATAGGAGGACGAAACGATGATGTCCCAATATGACATATTTTTAAAAAATTCCCTTATTATTTAAGGTCTTAAAATACAAGAAATATCTCTGTAAGTAACCACAAAAAAAAGTTATCCAATTATTTCTTTTTTTGTAACTGTTTCTAAATTACTTCAAATAATTGTGTCAGAACGCACCTAAAGACGACTCATTTCGTGTATGAAAGGACTTGGTATCAAAGACTATAATTATTCACGTTTTTCTGAATAGTTGTTAATTTTATACGTGGTAGAGCCATGCTGCAGTTATATTACGTTGATGTCTTCTTCACGTGTCTTTGGGCACATGGAGGTTTCGGGCCTCGGGGTAAGCCCCCATTACCCGTGCTGTCCTTGCGGTCCACCACTATGGACCGGTCCTGGGAGCCATCTATTGGCATTGTAGGTATCAATATTCGGATTTGTCCGTAATCGTTGAAATTTTTTCGTAGCCGGTTAAGACTACGAAAAAAGAAGGTTATCCAGTAAAGTCAGGGTTGGCCTTTCAGCGGCGTTGAGGGTTGTTGTTACTCGACTCTCTAATCGATATAGAGAGGAGTTCTCTTGGATAGGGTCGCCCGTCCGGAGGGCGAGAGTGTAGCGGCGCAAAGTTGTTTAGATGTCTGTGTGGCCCGTTGTCTGCACGGTCGAACAGTCCGCGCGCCAACCGGGCCACAAACTCCTGGATGGTAGCAATTTTCAGGTTGGCCGCTATAACGTCATTCCGGACGTAGCGACCCGCACCGACGATGGTTCTTAACGCCATATTTTGCTGGGCCTGCAGTCGCCGCCTCAGAGGCTCGCTCAGAAGCGCGTACCAGGCCGGAGCAGCATAGGTGATAATTGATCTTATGTAAGTCTTATAGACACGCACTTTGGTATTAAGTGGTAACTTGGATGCCAGGACCGGACGTAGCATCGCCCGCGCACATCGTGCTCTGCGGACGACGAGGTCGACGTGCGCAGTCATGCGCAGCGCCCGGTCGATCCGGCACCCAAGGTAGGTCACGGCCTTCTCGTACGCGATCTGCTGGCCATTGAGGGTTAATTGAGGTGGTAGGTTCCTGAGGCGGCGAGTGAGCAGAGCGGTCGTCTTACCAACGTTGACGACCATCCTCCACTCATCTAGCCATGGTGGCAACAGGTCCAGGAGGCGTTGCATCCTGGCAGCGGCAATATGGGCTCTTCTGGACGAGGTGAAATAAGCGCTATCGTCCGCGTATAACGCCAATTCCACGTCGTCCTCCCATTCTTGCAGCCTGCCTGCCAGGGTAGGGATGTCGTTGGTATAAGCCGCGTACAGGACTGGAGACAAACAGCTGCCCTGAGGAACGCCGGCTCTGATGGTTCTGGTTGCGGACTCGGCGCCCTCTACGCAGACGTAGAACTTCCTGTCTGCCAGGAAAGACGCCACTAGCCGCAACATAGCAGGAGGGACACTGGTCTGTTCTTCCAATTTATAAAGTAGTCCAGAATGCCCTGTCGAACGCCTTCTCGATATCGAGAAAGACGCCCAACGTAGTGCGGCCACGGTTGTAATCGGCCGCAAGCAGGTGCAGCACTCTGGTCAGCTGTGTTGCTGTAGAGTGACCCCTCCTGAACCCGTGCTGCTCCGCCCGAAGTTGTATGCACGGGCGGAGGCGTCTTAGCAACAATCTTTCAAGCAGTTTAGCTATGTGTGGTAGCAGCGTGATCGGCCTGTAGCTGGCAGCTCTACGCCTGTCCTTCCCGGGTTTCGGCAAGACGATTACTTTGCCTTTCTTCCAGTCCTCCGGGAAGTGGGATGTCCGCAGTATCCCATTGTAGAGTCGAACAAGCTCTACTAGGACTCTATGGGGCAGCTGTCGGAGTGCAGCGTTGGTAATCCCGTCGTGCCCCGGCGCCTTCCTCGGTTGCAGGCGGGTTGCTGTCCGCCGCCGCCGCGCTCTATGTGTAGAGCGGGCTCTATTTTCTGATAGAGCCCTTTCTGGCACTCTACCCATTCTGGCTTTGTCTTCCTTGGTAACCTGCGCCTGGGCTATCGTTACCGCTGGGGTTGGGGTAGAGGTTGCTGCCTGAGGAGGAGGCTGCACCTTCTTCTTCTTCTTCCTCCCCCGCTTACTCCACTGGGTGGTTTGTCGCTCTGTGGCATCATTAGCGGGGGGGCTGGAGAGTCGCCCCGGTGGTTGCCTTTGATGTAGTGATGGTGGGCACCACCGTTTCTGTGGGTGCCGTGACGGGTGGGAGGGGGGGGCAGGTTGCCTTCCCCTTTCCCCTGATTGTGGTCCACCCGTCTTCCTGGAACACGGCCCTGGGACGACTTTGGGGGATCCTCTTGGGCTCCTCTGGGAGTAGTCCCGGTAGAGTGATCCCCCGCTTCCTTGCAATCCTCCTCAGGACTGGGCAGCGGCGATCGTTAGCGGTATGGTTCTTTGCGCAATTTGCGCATCTCGGTTCTTCCTCTCTACCCCTAGGGCAGTTGCTGGCAATATGATCTCCAGCGCAGCGGACACACTTCACTGGCCTGAAGCAATTAGTAGATGCATGTCCGAAGGCCTGGCAGCGGTGGCACTGTGAAGGGCCCGCTCTTCCTTGCCAGGCCTCTATGACGACTCCTCTCATGTATAGGAGCTCGTCTATCTGATAGAGTTCGTTAAGGCGCTCCAAGCTCAGGTGGTCCAGCTGCGCGAAGTAGAGGCACCCAGGTCTGCCTCTACGGGGGGATCCCTTTGACATACCTAATCGGGAACCCCTTGGCCCTGATAGGCCCCTCTATCGCAGTTGGGTCCGTGCCTACTGGTAGGCCCCGAATGCCCACTTTCGTGGGCTTGTCCTCCTCGGGGGTGTAGCAGTACCAGGACATAGCTGGTACTTTTTCGGTAATCTCCATTAGGTATCTCCGTACCGTCCGGAATTCTTCCGGACTCTGAGGGGTGAATCTAACCCCCCTTACCGAACGGACGAGCATTCGGTGGGTGACCCAACTTCTTGTTGAGTACTTCGAAGTGCTTCGTCCAGTCCGGTAAGCACTCTGCCACTATGGGTGGGTACCTTTTGGCCGATTCTTCCGGCGGTTTCTGAGTCTCGGCAGTCCTAGTCCTTGGTACTGCAGGGGCAGCTACCAGTTGGGCATAGCTGGTCGAAGGCCTCTGACCATCATCTGATGGCCGGCCTGACGGGTTGGTGGTAGGCACGGACGGTGAGTGTCCGGCAGATGTGCTCGGCGCTAGGGTCGCATACGTGGTGGCACTCCATCCGTATGACCCTTCCCCTCCTTGTTCCAGATCAGCAGCATCCATACTGATGTGTTGCTCCGGTGTCCTGGGTGGGGTGGGTTTAATCGGCGATGGCGATTTGGGTGGTGATCTCCTGATTAGCTTCCCTTGTTGGTGGTCTAATTCTCCCTCGGATGACGAGTAATCCGAGGAGTTGGTAGAACTGAGGCATCGCCTCTTCTCCTGGAGGGATGCTGTTGTTTCTGGAGGCGTATGCCTTCTCAGGGTCTTCTTGGCCCGCTGGGGTTGGGGGAACGGTTCCCGCCCAGTCGTACCTCCAGGTACGATGGGCGAGAGCGCGGTCCTCGGTGCGGGCTCCTTGTCCGGTGAGGAGGATTTCCGTGTCGGGATCTGAGAGTACGAGGACAATACTCTAGTCCTTTCAGGATCGAAGATATCGCGATACGCGATTGGACGGTCAAGTACACCAGGACGGTCGGGTGGTCTTCTGGGTTTGGGTTTAGGTGGGGGCTCCCCCCTTGTCCTTATAGGACATGTTGAGTACCTACCTAAGTCAGTCAGGTAGTCTATAAGGCCCTGTCTAATAAATGCCAGCCGATTCGGCACGAAGCGCGACGCGGATAGCAAGGTATAAAAACGTATTAGCGTAATCACACTGGGCACTGCCTACCCCTTTTGTCAACAAAAGGGTTGGGGGAAGTGCGACGGTGGCACTTTATGACGCGACTAGGCACAGGATGCTCGGAGCGCATAAAGTGCCCAAGAATCACCTAGGGGCCGGTGACCTCGACGCCTCACGGAATCACGGGACTAAACGTTCGGCGGAGTATGTCGTACCGGCGGTCATTTACAGCCACTGCTAACTGCAAACAACGCACACCTAGGAGATCCTTGATGTGTTATATTAGAAGTATAGTTGTAGCACAAATGGGTCGGCTCGACCGGGGAGGGACCACGCTCTCACAGAATACCAGCGTGAAATAGTAGCATAATGCTGCTGTATTTCGTATGGTGAGTGTAGAGAACCTGAGACCCTTTTTACTGGAAACGAGGCATTCCATCTTAGTCCTCACGGGTGACAACGCATCTGCATTTTGATTCGTAATCGAGGATAGATGTGGATGTCTATGGGCCACAGCAACCACTTACCATCAGGTGGACTGTGTGCTCGCTTGTCACCCTATCCTATAAAAAAAATTATTTCAATTCAATTAGTATGTAGACATCAAATCAACTAATATGCTGGTTTATTATGTACTGGACTCTTGTCATAAAAATAGTTATGTAGGTCGTAGTAAGCTAAACGTTTTATTCAATTACGAACAACGGAACGTCATTTGTCATCGCTGAATCTGTGGTAATTCATCCGCGCCATTGGTTGACATTTCCTTCTGTTGTTTTGACCTCGGTATTGTTTTACGGACTGATTTCGGGACACCGTTTTCACATCTTGGATATTTGTGAGAGACATCATGCAAACTACACAACACAGACAACTCGGCGTGCGATTGCTATGTGTTAATTGTAACATATGCATTGGTACACTACGCCGCCATCTCGTTTTTAAGTTTGATAACAGAGTAATTTTTAAGATATGCGAGTGGAATTCTTGAATACATTGCCCCAAGAATTAATTACTGACTCTGTGGAGTCGAGAAACTGGTATCACTAGCTTGTGTTTGTTCCTAGTGTTTACAGAGTGTATATCACTTTTTTTACTAAAACTACTGTGTTTGTGGACATACACGTAACACATGGAACAAATTTTCATAGATATACTGAAAGGCTAAAGTTAATTTACTTATTTCTCTACAATTTTCTCTCAGAGACTCTCTCGGTTTAAGGTTGTAAATAGCTCTTATGGCCCTCTTCTGCAAAACAAAAATAGTTTCTAAATCAGTTGCATCCCCCCATAGCAAAATCCCATATGACATTATGCTATGTTTATAACTGAAAAACTGTCATATGATGACGGTTGTTTGAGGTAAATAATTTTTCTCAAAACGTACTAATTATGAACGTTGCCGAAAAAGCTTATTCAAGCTTTATTTCTTTCTAAAAGCAACACATTATAATTCGTAACCTAGTATTATATGTAACGTAAATAATAAGCAGCACATAGTTTGGTTATAGAATCTATTATATTCGAGGGAATAATTTACTCACGCGTTGATATGTAGACAAAAGTTGAACGACTGGCAACGCGTATACAACTGCCACTGTAAGGGCACTCCAGAAGTACCTGGCAGAAATTATCTTAAGTGAACAACTATTTACAATATTAGTGTGAAAGAAACATAAATTATTAATTTATTTATTTATTGATCCATTCAATCTACTTTACCTATTTTTAGACTTAATTCTTAGATATAGGATTAATGTTTGATCAAGGAATATAATTTCTAATTAAGGCCATCACCACAAATGTTTGCAATCCTATGACGCATGGCTTCAGGTAATACTTGATTGATGTTAACGTGTTAAATAAATAGAAAAGCTACGTCAACAGGAAAGTAATTTATACTAATGATACCTCGTTCAAAGGCGAAATACAACTCAATAAACGACGGTTTTTGTGTATTTATTAGAGTAGACGAATGGCAGAAAACCAATGAATGCGTTTGTACAGACTAACCGCCGCCCTATCGTATATCCTGTTAATTCCGCTAAACTTCACCAAATAAGCATGGAGCCTTAATTACTTTCCCAATTTAAAACGTCATAATATGACTATCAATATCAATCTCAAAATCAATCATCAATACATTTATGACTATAACTTTATTTAAATGGCTAAAAAATATCCGAAAAACTGTCACATGATGATTCTGATGCAATTTTTATTGGTATCTTATCTGAAACTAATTATCCGACTTCGATTATGATCATGAATTTAGCACAGATAATTTACGTACTGTAAACAGTGCTAGAATCATAGATATAATAAAGAAGGTGATATGCCCAGTAGTTCAAAATGTATCGCAACCCGGTGTCTCCAGTTGGCCCCTACCCCACGCCAACTACTACAGATCAAGATCAGATACAAACAGATCAGTAAAAGCAACACATACGCAGTCCCGCACACACTTGCATTTTATACATCAGAACGTGCTACACAATTAATTATAAACCATATCTCTAAAACCATAGCGTGCATTTACCCTTCACCGTACTACTTACACACACAAAAAATCGGGCACTATCGTTGTGCTGTAAAAAAGCCATTTATTTTACATATGCGTTAGTGATTGACTAAATTAGAAAATTATCGATAGTTTCATTTACACCAAAATTTAACTAAAATTTTGTTGGGCCCCGAATATAAAATAAATAAAAACAATATGTCCAGAGAAAATTATAAAAACAAATAAATAATATGTAGGTAAAAGTATAATTATTAAGTACCTAAACTTAAAATTTAAACAGTAAAAAATCCGGTTATGTTGGTTTAGGCTATCATAGCGGATTGAAGTAGTAGGTATTTTGGAATCATGCTATGGTGTTTACTCACTGACTTGTAAAGTGAAGGTATTTGTTTGGGGTGGCATTTTTTTGTCAAATAGTTACACTATTTGAGAAAAATTAAATTATTTTTCCTTTATATTCATAAATGAATGTATTTTTCCATGACTGCTTTTATAAAAAAATATAATCTGATTATTCATCGGGGACAGCTCAAATTGGTGAAACTTAACATTAAAAAAATTCTAGCAAGCCTTTGCCAAGAGTTCCTGTTTGACA
Source organism: Parnassius apollo (assembly GCA_907164705.1). Taxonomy (NCBI): domain Eukaryota; kingdom Metazoa; phylum Arthropoda; class Insecta; order Lepidoptera; family Papilionidae; genus Parnassius; species Parnassius apollo. Next base: position 9,015,145 of record CAJQZP010000220.1, read on the forward strand.
TTTTTAGTTTTAATTGCTAATTTATCATTGAAGAGACTAGCTGTTTTTATGATAATTTTCATTCTCATACAAATTACACGACTAGTACTAGTTTTTGTAGGGAACCAGTTAGGTGGCCTCCCAGTGGCATCAATCCATTCCTTTATTAAATTAGCATCATTTGGGAAGCTGAAAGGTATGATTAATAGCCTATTTATTATTTTCATATATCCTGTAAATTATATTAAACCCCAAAACCATAAAAATTATGAAAATTTTTCTGAGATAAGGCATAATATACGATAATTCAAACCTAAGGACACTTCATCGATTATTAACCTAAAATTTTATCAACTTACTTTAGGACCGTTGGTTACGCATTCAGCGTAGTAATTGCTGTAAAATAATCAAAATAAGTAAAAAACATTATGTCACATCGGTCTTCCTATCGAATTAAAACAGTTGACAAATTGGAGAATAAACTATAATAGCAATTCGCCAATCCACATTATTGTCGATAGTGGATCTGCACAAGCACATTACTAGCTCGTCGCAAGATACAGCGGCCGTACTACGAAATATAACCGCATAAATAAAGTATCATTTTGTGATATTTACATTGCTTGTTCAGTCACTTGGCGTCATAATTAGGTAGTGGTTATGGAGCAATGTATTTACTGCAAAAATATAACAGTGGCTGTGATATTATAAAACAAAAATAACGTAGTAAGAGCAAGAAATATTTTACTATTTGCTGTTTATTACGATTTTAAAGATAAATATAATGAAATACTTGTACTTAGGTATGGTAAGTGATTCCATGATTAACAAAGTTTTTGTTTTGGCTTCGGTTTTAACAAGAAACCACTGAACAACATGGTATTCTGATAATATTTCACGATAACGGTCGAAAGCGCACTAATTCGCAGAGACGGCCATTTGTATAGAAGCCGAGCATTTTGATCATAGCGCGCGGACACAGATACGCCCCCTTGCCACTTCTCCTGTTTTTCAAATTTCTATGGCTGGAATCATTTTCATGTTACTAGATAGTTTCATTTAAATAAAAATCGAGATTGTCATATAGACATAAATTAATAGGTATGTGTATATTACTCCACCCCATTTTCATACCTAATACATATATTATATTTTATGAATAGTAATCATTCATCGAATAGAAACATTGAACTACCTGTCAGACCGCCGGCTATGAGCCGCTGGTTTCGCCCTGCTAAGTCCCGCCAGAGTTAACGGAGGATAAAGTTCCACTTCTACTTTTGGTGGTTCAGGCGCCCGTCCCGATTCCAGTTCTGGTTCCGAATCTGTTGAATGTGAAATTATTTCTAAGCTATGTTTTGATAGTACTTTCGTTTTTGTATAATTTTTGACGTGAAAACATCTGTTTTCTACAGTAAAAAGAGACAAACATATAAATTCATGAGATTTAACGTGGGAGAAAATGAGATAGAAAGCATTATAGCTTATTGCCTCGCGAGGAAAAAGTCCTAAACGCCGCCGAAACGGTGTCGCTTACGCGTTTTGTTCAACAAGGTACGAAGATGTTGTGTGCCTATGGAATAAACAATTAGTGAAGAACTTGTCCGTTCTCGTAGTAGGTAAAAACCTCAACTTCGTAATAGGTAAAATTAATATAAATATTTTTGTAATTAGTGAGTACTATATAAGGTATAGTTAAGGGGCCTTAACTTAGCTATACAAATGTGCATTATATATTAATAATATGTACAATCTTATTTTAATCCAAAATTTTATTTAGTTTTATAACTCTGTAAGTTAAGGAAAATAAGAGGCTTTATTATTATATTGGGGTATCTATATAATTTTCTCACCTGGTTGGGTTCTATAAATATATAATTATAAATTAAAATGAAAAGATAAATATACGTAAATATCAATAAAATAAAATAAATACAAAAGCTACATAAATAAATAAGATCCAACCAGATGGGAGCCGTGTAGCCGTGTAGTGGCGGTTAAGAATATCCACTACCCCATATCTTCCCGTGGGTGTCGTAAGAGGTGACAGAGGGAGACAGGCAGGAGATGGGCAGCAGCGTCTTCCTGATGACAACTGTGACGTAATAAAAAACTGCGGTTGCCAACCCGCTCGCCAAGCGTGGCAACTATGGCAAATACCCCCCAATGAATAAATACACAAACAGACGGCCCCCAGTCCCCGGCGGCCCCGCTATTCCTGGCTACGGTGGCGACCATGGTAACGGCGGGGCAGGGGGTGCTAAGAATCTCCGGTGGAGGTTCGGTTGCCACCTACGACGACTCGACCTGGCAACATATAACGCACGCACCCTGAGGATTGACGAGAAGATACTGGAGCTGGAAGAAGAGGTAGACAAGTTGCGCTGGCATATTATTGGATTATCCGAGGTCCTAAGAGAGGGGGAGGACACGGCAATCCTCGAGTCCGGCAACTTGTTTTATCACCGGGAGGGCGACCATCTGTCCCAAGGAGGTGTCGGATTTATCGTCCACAAATCTCTCGTCAACAACGTTGTAAAGATTGGGAGTGTGTCGACGAGGGTCGCGTACCTGATACTCAGAATCACCAAACGGTATTCGCTGAAGGTCATTCAGGTTTACGCACCAACCTCGGCACATCCCGATGAGGAGGTGGAGGAAATGTATGAGGATATTTCCAGAGCCATACATTCCTCCAAAACCTACTACACGGTGTTGATGGGAGACTTCAACGCAAAACTGGGCACAAGAGAAAGCGGTGAGCTGAAGGTAGGGAAATTTGGAGTAGGGCAACGGAACCGAAGGGGCCAGCAGCTGGCCGACTTTATGGAGAAAGAGGGACTCTTTATGATGAACTCTTTCTTCCAGAAGCGGCCCCACAGGAAGTGGACCTGGTCGAGCCCCGACGGTTCGACAAAAAATGAGATTGACTTCATTATGACGACCAGACGCCAACTGTTCAGTGATGTCTCAGTGATCGCAAGGGTGAAAACTGGCAGCGATCACCGAATGGTTAGAGGCACACTGAACCTAAACGTTAAGTTGGAGAGGTCTCGTCTAATGAAGTCAACGCTCCGTCCCCCTCGTGCTCTAATCCAGAATCCCGAAACCTTTCAGCTCGAGTTACGTAACCGCTTCCAGTGCCTAGAAGATTGCAATGCAGTGGACGATATGAACGACAAGCTCGTGGAAACTGTCCATGCGGTCGGAGCTAAGTTCTGCAAGACCCGCCGCAGAAGAACACAAAAACTCTCCGATCACACTCTTAATCTCATGGCTGTTAGACGGGAGATGAGGCTGCAATCGTCAACAGATTTGACAGCATACAGGCTACTGAACAGACAGATCTCCAAATGCATACGGCGAGACTTACGCAACTTTAATACTTCTCGTATTAAAGAAGCGATCGAGCGGAACCAGGGCTCCAAAGTCTTTGCCAGAGATCTGTCTGCCAGAAAGAGCCAACTGTCAAGGCTGAAGACTGAGTGTGGCAACATCGTTTCCGGGACACCTGAGATTTTGAGTGAGATTGAGAGGTTCTATGGGCAGCTGTACACATCATCGTTGGAGCCACACGCAAGTGTGAGTAACGATCCAAGAGCAAGTCTTATCCGACACTATTCCGATGATATCCCGGACGTCAGTCTAAGCGAGATTAGAATGGCTCTCCAGCACCTTAAAAACGGCAGGGCCCCAGGCGAGGATGGAATTACAGCGGAGCTTCTGAAAGCGGGTGGAACACCGGTACTTGAAGTCCTTCAGAAGCTCTTCAATTCCGTCCTCCATGGTGGCACTACTCCAGAGGCGTGGAGCAGAAGTGCGGTGGTCTTGTTCTTTAAGAAAGGCGACAACGCTCTCTTAAAGAACTACAGACCGATTTCCCTTCTGAGCCGCGTCTACGTGCTGTTTTCGAGAGTCATTACGAATCGTCTCGCACGCAGACTTGACGACTTCCAGCCTCCCGAACAAGCCGGTTTCCGAAAAGGCTTCAGTACCATAGACCACATACATACCCTGCGGCAGATTGTACAGAAGACTGAAGAGTACAATCTGCCACTTTGCCTGGCGTATGTGGACTATGAGAAAGCCTTTGATTCCGTCGAAATTGGGGCGGTGCTACAGTCCCTTCAGCGGTGCCAAGTTGACTGTCGGTATATCGAAGTGCTGAAGTGTTTGTACAGTAGGGCTACGATGGCTATCCGAGTACAGAACCAGAGCTCGAAACCTATCCAACTGCAGAGAGGTGTAAGACAGGGTGACGTTATATCCCCGAAACTCTTCACCGCTGCATTGGAAGACGTTTTCAAGCTACTGGACTGGAAAGGATACGGTATTGACATCAATGGCGAGTACATCACTCACCTTCGATTTGCCGACGATATAGTCCTTATGGCAGAATCGCTGGAGGACTTAAGCACTATGCTCAATGACCTCAATAGTGCCTCCCAACGGATAGGTCTTAAGATGAACATGGACAAAACAAAGATCATGTTCAATGTCCATGTCACACCTATGCCGGTAGTTGTTGGGAGCACTATGCTCGAAGTTGTTGACGAATACGTTTACCTGGGACAAATAGTCCGACTAGGTAAGTCCAACTTCGACCGAGAGGTCAATCGACGGATTCAACTCGGCTGGGCAGCGTTCGGGAAATTACGGCATATCTTTTCGTCAGGTATACCTCAATCTCTAAAAACTAGATTGTACAACCAGTGCGTGTTGCCAGTGATGACTTACGGATCTGAGACGTGGTCCTTCACTGCTGGCCGTATGAGGACGCTTAAGGTCGCTCAGCGAGCTATGGAGAGGGCTATGCTCGGAGTTTCTCTGCGTGATAGACTCAGAAATGAGGATATCCGCAGTAAAACCAGAGTGACCGACATAGCCCAACGGATTAGTAAGCTGAAGTGGCAATGGGCCGGCCATATAGCTCGAAGAACCGATAACCGATGGGGAAGAAAGGTTCTCGAGTGGCAGCCTCGTACCGGTAGGCGTAGTGCAGGGCGACCCCCCACTAGATGGAGTGACGACCTGGTAAGACATGCAGGAAGTCGATGGATGCAGGTGGCTCAGGACCGTGCTTTGTGGCATTACTTGGGGGAGGCCTATGTTCAGCAGTGGACTTGTGAAGGGCTGTAATGATGATGATGATGAGATGGAAGCCCTCGGCAGGGGAGACCAAACGGCCGAGGGTTAGGGGGAAAGGGAAAGAAACCGGCGGACGATGCGAGCGGTATCGAGGAGCACCGCCTTCTGCATTTGAGCCCGGAGCGGTCCGTCACGGAGTCCCAGTCGCCTCAGATGACCCGAGAGGCTGACTGGGATTAGCCCATTCGCAGAGACGACTACAGGAATAATTTCGGTCGGCATACCACCCCACATGTCGGTCACCTCGTGAGCCAGGATCCAGATATTTTGTTCGTTTATCTGTTTCGGCTTTCACGAGGTTCTCGTTATACGGAATGGTAATGTCGATCAGAAATATCCTTGACTGTGCCCGGTCCATCAGCACAATATCAGGCTTATTCGCAAGAATAGTCCTGTCTGTGATGATGGCCCGGTCCCAGTAGAGCCTGGCGCGGTCATTTTCGAGCACGGCTTTCGGCAAGTACTTGTAATACGGCAATTTTCGGTCCACGAGACCGTATTTCAGAGCGAGCTCCTGGTGTAGAATTCTGGCTACTAGGTTGTGCCTGTGCAAGTACTCAGAGTTAGAAAGCGCCGAGCAACCGGAGATGACATGCCTAAGTGACTCCCCGGGATGGCGACAAGCTCGACAGACGTCGACAGTGCCATCCTTTAGGATGTATCTCCGACAGTTGTTGGTCTTAATAACCTGATCCTGTATTGCACAGACAAAACCCTAGGCTTCCCCGAAGAGGTCACCGAAACGTAGCCAGTTGAGGGAGGCGGCTGTATCTACGTGAGGCTCATGTAGAGCCCTGTAGTACTTCCCGTTGAGCTCCTTCTCCTTCCATACAGTCTCCCGGTCGGAAATGCTGTGTACTGCCGGATCTTGCCATTGCTCATCGGCTAAGGATAGAGGGGTAAGCCCTTTATCACTAGAAATGACGTCATTATAGAATGGATCATCCGTTCTCGCCAGGAAGTAATGACGGAGGCTGCACATTTCGCGATTATGCATGGTAAGCGCGCTCAGGAAACCACGCCCACCATGCTTTCGCGGCAAGTACAGCCTCATTACCGACGATCTCGGATGATGCATCCTATGGGACGTCATTGTAGTGCGGACTTTTCTATCCAGTGCGTTAAGTTCAGTCTGACTCCACCTCAGTATGCCAAAGGTATACATCAGGACAGGCATGACCCAGCCGTTATATGCATGTGTCTTATTCACACCGGACAAAAGGCTATTAAGCACTTTGGTCAAGCGTGCATAAAACACGTCGCAAACTGACTGTTTCATACCAGCCTCATCGATACCGATGTTCTGTGACATACCCAGGTATCGGTATGTTTCAGCCTCGGAAAGGGCCCTTAAGATGACGGGCATAGATAAGTCTATGCCCTCAGAGTTAGCAACCCTTCCCCTTTCAACATGGAGGACCGCACACTTATCCGTCCCCAGCTCCATTCTAACAGAATTGCTACATTCACAAGTGATGTTTAGCAATTCCATAAGATGGGAGCGACTGGAGGCGAATAATTTGAGGTCATCCATATAGATTATATTCTTATTATTATTATTATATAAGGTATATTGAAAGGAGTACAAACATTCGAAGGGAAATTTATCTACCGTACATCGTAAAAATTTGTGGCTGTCGCGTACTTTTGTGTTTTGAATAAGTTATAATATAAGATATAACATATATCTTATATTATAACTTATTCTCGCAAAATAACAGTACTAGCAGGTAGTGCAAAAATATCTCTTTGCAATGCGTACCACGGGCTCTTCCAGTTGCTGAATTAGTTTTATTACGTGTGATATGAATATAGTTGCCACGCTAAGCTTTATCTTTTTCTAAGCTTATATCTTACTTATATAAGCTTAGATTAAGATTATATAAGTAATTAAGTACGTTGACAATGTCGAAGACTTCTTTAAATATTTTAAACATGGTCGGAATAAAATAAATCGTTTAAATAAAATAAGTAATAAAATAAATGAGTCCAAGTAATACTACTACTATTTGAATAAAAAAACCCCATCATAACCGGTAGTAGGTAGTTTCATGCGTTTCCCATCTGTATGGTTCACTTTTCATAACCTATGATTTTCATATAGAAAAGCCAGCCACGTGGCAACGGCAGTAAAAAAATTAACAAATACAATTAACCATATTGGAAAAAAAAACATTAATTAAAAATTCATGATTTCATAAATTCAGGGCATCTAGCGTCTATTTTACGTGGGTGTCAATCAGTTGTTCGATAAAATGACTACCTATAGAATGAAGTAGGTGGCGCTATTATAATTTTACTCGAAGGAAAATATAATATCTATATGTCTATAATATTAAAACGATTGTTACATTTGTTTACTATAAAATTATTTTTTTAAATATTTTATGCCAAATTTGAAGTTTAAATTATAATATTAAGGCCTGGGGCCTTAATATTATCCTATAAAAATTAATTGCCCCGAAATGGAACAAGATGTTTTGGCAAGCAGATGTTCAACGCAGAGCTCTACACCCCCCTTATCGAATTCCAGACCTAGTTAGTCCACACTCTAGTAGACACGAGAAAAGGCATACACCCACCAGATTCAAGACTTGCTTTTGGAAGCATGACCGATTTTGGGTGGCAAGATATGTTACCAGAATGAACGGATAAAGAACAGAACTTGTTAGTATCAAGTTGGCGAGGCTTTACGATCAACACATATAAACCAGCACGGAATAGATGGAAAAAATGGTGCGAGTCTAATTCGGTTAATTATAAATATCCTAACCCAGAACAAGTAGTACGTTATCTAGCACATTTACTGTCTTGCTTACAGAACAATTTTAGTACATAAATCTGTGATTTCAACATTCACTCACTTAACTTCAAAAGTAGATTTATCTTCAAATTTCTATATAAAACACATGTTAAAAGCAATATCTATGGCCCATATCAAACCAGTAAAGCCACCAATTTGGAATTCTAAGTTTCTTATGCAGTATATAAGTAAATATAATTTTAATGAAAACAATCTGTATGAAGTATCAAGGCATACAGCTACATTATTACTTTTGGCTTCTAGTCGGAGAGTTCATGGCCTCACTTTGTTGCATATTGACAATAACAGTTTAATAGACGAACAAAGTAGCATAATCTTATGGCCAGCTTTTGGTTCGAAAATGGACAGCATTAATCATAGACGGTCTGGTTGGAGGCTTAAAAAACATATTGATAAAAATTTGAATATTATTTTCTGGATAAGACAATTATTAAAGATATCTAAAAATCTCAGAAAGGCTATAAATATAATTCATAATATAAATCATTTATTTATTACAGCTAGAGGTGACTCTAAGCCAGCATCCCGTACTGTACTTTCTGGGTGGGTAAAATCCCTTTTGAGAGAGGCGGGTATCGAAGCTACTCCTGGTTCAGTAAGATCAGCAGTATCTTCTTTAAATTAGTTAGAAAATTTTTCTCTAGATAAAATCCTTGCGACGTGTAATTGGAAAACTGTGCACACATTTCAAAATTACTATAAAGGGAAATTGCGGCAAATAATTCTGTATCGTTGTCAAATTATTTTGATGCCATTAATTAATAGAGCAAATATTATATTAGTTTGATTTATTATTGTAATTAACAAAATCAAAACTTATTGTCATGATCGCCAGTTATAATCAAATAATGCAATTGTGGTGTAATATATTATAATGTTTGTTGATCTCTTGCTAATTCTTTTATTGTTTACCTTACACATTATAGCGTTAATAACTATCATAAGTTATTAGCACCAGGTGATAACAAACACATCACTCATGATGGATTCCGGATATTGATACATCACAAATAATAGAGTTTTACCATAAAATAAAACTTACCTATTATTTTTAATCAATATCCGGAATCCAGGTAAGGGCTACCTGGTGCATCCTGAGTGCCATAATGACGAGACCTGGTGCTCATCACTACTTAAATAAAAAACCAAAAATCGGTGAAGGGCCCCCCTCCATGGAGGTAAGGTAGCCGAAAGTGCTGACTTTAGGCGGAAAGACAAGTCCTTGACTCGAGATGGATTCCGGATATTGATTAAAAAATAATAGGTAAGTTTTATTTTATGGTAAAACTCTCTATTTTCGTACTTTTCACCTATATCCCATTTATAAACCAGAAACGCCTGAAAATTCTCTCAGTTCTGCTGGGATTTCTCGGCATTCAAACGTGTGCAGTGTTGCTCAACATAACTTTACCTCTCGCTCGCACGATTGATCTCTTTCCCTCGCGCAGCTCTTATGGGCTAAGCGGAGCATATCGTGAAAGTTACTCTACTTAAATATATATTATTTTTATTTAATTGTAATATTAGTTCTAGATTTTAGTGTATTAGTGTTTACAATTAGTATTAGATTAATTGACTTGGACTTTTATATTTGGAGAATTTGAATTTATTACCAAAAAAAAAAAAAAACTGAAAAAAGATGGATAGAAAAAAGAAGAAATATCCTTGTCAGTAAAAATAGTAGTAAAAGTAGTATTAAAGTACAAGGTAGAGGCGAAATTTGTATGAAGGGGCAGTTTTTATTTTCCTTCGGTTGTATATACCCTTTTTAAACATACATCCCGTATAAACATTACTAAAAATGACATTTATGAAATATAAAAGGGTAAAAAATTATACTACCACGACAAAAGTAAAAGGAATATTTTAGAAACAAAATTAATAAGTTATATATTTAATGAGTAAAGCAACCTTCACCAGCGATCTCTAACGTATTTATGCACGGGGGACAGCACCCCCTATAGCGGCTGGGAATGTAAAACGGCAAAGCTAGACAGAAGCCTGAAATAAATCATTTGCCGTAAAGTATTTGTATATTATATTTAATTTCATTTGAAGGATTCACTTCTGTCGCGCGTGAGCTGCATGCATGTTTTTTTATATATAATTCTTCTGTCCGTGTGTATGTGACTGAACTCCTCCAGATTTTGATGAAATTTTGTGTGTCTAGTTGATTCAAGAATGGTTTAGATTCATAATTGAACCCGCTAGATGGCGATGTTGTCAAGATCTAAAATCAGTACAAAGCCGGGGCGCATCGGTAGTACAATATAGTTTTTTTCCTAGTTTGGCAACTACCAATAAATTCTGCTAGCGTCAAGTATTTCATGAAAGTAACACATTGTATCAGACTAAACTTTGCTACGAAATATCGGTAAAAGGCTTTATTTTTCTCTATGTTACGAAGTCACAAGTTATTTTGGGACGATTAACTTAGTATTTAACAACTCCTTTCATCGTGTATCGTGCATGACCTTTACGGGCTATACGGTAAAAAAGGACCGTGACCGAATCGATCTTATGACGCAGCTATCCACTGCTTGTTATACCGCCATCTACCTAGAGCTATGAGATCTTAATGAGATTACCCAGTCTCCTCTAATGACACCCGAAATGAGATGAGTTCTTTAACGTCACTTACTCATTTCGAATTATACACACGTACCAATGTTATGACTGTGTTGCTGAACAAGTGAAAACATAATAACAAAATTATATTAAACCAATACATAGTTGAATTTTTTTTTTAATTTATTCAAGGTAACAAACAGTCATGTAAATAGATAGTAACATGGATAAATAATAATACAACTAAAGACCTATAGTGCCTGTAACTATACTTTTACAATATTTTAAACTTATTGAGCTACTTTTAGGACTAAAGGACATTATAAATTTATTTATTTATTAATACACTAAGTTCTAATATGAGGTATCTAGTTAACATTTCGTGTGCAATTAAAAAAAAAGAAAGAGAAAAAGCCTATGTTAAAAATGTGGTTATTATAACACTGACAAATTTAGTTCAGATTCAATTAGCGAATTGAGTGCTGCCACATTTTCAGTGAAGGGTAAATAGATTATTAACAAGCCAAACTTTGAAAGAGAGCAGATTTAAGCTTTGATATTGATGTATTAAATAAATCAATATCTATGAATTTTTATTGTAAGTTTTAGTGGAACGATACACAAATGAGTTTCGTGTATAATTTTTATGATATCGGGGAGTTACGAAAAGTGATTTTGGACGTGAGGGGCGCACAGGCAGACGGACTCGGGAAACAAATGACAAACTTCTAAGTAACAACAAGAAGTCGACTAGGTTATTAATAATTTTTTATAGAAATACTATGTCAAACATTTTACGCCTATTGCAAAGAGAAAGTAAATTGTATTTTTTTAGTGAATCGGTGTATGACTGGTTTAAAATATTTTGGCGATAATTTAGGGATTTAATAAACAATTTTTGAACTCTTTCTATTCTCCTAATATGAACTTCATAACAAGGGCTCCAAACAGTGCTGCAAAAATCAAGGAAAGATCTGACAAAAGAGAAGTATAAAATTTTTAGAGTTTCGGGACGTTTAAAAGGTTTACTTATTCGTAGTATAAAACCTAGATTTTTAAAAGCCGAAGCTAATATGTGCTCAATATGTGGAATAAATGATAAGGTCGAATCCATGATTATACCTAAGTCCCTGATTGTGGTTACTCTATTTAAGACCTTCTGATTTATGTAATAGTCGAAAGTAACGGGATTTTTTTTGCGAGTATACGATATTATGTAGCATTTATCGCTGTTTAGAAACAGATGGTTAAACTCACAGTATGCAAGTGTGTAAGTCTTCTTGGAGTTTGTGGCAGTCAGTAATTGATCTGATGATTCGATACAACTTAGTGTCATCAGCATACAAGAGATGGTGACTATGTTTCAGGACATTGCCAATGTCATTTATATAGACTGAGAACAGTAAAGGCCCAATATGAGACCCTTGAGGTACACCCGAAGGGACTGGAAGAAATCGTGACGAATAACCCTTTACAAAGACTGCTTGACTCCTATTACTTATGTAGGATTGGATCCATCTGAGAAGGCTGCCATGCACACCGGCCCTTGCAAGCTTCTTTATTAGCAGATCGTGATTTATTTTATCGAAAGCTTTGGAAAAGTCGGTGTACACGGCGTCCACCTGTAGGTTATCATCCATGGCATGCAACAGAAAGTCATTAAAAGTTAACATATTGGTGTCAACGCTACGGCACTTAAAGAAACCGTGTTGTTCCTGGGAAATGTGATTACGGAAAGAGTACGACATTTGAGCGGTTACTATCTTTTCTAGGATTTTGCCAAAGATACAAAGTTTCGATATAGGTCTGTATTCGTCTATACATTCACGTCTTTTATTTTTTGGAATGGGGGTTACTAAAGACTCTTTCCATAAAATGGGAAATGTCCCAGTTTGGACAGAAAAACGAAATATGATTGTAATGGGTGTTGCAAGTTCTTCGGCACATTCGGATATGAGAAGAGGATGGATCCCGTCGGGCCCTGCACCTTTATGAATATTTACTTGTTTCAGTTCTTTGATAACATTATCGTGGTAGATGTTAATAGAATGTATATCTACGGGTGAACTGCCTGAATAAGAAATAGTATTATCAGAACTTTGACGGGTAGAAGGGATGAAAACTGAATGAAAATAATCATTAATCATTAAAAGCCTCGCATATTTCACGGCCAGTGGAAATAATTTTGTCTTTATATATCATTTTTTCAGGAATGCAACTTGAAGCTTTTTTTGACTTTACGAAAGACCAAAATAACTTTGGACAGGCTTTGATATTATCCTCAGAAAGTTCAATGAATTTTTTTGTAACATTCTACCTCCATCCTCTTAAACCTCTTCCGAAGACAAGAGAAGGTCTGGTAGTCTCGTAAGTTGTTATAAAGTTTCCATTTCTTATGATATTTAAGCTTTTCCTTTTCTAGTTTTATGAGACAAGAAGTAAACCACGGCGGGCGTTTGTTTGCGCTACAAAGGTTTTGAGTAGGTACATATGTGTCTATCAAATTGTTTAAAATTTTATAAAAATAACTCGTCATTGAATCAATATCCGTCATGGTATTAAAAACTTCCTCCCAGTTAACAGTGTTAAGTCCAGTTTTTATCAAGCCAAAGTCAGCATTATGAAAGTTTTTTTCTTAATTTTGGCGGAGGGTAATGGGGCGGGGGATTTTAAATTCAAACTAATTTCTAGGGATTTGTGGTGCACGTCTTCGGGTACTAACGGAAATTCAGGACGCATAACATTACATGTTGTATTACTAAAAATTAAATCTAATAATCTATTATTAATATTAAATTGATTGTTGCATTGTAATAGTGACGATATATTCATAAAATCGGTAGTAAGACATGCGAGACTATTAATGTTTGTACGTATTTCCATGCAATCACTATAAGAATTAAAATACCAGTCAGCGTAAGTGACGTTAAAGTCGCCAAGTATTAGATAAGTATCGTCGGGATTTGAGATTATAAAATCGCTTACTCTGTTATAGAACGATGTCAATTGAGATTCGTGGTTACAACCGTGGGGTATATAAGTTGCTATAATATGTAAGCGGCGCTGGGCCGGCGATCGATTATTAGACTCGTGCGATGACGTCACGCAGCCCGCATGCGACAATGTTTCAATTAATGGGATAGATAACCAAACCTCTTCTGCCTGCATCGGCGAGCACTCGTGAAGGAGCTGCGACGGGCATAGCTGCGCCGCACTGCGATCAGTACGCCGCCACCCATCCCGCGACCGCTAACCGTAACGTTCCGATCACATCGGTAAACCTCGTATCGACTGTCGAAGTATTCACTGTCATAAAAATTACTATTAAGCCATGATTCAGTGACACATACCACATCATAATTGTTACACAGAACATTCTTCAGAAAATCGTGTGATTTTGTGCGTAATCCTCTCACGTTTTGGTAGTAAATAGACAAGTTATTTTTATAAACCACTATATAGAATATACGGCAAAGTGATATCACAGAATGAAATATTATGGGTTCCACTAACATTCACAAATAATAGAGGACAGCAATAACAGTATTTAAAGTTTCGTGAGAAATATATTTTACAACACTTTTTAATAGGTAATGTTGTCTTAGTATATAAGTATTTGTAACAAAAAAAATTCCTTTCAAGACATTAAAATAGATAACGACATACAGTCATTTAATTTTACTTAGATCCGCATGGCATGATATAAGTTGAACTTTAGACGTATCATTTTTACGCAATAAAATCTTACAGTCAGACAACCACACGTATTTGTATTCTTTCTGTTTGGCAAGAAGGCGTGTTTGTTTGTATAATTGTTTGTTGTGCGGCGCGAGGTGGTCATTGACGTAGATGGGACCGGTGGGTCCGCTTAGACCTGCGTCAGCAGTTGTTAATCCTCGTCGCGCGCGCACGGCACTCAGCAATTCGTTCTTGCGATACCTTTGTGAGAATCTGATGATAATGTTCGGTATGGAAGATGAGTCTTGAGAGGTACTGCTATCGTGTTTTCTGGGGATTTCGTTCCTCGTCGAGTTGAATTGAAACGTCGGACACGGTGAATATAATCAATATCTGTTGGCAATAATGTAAAACCGACCTTTGTAGCGATATTATGTATAATATTATTTAAATTTTCGCCTTTTTAAGAGTGGTATCCCAGAAATTTCCACGTTATTAATCCTCCCAAGCTGCTCCTTCGCTTTCAGCTGGTCAGTAAGGTTAGTTGTAATGGATCGCAGCTCGGAAATCTCGCTTGAAACTAAATCAACACGCTGGGTAATTGAAGCTGTTGTGGAACTCAACTCGCAAACATCTTTTATCACAATAGCTTGTTCGTCAGCCAATTTTCTTATTGACGAGTTTACATCACTAATCCCTTTCTTAAATGAATTGATGTCCTCGCGAATGCCATTCAAAACACCCTTTATGGTATTGTTTTGAGAATCAAGCTTTGCTGTGAGCGTGGTCATCATTTTATTACAAAAATCATCTATGAGTTGCTGTTGGTTGCAGTGACAGTCGGGCGTTTTCCTTTTTCTTGCAGTTATATTTAGGAAGTCACCATCGCTTATCTTCGATAAATCCGGCTGTGAGTTGGTTTTGGTTGGACTCCTTTGTACGCTCATATTATCAGGTGTTGCGAGAAAGGAGGTAGGTAGCAAATCCAAGCGAGGAGCGAGGAGTGTGGAGCAAACACTAAAGGTGTGAATGAAAAGTGTGCACACTCGTCACTTCTACTTCGCGCGATGTCTGTGTCGAAGACCGTCGAAAACTTCCGACAGAGTAGAGACAGGGACGGAGGACCGGTCCTCTCAAACGTCACACGCGATAAGGTCTCAAGCGAATTTCACTCAGAATGCACAATTACAGAGAATTCAAAATTATTTAGTAAAGTTACTATAATCGGACAATATTGCGGCACACGTCCAGCCTAGAAGGCGCTCAGAATAAGACTGAATACCGTTACTCTCACAGCCTGTCAAAAGTCCATTGTTGAAAATAGGCCTCCCCTATTTTTCCATCGTTGCCAAGCTTAGCAGGCGAGTTGGCAATCGCAGCTTTTTAAGCTATTGCATAGCTTTTATCGCAGGCTTTGAGCGCGGCGACCAAATCAAGAAATTCCGTAACGAAAATAAACCTAACACCCCAAAAAATAACATCGTCTAACGTCGTTTCAGTTCGGCAGACTTCGGCACGGTGTGTGTGTGCGTGCGACTAGACGTATGCGTGTAGACTAGTTGCATGTATTTTAAGAAAATAAAAATATTTTAAACAATAATATAGTTTATTGCAGAAGTATATTCTTTGGATTTATATGAGTCGTCGTCATGCTAGCAACTTTCGTGAATTTAGAGTATTTAAGAACACAGACTATAGAAAATTATCGTTTGTCGGAAGAACTCGTTAATTACCATAAACCTATAGTTTCAATAATAAAAATTCCTGAATAACCTACATGTATTGTAAAATCATAAAAATATTTTAAACAATATTAACTTCTCATTTATTCGATAAAAGAAAAAAATTGTTTTCTTAAAGGTCACCACGCTCAAAAAATGTAACTTGAATTAATATCAAAGAAAAAACAAAGAAAAAAAATACTGCATAAATAGAATAATTAAATAATTATAATTGCATAAGTTGATACAAAATGCTATGCAATAGCTTTACCGCGGCAGACCCCGAATGCCACACGTATTTTTTATTATTTTGATTGTTATCAGAAATCTCATCGCCTGATTCAATTTCCATCTATCGCCTCTTACGAAACCCACGGGATGAATTGGGTAGTGGATATTGTTACGCCGCCAATACACAGCGATACATACACAGCGGTAAATAAAAATATGAGATTCTTATTGAAAATTAAATTACGTAATAATCTATATTGAATATAATCATCCATTTCCATCTATCGCCTCTTACGAAACCCACGGGATGAATTGGGTAGTGGATATTGTTACGCCGCCAATACACAGCGATACATACACAGCGGTAAATAAAAATATGAGATTCTTGTTGAACATTAAATTACGTAATAATCTATATTGAATATAATCATCCATTTCCATCTATCGCCTCTTACGAAACCCACGGGATGAATTGGGTAGAGGATATTGTTACGCCGCCAATACACAGCGATACATACACAGCGGTAAATAAAAATATGAGATTCTTATTGAAAATTAAATTACGTAATAATCTATATTGAATATAATCATCCATTTCCATCTATCGCCTCTTACGAAACCCACGGGATGAATTGGGTAGTGGATATTGTTACGCCGCCAATACACAGCGATACATACACAGCGGTAAATAAAAATATGAGATTCTTATTGAACATTAAATTACGTAATAATCTATATTGAATATAATCATCCATTTCCATCTATCGCCTCTTACGAAACCCACGGGATGAATTGGGTAGAGGATATTGTTACGCCGCCAATACACAGCGATACATACACAGCGGTAAATAAAAATATGAGATTCTTATTGAAAATTAAATTACGTAATAATCTATATTGAATATAATCATCCATTTCCATCTATCGCCTCTTACGAAACCCACGGGATGAATTGGGTAGTGGATATTGTTACGCCACCAATACACAGCGATACATACACAGCGGTAAATAAAAATATGAGATTCTTATTGAACATTAAATTACGTAATAATCTATATTGAATATAATCATCCATTTCCATCTATCGCCTCTTACGAAACCCACGGGATGAATTGGGTAGAGGATATTGTTACGCCGCCAATACACAGCGATACATACACAGCGGTAAATAAAAATATGAGATTCTTATTGAAAATTAAATTACGTAATAATCTATATTGAATATAATCATCCATTTCCATCTATCGCCTCTTACGAAACCCACGGGATGAATTGGGTAGAGGATATTGTTACGCCGCCAATACACAGCGATACATACACAGCGGTAAATAAAAATATGAGATTCTTATTGAAAATTAAATTACGTAATAATCTATATTGAATATAATCATCCATTTCCATCTATCGCCTCTTACGAAACCCACGGGATGAATTGGGTAGTGGATATTGTTACGCCACCAATACACAGCGATACATACACAGCGGTAAATAAAAATATGAGATTCTTATTGAAAATTAAATTACGTAATAATCTATATTGAATATAATCATCCATTTCCATCTATCGCCTCTTACGAAACCCACGGGATGAATTGGGTAGAGGATATTGTTACGCCGCCAATACACAGCGATACATACACAGCGGTAAATAAAAATATGAGATTCTTATTGAAAATTAAATTACGTAATAATCTATATTGAATATAATCATCCATTTCCATCTATCGCCTCTTACGAAACCCACGGGATGAATTGGGTAGTGGATATTGTTACGCCACCAATACACAGCGATACATACACAGCGGTAAATAAAAATATGAGATTCTTATTGAACATTAAATTACGTAATAATCTATATTGAATATAATCATCCATTTCCATCTATCGCCTCTTACGAAACCCACGGGATGAATTGGGTAGAGGATATTGTTACGCCGCCAATACACAGCGATACATACACAGCGGTAAATAAAAATATGAGATTCTTATTGAAAATTAAATTACGTAATAATCTATATTGAATATAATCATCCATTTCCATCTATCGCCTCTTACGAAACCCACGGGATGAATTGGGTAGAGGATATTGTTACGCCGCCAATACACAGCGATACATACACAGCGGTAAATAAAAATATGAGATTCTTATTGAAAATTAAATTACGTAATAATCTATATTGAATATAATCATCCATTTCCATCTATCGCCTCTTACGAAACCCACGGGATGAATTGGGTAGTGGATATTGTTACGCCACCAATACGCAGCGATACATACACAGCGGTAAATAAAAATATGAGATTCTTATTGAAAATTAAATTACGTAATAATCTATATTGAATATAATCATCAATTTCCATCTATCGCCTCTTACGAAACCCACGGGATGAATTGGGTAGTGGATATTGTTACGCCGCCAATACACAGCGATACATACACAGCGGTAAATAAAAATATGAGATTCTTATTGAACATTAAATTACGTAATAATCTATATTGAATATAATCATCCATTTCCATCTATCGCCTCTTACGAAACCCACGGGATGAATTGGGTAGAGGATATTGTTACGCCGCCAATACACAGCGATACATACACAGCGGTAAATAAAAATATGAGATTCTTATTGAAAATTAAATTACGTAATAATCTATATTGAATATAATCATCCATTTCCATCTATCGCCTCTTACGAAACCCACGGGATGAATTGGGTAGTGGATATTGTTACGCCACCAATACACAGCGATACATACACAGCGGTAAATAAAAATATGAGATTCTTATTGAACATTAAATTACGTAATAATCTATATTGAATATAATCATCCATTTCCATCTATCGCCTCTTACGAAACCCACGGGATGAATTGGGTAGTGGATATTGTTACGCCGCCAATACACAGCGATACATACACAGCGGTAAATAAAAATATGAGATTCTTATTGAAAATTAAATTACGTAATAATCTATATTGAATATAATCATCCATTTCCATCTATCGCCTCTTACGAAACCCACGGGATGAATTGGGTAGAGGATATTGTTACGCCGCCAATACACAGCGATACATACACAGCGGTAAATAAAAATATGAGATTCTTATTGAAAATTAAATTACGTAATAATCTATATTGAATATAATCATCCATTTCCATCTATCGCCTCTTACGAAACCCACGGGATGAATTGGGTAGTGGATATTGTTACGCCGCCAATACACAGCGATACATACACAGCGGTAAATAAAAATATGAGATTCTTATTGAAAATTAAATTACGTAATAATCTATATTGAATATAATCATCCATTTCCATCTATCGCCTCTTACGAAACCCACGGGATGAATTGGGTAGAGGATATTGTTACGCCGCCAATACACAGCGATACATACACAGCGGTAAATAAAAATATGAGATTCTTATTGAAAATTAAATTACGTAATAATCTATATTGAATATAATCATCCATTTCCATCTATCGCCTCTTACGAAACCCACGGGATGAATTGGGTAGTGGATATTGTTACGCCGCCAATACACAGCGATACATACACAGCGGTAAATAAAAATATGAGATTCTTATTGAACATTAAATTACGTAATAATCTATATTGAATATAATCATCCATTTCCATCTATCGCCTCTTACGAAACCCACGGGATGAATTGGGTAGTGGATATTGTTACGCCGCCAATACACAGCGATACATACACAGCGGTAAATAAAAATATGAGATTCTTATTGAAAATTAAATTACGTAATAATCTATATTGAATATAATCATCCATTTCCATCTATCGCCTCTTACGAAACCCACGGGATGAATTGGGTAGAGGATATTGTTACGCCGCCAATACACAGCGATACATACACAGCGGTAAATAAAAATATGAGATTCTTATTGAAAATTAAATTACGTAATAATCTATATTGAATATAATCATCCATTTCCATCTATCGCCTCTTACGAAACCCACGGGATGAATTGGGTAGTGGATATTGTTACGCCGCCAATACACAGCGATACATACACAGCGGTAAATAAAAATATGAGATTCTTATTGAAAATTAAATTACGTAATAATCTATATTGAATATAATCATCCATTTCCATCTATCGCCTCTTACGAAACCCACGGGATGAATTGGGTAGTGGATATTGTTACGCCACCAATACACAGCGATACATACACAGCGGTAAATAAAAATATGAGATTCTTATTGAACATTAAATTACGTAATAATCTATATTGAATATAATCATCCATTTCCATCTATCGCCTCTTACGAAACCCACGGGATGAATTGGGTAGAGGATATTGTTACGCCGCCAATACACAGCGATACATACACAGCGGTAAATAAAAATATGAGATTCTTATTGAAAATTAAATTACGTAATAATCTATATTGAATATAATCATCCATTTCCATCTATCGCCTCTTACGAAACCCACGGGATGAATTGGGTAGTGGATATTGTTACGCCGCCAATACACAGCGATACATACACAGCGGTAAATAAAAATATGAGATTCTTATTGAAAATTAAATTACGTAATAATCTATATTGAATATAATCATCCATTTCCATCTATCGCCTCTTACGAAACCCACGGGATGAATTCGGTAGTGGATATTGTTACGCCGCCAATACACAGCGATACATACACAGCGGTAAATAAAAATATGAGATTCTTATTGAAAATTAAATTACGTAATAATCTATATTGAATATAATCATCCATTTCCATCTATCGCCTCTTACGAAACCCACGGGATGAATTGGGTAGTGGATATTGTTACGCCGCCAATACACAGCGATACATACACAGCGGTAAATAAAAATATGAGATTCTTATTGAAAATTAAATTACGTAATAATCTATATTGAATATAATCATCCATTTCCATCTATCGCCTCTTACGAAACCCACGGGATGAATTGGGTAGTGGATATTGTTACGCCGCCAATACACAGCGATACATACACAGCGGTAAATAAAAATATAAGATTCTTATTGAACATTAAATTACGTAATAATCTATATTGAATATAATCATCCATTTCCATCTATCGCCTCTTACGAAACCCACGGGATGAATTGGGTAGTGGATATTGTTACGCCGCCAATACACAGCGATACATACACAGCGGTAAATAAAAATATGAGATTCTTAGTGAAAATTAAATTACGTAATAATCTATATTGAATATAATCATCCATTTCCATCTATCGCCTCTTACGAAACCCACGGGATGAATTGGGTAGAGGATATTGTTACGCCGCCAATACACAGCGATACATACACAGCGGTAAATAAAAATATGAGATTCTTATTGAAAATTAAATTACGTAATAATCTATATTGAATATAATCATCCATTTCCATCTATCGCCTCTTACGAAACCCACGGGATGAATTGGGTAGTGGATATTGTTACGCCGCCAATACACAGCGATACATACACAGCGGAAAATAAAAATATGAGACTCTTATTGAAAATTAAATTACGTAATAATCTATATTGAATATAATCATCCATTTCCATCTATCGCCTCTTACGAAACCCACGGGATGAATTGGGTAGTGGATATTGTTACGCCGCCAATACACAGCGATACATACACAGCGGTAAATAAAAATATGAGATTCTTATTGAAAATTAAATTACGTAATCTATATTGAATATAATCATCCATTTCCATCTATCGCCTCTTACGAAACCCACGGGATGAATTGGGTAGTGGATATTGTTACGCCGCCAATACACAGCGATACATACACAGCGGTAAATAAAAATATGAGATTCTTATTGAAAATTAAATTACGTAATAATCTATATTGAATATAATCATCCATTTCCATCTATCGCCTCTTACGAAACCCACGGGATGAATTGGGTAGTGGATATTGTTACGCCGCCAATACACAGCGATACATACACAGCGGTAAATAAAAATATGAGATTCTTATTGAAAATTAAATTACGTAATAATCTATATTGAATATAATCATCCATTTCATTTCATTTCATATCACACTTTCAACTATTAACTAAATTTACGGACATAAAAAAAACACTATGAGAAAAAACTGAGTGGACTAACATGAAAAAAATAAATCCTAAATAATAGTTTTATTCAAGCTGATTTAAGCCAACAAAAGGGTGGTAAAAAATTTTTGTTTCATGGGATGTGGTTCTAACCTTGTAACTGTTACTCAGAAGTTAGCTACTCAGCCTGCGTAAGCATAGGCGTTATCAAATTATACTCAACGAGTTTACTTAAGTTTACTACAAACCAGTTTCAGAGTCGTCTATATGCACCATGGGCTTGGTCTCACTAGTTGCTGCGTTTGCGGACGACGATGTACCTGGTCCCTCTTCAATAATTGTTATTTCTTCTGCAAATAAAAAATAGTACTTAAAACATTGAAGTAATATGTACTTACGTACTAGAACAGCTATCTCAAACAAAAAATGTGCGCAACTCTTATGTTCGCGCGGTTGTTTTTTTATCATAGAATAAACATAGGTAGAATGACCCGTAGGTAATAGTAGATTGTATTGTTAAATAGGTAAATTATATCGAGAACAATATTTTTATTTTGTATATTATATTTGCTTATTTAATACATTATTACATAATATTATATCACAATTACATTTTAATGATATTTTATGTGAATATTTTAAAAGGTATCTAAGTCAAATATAAAAAACATACTAAATGTATGTTTAACAAAACTTATTCACACAACATTTAAATTACAAATTAATTTATTTAAATTAGAATAAAAGTCGTTCATAAATGCTGGGCACGCGAGAGTTAAAAATGGACGAATTTATTCCACTTTGACTTTTATGTGGAAACCTAAAAATAAAATAAAAGAATAATAAGCAGATTTAAACATGAAACATTTTGCCAAATTATAATAACTCATATATATTTCTATAAAAAATGTGTATAATAATATATTCGTCCTATAATTAAGTACCCACAGAAATGTCGCATCTGAACATATTAATTTTATAATCTATATTCCCTGACACGAGATGGCGTCTTAGGAATAATTTGTTTTATTATTAATACATAATACTTTTTTATTGATTAAGTATCTTATTGACTGATGCAAAGTAATTCTTTGGTTTTTACTGACATTTCTTGAATTATTTGTGCAATACCTAAATACACACGGCGGTATATTTTTATCAAGAGATTTTTTCTTAAATCAACACAACACGTGACAACTCTACAAGCGCCTAGCGAGTGACTGAATAAAATGCGGTGTATGCACCGCAGTTGAGTGGAACAGAGTAGCTGAATGCAGTGTCGCCTCTAGTACGTAGTACATAATAGCTCAATGACTTAAAACATCATTATTTAACAAAAATTAAAGCAACAAACTATGAAAGCCATATTGCTAGACAGAAGCCTGGGAAGGTCTTAAGATAGGAAAAATTTGCGTTGCCCCAATGCATATTGATTTTTCCTTTGTGGACACAACTTTTTAATTTCTAAGACATATAGATTAACAAACGGCTAGACGAACACATTTGTTTTTTGTTTATGGGTACATTTGGCGACGCTTTTCATCGTCAGTCTGAGTATTAAAGATACTGGGTATTTTAAACCTTGCACACAATAAAATTGTAACACCACCGTATGTAGCCAATCTTAAATATTTTCTAATGTTGACCTTAGTTGACCCTTACGGCGAACTCGGGATGAGATGGGTTGATCCGCAATTCTGTTAATATTCCGTGTTTGCCGTGTGGCGCGTACAAGAGAAACCAATTTCAAATAAATATGTCGTAAAAACAGACTTATGGAGACTTAGACTATTTTTGGGTATCCAACATGCTTTGTTGATACCCAAACGTGGCGGCTGACTAATTTTTTGAGTCTTTTTGAGGGGGGGGGGGGAGCATCTGCTCCTCCCTGCCCACCATGGCAATTTCCTTGGATGTAGCTATAAGTGCAGCGTTCCTCTACGGAAAATCCCATCTACAATGGGAGAGGTATATATCCAACATCTTAGGCTGGATGGGAGGTAAATATGTTTTTAAAATAAATTAAAATAAATATTTTTGGGAGCTATTACTCAAGTAATCTGACCACCACTTGACTAGACAGTAGTTAATATATATTAGCTGTTAAAAAAAACTATAACTGACCAGTAAAGGAGCAACGAATTAAAGTCAAGATAGGCGCGAACACTGCCACCATCAGCACTAAACCCAAAGCCGCCAATACGCCCGAAATATATTCCGTGTAAGTCAATGCTGGCACCACGCGGAATCTGTTATTTAATAAAATATATTAAATACCTTAATATTAAATATATTATGCCATAAAACTACTTAAAAATAATTTTACTTAAAAACTCTTTCGAATGCTCAAAAATATACTACCAATAATTTGTATTATTTTATTATTAAGAATCTATTCATTGAATAAAACTATTATTTACGGATTTTATCGCGTTTAATTACTTTAATTTATTTTTATTATTATCCCGACGTTTCGGGTGCTTTACAGCACCCATGGTATGGATAATAATAAAAATAAATTAAAGTAATTAAACGCGATAAAATCCGTAAATAATAGTTTTATTCAATGTGTAGTGTTCGCGTAAATTAATAAGAAATCATTAAGAATCTATTCAGTCTAAGTCGCCTTTTCTAATGAGCTCTCGGGGTACAAAGTGCTCGCCGCCAATATCACAAATCGCAAGCAACTAGGGTTCGATCCTAGACAGCACCAATGAAATTGTTAATTGTAATTTTAATTGCTTATTGTTACAAGCTTGGGGTTCGGGACATTTAAAAACTGCTGATTAAATTACTAAAATTGACACTTTAATTACCGAAGACCAACACACTAATAATTAATTACAATGATCACTTTATTTCGCAGTTATATCGCTTCGAATCAATACTGCCTCGTTCGCGGTTTTTACTGGCCATATATAGGCCCTCTTTTACTGAAACATCTAGAATGTTCGAGTACATACCGGTCTCTATCGACTAGGTATAGAAAGTTCTAGTGTGGAATTTTCTAGAAAGCTAAGTTCTGTTATACTCGATACTAGATGGTGCTAGTAGCATTAATTATGGCGCGCAACATTATTTACCACGTGTCTGCGAAAAAGGAAGACATGAGTAAAGTTGCATGTCTGAGGGATGAATTATTTCAAGGTCACGTTTATATTATTTATTCTTAAAAAGAGTGTACATTCGTCACCTTTTTAATTTTGCCAAACTGTTAACCAATTTGTGGGCCAGTTTGTCCACTAACAAGTACTGAAGCAGCGCGGCGAACTTATAGCTCCACAACCCTCACGGGAATGGAAAAGGGCCGGTACCTATCCACACTTCTAGTTCTCAAAATAAGTTTCAAATTAAAACGTAATTATTTAATCTTCCTTTCTCTCTGCCTCTTCCATCAACTTTGCGACTGAGATTTCCATTCCGTGCTCATTTGAGCCTTGTTATTCCCTGGGCAATGTCAATTGTACTCGTTTTTTGTAAAACATTCTCATTAGTACTTATTATGTCTCACAAAAATAATGTCCTCCAGACCGAATTTCGGTCACAACGGCCAGCCTCAACGAAGACTAGCTATCGACGCGCACAAGCACAGGCGCACTCTGTATTACCTCACTCATAATCCGATAGTTTGGTAAACTGAAACGATCGGAGAGAGATCAGGTGCATGTCTAACGGCTTTACGTGCTTTCCGAGGCACGGAGGTGAGACACCGTCAACTTCCTGACTCCGTGCAGCTACTGAGAAATTCTTGATGGAAAAACTCAATAACAGATTTTTTGGCCTGACCCGGGATTCTAACCAGGGACTTTATGATCAACAGACGCGCTTTACAACCACTAGACTAACGAGGCAAGCAAAGATAATTTTGTGTTATAGCGAATGGTACCGGTTATGAACGCCTTTAAGTAAGTGGTTCAATGGTATAAAACAAAGAGCGGTGCTCGCGACACTAATGCCATTGCTCGATAGTTTTTTTGTTTGTTCATAATCAGTGATTGTCGCAAGCATAGTTGTACATTTTGTAAAAATTTATACGTTGTATTAATGTATTCCCATCCAGTGATCAACGCTCAAAAACTATGTACCGATGGTAGAGAGAAGAGGAAGATCTTCTTGAACTTTTCCTAGGTTACCAAACTCACATGAAAAATAGATTAATTGTGTCTCATGTAATAACAACCACCAGGTGGCATAACGTTATGGTGGGTAGTCTCCGTCAGCAGGGCATATCCGGAAATGTTATGGATAAGTACTTTACTAAATATACCAAACGATTGGAATTAAAACATACACAACATAAAAAGGACCTACCTAAAATTTTTCACTCTTCCATCATCTATCCAATCCCTCAAACTAGCGGCAGTATCCATATTGCTCACGCCCGTGCAATCTGCGTTGCTTTCTTTCACTATAAACACTATGTAGAATCCTACTGGAAACATAGATTGCTGCAAAATAAACAGCCGTTACATTTTTTTGCACTGCACAATTGTTAATGCACATTACTTTAAAAAAACACATCATAAAATTAAAAAGTATTAATAGGTAATTTCGTATCGTAGTTGTTTTTTTTTTTAATAAAAATACTGGTAATGCTAATAACATTAATAATATCCCCTTTAACCACTCTTGGTAACCTTCAAATGATTATGTTAGTAGTGGTTCACAACAGTAATCGAATGGCGGATTCGAACCCACGACCTCTTCAGTTCGCAATCAGCGCCCTGCCATTAGGCTACTGTCGCTTTATGTGAAAAACATCTTAATCTTTTTAGTTTCCGGAAATCGGTTTTTACTTTTTTTGACCCATTTCAGTGGACTAAGCAATATCAAAAGATTTCAACTAAAATGCCATCAAACATAGGCAAGTTATTTTTTTTTATAGGATAGGGTGACAAACGAGCACACAGTCCACCTGATGGTAAGTGGTTGCTGTAGCCCATAGACATCTACATCTATCCTCGATTACGGATCAAAATGCAGATGCGTTGTCACCCGCGAGGATGGAATAGATGGAATGCCCCGTTTCGTAAAAAAGGTGGCGGTTCTCTACACTTCTTCTGAATCATACGAAACACAACAGCATTCAGCTACTAATTTACGCTGGTATTCTGTGAGACCGTGGTTCTTCCTCAGTCGAGTCTACCCATTGGTGCTACAACTATACTACTAATATAATTGCATCATGGCTCTAACACGTATAATGTATTTCTATAATGTATACTATAGCTTCGTATTATGTATGCTATATTTTAGTGTCTGAGCATCTCATAAATTCTTTTTAATCAATAATTCTTAAATATAATTACAAAACAGATTTTTTAAATAAATTAATGACGATAAAATTTGAAATAACTCACAGTTATACTGATTCCACCTTTGGTCATCATAGTGAGGTGATATCCTTGATATAACATATCCTTTTCGTTGTCGAAGACGGGACACTTGAAAAAAAAATCATATTTCTACATAGCCAAATAAATAAATAAACAGTGTTCACTAACCCGAACTTCCACTTTTCCAGAACAAAGATGGGGAAAAACCATTATTAATTGTATCATATAATGATTTCTTACATTTACGCGAACTACACATTGAATAAAGCCACTTTTACGGATTTTATCGCGTTAACACATAAACGTAGGTGAGCAACACCAAACATAAACCCGAAGCTTTTTAATTATTACTTTTAGTCCGGTCTACGCAGAATGAACTTACTGTGTCTTGAAGTCTTGCAGTGGTATGCTTGGGTTTAGTTAATTACAGGATCCGAAGCAGGTGGTAGTACCCAGCCTCCTTCTCTATTGAAATAAAGATGTTTTTTTTTATTTCAATAGCCTCGCGTATCATACGTGGTACGTGGGTAGCCCCATATCTTCCCGTGGGTGTCGTAAGAGGCGACAGAGGGAGACAGGCAGGAGATGGGCAGCAGCATCTTCCTGATAACAGCAACTGTACAACAAAAAACTGCGGTTGCCAACCCGCTCGCCAAGCGTGGCAACTATGGCAATATACCCCCCATGAAGAATTACACAAATAAACGGCCCCCAGTCCCCGGCAGCCCCGCTATTCCTGGCTACGGTGGCGACCATGGTAACGGCGGGGCAGGCGGTGCTATCAATCTCCGGTGGAGGTTCGGTTGCCACCTACGACGACTCGACCTGGCAACATTTAACGCACGTACCCTGAGGACTGACGAGAAGATCCTAGAGCTGGAAGAAGAGATAGACAAGTTGCCCTGGAATATTATAGGATTATCCGAGGTCCGAAGAGAGGGGGAGGACACGGTGATTCTCGGATCCGGCAACTTGTTCTATCGCCGGGAGGGCGACCATCTGTCCCAAGGAGGTGTTGGATTTATCGTCCACAAGTCTCTCGTTAACAACGTTTTAAAGATTGGGAGTGTATCGACGAGGGTTGCGTACCTTATACTGAGAATCATCAAACGGTATTCGCTGAGGTCATACAGGTTTACGCATCAACGTCGAAACATCCCGATGAGGAGGTGGAGGAAATGTAGGATATTTCCAGAGCCATGCATTTCTCCAAAACCCACTACACGGTGTTGATAGGAGATTTCAACGCAAAACTGGGCACAAGAAAGAACGGTGAGCTGAAGGTAAGGAAATTTGGGATAGGGCAACGGAACCCAACGGGCCAGCAGCTGGCCGACTTCATTTTTTTTTTTTTTTTTTTTATAGGATAGGGTGACAAACAAGCACACAGTCCACCTGATGGTAAGCGGTTGCTGCGGCCCATAGACATCTACATCTATCCTCCATTACAAATCAAAATGCAGATGCGTTGTCACCCGTGAGGACTGAGATGGAATGCCTCATTTCCAGTAAAAAGGGTCTCCGGTTCTCTACACTCACCATACGAAATACAGGCAGCATTAAGCTACTATTTCACGCTGGTATTCTGTGAGAGCGTGGTCCTTCCCCGGTCGAGCCGACCCATTCGTGCTACAACTATACTACTAATATAATTGCAGCATGGCTCTACCACGTATACAAAATTCATGGAGAAAGAGGGACTTTTTATGATGAACTCTTTCTTCCAGAAGCGGCCCCACAGAAAGTGGACCTGGTCGAGCCCCGACGGTTCGACAAGAAACGAGATTGACTTCATTATGACGACCAGACGCCAACTGTTCAGTGATGTCTCAGTGATCGCAAGGGTGAAAACTAGCAGCGATCACCGAATGGTTAGAGGCACACTGAACCTAAACATTAAGTTGGAGAGGTCTTGTCTAATGAAGTCAACGCTCAGTCCCCCTCGTGCTGAATCCAGAATACCGAAACCTTTCAGCTCGAGTTACGTAACCGCTTTCAGTGCCTAGAAGATTGCAATGCAGTGGACTATATGAATGATAAGCTCGTGGAAACTGTCCATGCGGTCGGAGCTAAGTTCTGCAAGACCCGCCGCAGAAGAACACAAAAACTCTCTGATCACACTCTTAATCTCATGGCTGTTAGACGGAAGATGAGGCTGCAATCGTCAACAGATTTGACAGCATACAGGCAACTGAACAGACAGATCTCCAAATGTATGCGGCGAGACTTACGCAACTTTAATACTGCTCGTATTAAAGAAGCGATCGAGCGGAACCAGGGCTCCAAAGTCTTTGCTAGAGATCTGTCTGCCAGAAAGAGCCAACTGTCAAAGCTGAAGACTGAGTGTGGCAGCATCGTTTCCGGGACACCTGAGATTTTGAGTGAGATTGAGAGGTTCTATGGGCAGCTGTACACATCATCGTTGGAGCCACACGCAAGTGTGAGTAACGATCCAAGAGCAAGTCTTAACCGACACTATTCCGATGATATCCCCGACGTCAGTCTGAGCGAGATTAGAATGGCTCTCCAGCATCTTAAAAACGGCAATGCCCCAGGCGAGGATGGAATTACAGCGAAGTTTCTGAAAACGGGTGGAACACCAGTACTTGAAGTCCTTCAGAAGCTTTTTCAATTCGGTCCTCCACGGTGGCACTACTCCGGAGGCGTGGAGCAGAAGTGCGGTGGTCTTGTTCTTCAAGAAAGGTGACAACGCCCTCTTGAAGAACTACAGACCGATATCCCTTCTGAGCCGCGTCTACGTGCTGTTTTCGAGAGTCATTACGAATC
The DNA here is from genome assembly GCA_907164705.1 of Parnassius apollo. Classification (NCBI taxonomy): domain Eukaryota; kingdom Metazoa; phylum Arthropoda; class Insecta; order Lepidoptera; family Papilionidae; genus Parnassius; species Parnassius apollo. The sequence goes on from CAJQZP010000220.1 coordinate 9,045,482, forward strand.
GTCTCGCACGCAGACTCGACGACTTCCAGCCTCCCGAACAAGCCGGTTTCTGAAAAGGCTTCAGTACCATAGACCACATACATACCCTGCGGCAGATTGTACAGAAATCCGAAGAGTAAAATCTGCCACTTTGCATGGCGTATGTGGACTATGAGAAAGCCTTTGATTCCGTCGAAATTTGGCGGTGCTAGAGTCAGCGATGCGAAGTTGACTATCGGTATATCGAAGTGCTGAAGTGTTTGTACAGTAGGGCTACGATGGCTATCCGAGTACAGAACCAGAGTTCGAAACCTATCCAACTGCAGAGAGGTGTAAGACAGGGTGACGTTATATCCCCGAAACTCTTCACCGCTGCATTGGAAGACGTTTTCAAGCTACTGGACTGGAAAGGATACGGTATTAACATCAATGGCGAGTACATCACTCACCTTCGATTTGCCGACGATATAGTTATGGCAGTATCGCTGGAGAACCTAAACACTATGCTCAATGACCTCAATGGTGTCTCCCAATCCCAACGGATAGGTCTTAAGATGAACATGGACAAAACAAAGATCATGTCTAATGTCCATGTCACACCTATGCCGGTAGTTGTTGGGAGCACTATGCTCGAAGTTGTTGACGAATACGTTTATCTGGGACAAATAGTCCGACTAGGTAAGTCCAACTTCGACCGAGAGGTCGAATCGACGGATTCAACTCGGCTGGGCAGCGTTCGGAAAATTACGACACATCTTTTCGTCAGGTATACCTCAATCTCTGAAAACTAAAGTGTACAACCAGTGCGTGTTGCCAGTGATGACTTACGGATCTGAGACGTGGTCCTTCACTGCTGGCCGTATGAGGACGCTCAAGGTCGGTCAGCGAGCTATGGAGAGGGTTATGCTGGGAGTTTCTCTGCGTGATAGACTACGGAAATGAGGATATCCGCAGTAAAACCAGAGTGACCGACATAGCCCAACGGATTAGTAAGCTGAAGTGGCAATGGGCCGGCCATATAGCTCGAAGAACCGATAACCGATGGGGAAGAAAGGTTCTCGAGTGGCAGCCTCGTACCGGTAGGCGTAGTGTAGGGCGACCCCCACTAGATGGAGTGACGACCTGGTAAGATATGCAGGAAGTCGATGGATGCAGGTGGCTCAGGACCGTGCTTTGTGGCATTACTTGGGGGAGGCCTATGTTCAGCAGTAGACTTGTGAAGGGCTGTAATGATGATGAATGATGATCATCCGTAGTAGGAATCGATGTTCTTTCCTACTATTAGTAGTGAATACTGAATTCAGTGTTCACTACTAATAGTAGGGAAGTAAAGAAACACAGTCCATTAGGTACATGACTGCCGACAAGACCGGGACCATTGCTTAAGGACCCGTAATCTTAGTCATCAAATTTTCTTTTAAGAAAAGGGGTCGCTGTATGTAATTGAACGTTATCGAACGAGGTGGCCTCGTTGCTTGGAACCCAGCGTGGTGCTATTGGTCTATCTCTGATAAGAAGCGCAAGACCCGTGCCTCAGAGGTCCGTTGTGGTAGGGCCTTCGCTGCCGGATTGAGAAACCAGCAGAAGGAAGAGGCCCGAACATCGTTCCTGTTTGATAATTAGGTGCCAAGTCAAGGCGGTATAGGAGGCCAGCATCGGAAGGGGAAGACGACCTTTTTATATACTTACAGTATGGTATAGATATAGTTTAAATTGTTGTTTGCGAACTCTATTGTGGGCAGTTTGAAAAAGTATTAAGCTATTGCAACTGCAGGTCTTGTAACTATAATCTTAATCATTCTACGTTAAGTAATAGTGGTGAAACTTGTAACACGTTCCATAAACTCACCGAATTATTCTGTATAGAGACAACGGCGCACACGTCGTCATCCGACTCAATCATCAACATCACACTCTTAGGAATTGTGTAGTTAAACCTAAAAAAAAAACTGTATTTATTAAAGTATAGTGAATTAGATACATATATTGTAAAGCTGCTTAATGGCGGCATACAAGAACCTGTCACTCCCGTACGTCCCGTAGTTATCGCAAGAGGAGTCTATGGGAAACGCTATAAAAGATTTAGTGGCTTCCAAGAAAATTTACACGTAGTAGAGCCATATTACAGCTATATTATGGTTGTAGCACAAAAGGGTCGGCTCGGTCGAGAAAGGACTATGCTCTCACAGCGTAAAATAGCAGCAGTGTTTCGTATAGTGAGCGTAGAGGAACCGGGGGCCATTTTTCCTGGAAATGAGGGATTCCATCTTAGTATTATCCTCGTGGGTGACAACGCATCTATTTGATCCTTAATCAAGTAAGGATATAAATGTCTGTAGTCCACAATTACTCACCATCAAATGGACTTTACGCCCGTTTGTCACCCCTATACGGAAGAAGATATTATTATGTCTCTGTAAGTTGTACAGAATGTTTTTGCATAGGCATATTTTTTTAATTTAATTTAATTATAATTTACAAAAATACCAGAAATACTATAATGATTTCTTATATTTACGCAAACACTTCACATTAAAACTACTTTTACGGATTTTATCGCGTTTAATTTTTAATTATTTTTAATTTCCGACGTTTCGGGTGCTTTCCAGCATCCATGGTCATCGGGAACTGAGATGACTGACGTTCCGATGTCATTGTTAAACCCGCAGACTGCAGACTTCAACGTTCCCGGAAGTCTGCAGTTTGTGATCATATCCTAGACGGCCCCAACCTTTACATCGGATTTGATAGACCACAAATCCTCACGAAAGAACACCGATTCCTACCAAGGATTATACGTGAGGCTATTGAAATAAAAAAAAACATCCTAATTTCAATAGGGAGGGAGGCTGGGTACTACCAACTGCTTGGGATCCTATAATCAATAAAATTAAAATTAAACCCAAGCATACCACTGCAAGACTTCAAAACATTGTCAGTTCATTTTGCATAGATCGGACCATAAACAATAGTTAAAAAAGCTGAAGGTACTCCGGGTTTGACAATGATATCGGGACGTCAGTCATCTCAGTCGCCCGTGACCATGGGTGCTGGAAAGCACCCGAAACGTCGGGAATTAAAAATTAAACGCGATAAAATTCGTAAAAGTAGTTTTAATCAATCAGAAATACTCTAGTTAGTTGCACCTGTTGAAAGCTTCTAGTAACCAGAGCCTCGCTGCAAATATATTATGGTTGTGTTGGCATATACAAAAAAAACGACGGGTTGCACTCCGGGAGTGCCGGCAGAAGCGAAAACTTGAATATTAATGTTGTGCATTTTTGATATTTTGGAATGGTTAGAGAATAATTTTGCACGAATTTCTTTAATTATCAGTATAAAAGTACTATCATTTATGTGGTAGAATACATTATTTATTTATTGCGCTATGGTACACAAACATGACAATTTATATTAGGTACATTCGCGCACAAAAGAGTTTTTAGAGCAAGAAAACATAGAATTATTAGACCATCCGCCGTACAGCCCCGACCTAAGCCCTAATGATTTCTATACTTTCCCTAAAATAAAGAATAAATTGCGTGGACAGAAATTTTCATCACCGGAAGAAGCTGTGGACGCCTACAAAACGGCCATTTTGGAAACTCCAACTTCCGAATGGAATAGTTGCTTCAATGATTGGTTCCATCGTATCGAAAAAAGTGTCAAATTTCGCGGAGAATACTTCGAAAAGCAATAAATACATTTTTAAATAGTAATGTTGTGTCACTTCCTTGATTCCCGAAATTTTCAGTGGCGCCCTCGTAATCAACATTAAGTCTCTTTAATAACATATGTAATCAAAAGAATTCTACTTCATAAAACGATGTATTTTGTATTGGCATTCTAATACAGAATTTCCTACAGTGCACACAGACTTTCTTTTACCCTTTAACCATATTCCAACAGGTTGCAGCACAAAAGGAGTCAGCTTAACCGGTGTACGAGCACGCTTTAACAGAATATCATCGTAAAATAACAGCTTAATGCTGCTGTGTTTCTATAATATGGTTTAGTATTCTGTATAACAAAAAAAGAATTATCAAAATCGGTTTACAATTTTGCAGTTGATAAAGATATCGCGTGATATACATACAAAAAACACATTTGAATTGTAAATCTCTTTGTGAAGAACTAATAAGGCTTATTAACAACTAAATCTTAATACCTTGGTAAGATGCCTTCACTTAGGCTTTGGGACGCATTCAGCGGGTCCTTGTCAAAGGAAAAATAGTAGTACTTGGGAGTACTGGGTGTCACATTTAGGTGCACTTCCTGAAAACAAAGACTGGTAAAAAAAACTCAAGAAATCAGCTTATGAGTCATATAGTTTTTAACCAATCAATAACAAATCAATGGAGCGAGATACAATCAGTTTCATGTCAGTTGACTATTGCAAGTCATGGCCACCCACTGCCGACTCCAAACCATTGTAATATTTAAAAAAAGTTGTAGATAATGATTTTTTTAAGTCAAATCACGTTACACTATTATCTTTTTCATTAGCCCTCAATATTCCATAGAAGGACATAGGCTCTTTTTATTGTAGCAAGGGTTTGCCTTAATTGCCAAACTGGAAGCGGATTGACGATCGCAGTAACAGACTTCTCGCACCTTTGACGCTGTTCCGTCGAACGCGATCAGCGTCTGGGTATTTTACGCCTACAGTAAACGAGATCGTTAAGCGCCATCTATCGGAAGCCCATAAGAACCTTCTGTCGATTTTTCCCATGGTCGACCATCCATATCCCTATTTCGTTTTTACGTAACGAAATAGGGATATGGATTCTCTCACACCAGGGTACTGGCTCTGACTTAATAACTTTTCATCATACATAGAAAAAGCCCTCTACTAGATGGAATGACGAACTAGTAAGAGATGCAGGAAGTCGATGGTTGCAAATGACTCAGGCCCGTGCTATATAACATTCATTTAGAAAGACCTATTTTCAGCAATGGACTTGTGAAAGGCTGTAAATATGATGATGATGATGATGAACAGTCTGATGAAATATAGTCAACTTAACCTACTGAAAAGGACAAAACATCGTCCGGCAGACGATGTTTTGTCATTTTCAGTAGGTGGCGCGACGAGTTTTACACAGAATTTACTCTCGACTTTATACAGTGTAAATATAATATTTATTAAGAACTCGACTACAACTACATTTATCGGATTAAAAATCAGAATTTGTAATTTTCTTAAACCTAACATAATATTGAAAGGTTGAGAAATAACTTTAACATTACAAGGAACAGATTGATGATTTGTGATATGTGATACATTTAAGTTATTGTACATTTAGAAACAAACGTATCATATATTTTTTTATCGATGTAATAATGCATCAATCTTTCGTGATCCTAATAAATAAAATAAAAAACAGATAATCATTGCGAGGGTTGCAAGTGCTCGTCTCACGTTAAGCAACCCTTAATGTGTATATTTCATTATTTTTTTCATTACTGATTGTTTATGGTTACTATATAATACCTATTCTTACTTCTTTTTCAGTTACAGTAAATATCTAACTATTACTAAATTACTTCAATAAATATAGCATATGCACCTTGTTGAGTTCAACGTAGAAGTCGGTGACGCGCCGTAGCTTGATATTTACGGACGTGTTACGCGGGTTTGAAGTGGTTATCTGGATTAGCGGGCGATTCTCGCTCGTGATGTCTGTTGGATAATTGGTTAATTTAATTTATTAGATTGCAGTAATGAATGGTTTTTGAGCAATTTGTGTGGAGCTCTTCGTTGAGCAGTGTACAAATGTAGTTTCGTCACTGTCGTAATAGTTGAAATATTGAATTAACAATTTCAAAGTAAAGAGGGATAGTCCTCCAAAACTCCAGCTATCCTCAGAGGTAAAATATAAAAATCTTACCTTGGACAGTAAAATAACTGGAGTAAACACATAGAAAGCAAAATCAACAAGGTTAGTATAAACGGCAGCCCACATGTTGCTGGAATGTCCGACGGTCGCTTCATACAGGGCTAAGCATCTCGATACCCCGGGATCACTCCTCGAAGTTGCTCGCAACATTAAAGGACTGTAGAACTTCTTCGGGGAGATATCATGACTCGAATAATGATAATGTTCCTGCCCACACACAAAAGACGTGATACTACGTGGGTTTGCGGAAAATAGCCCGTCGTAAACTAAACTATTCCAATGATTTAGGTAGCTATCCACGACTTTTACTGCAGCAGGGCGGCGTCACAAGGAATGAGGTGAAATATTTGACAGACAGATTCATAGCAGGTAAGCATATAGCAACACAGGAGGGCGAGAAGCCACAGCGTTATTTTCCATAGAACTAACACTAGAATGGCTGTCAACCTTATTTTGTACGAGGATCGGCGTCGCCGGGAGCACACATACAAGCAATTAAGTCGTATTATCACTACTACAAACTCAATTCGCTGTGTTGACAGACTGAGTAAATTTACACATTTTATATTTTTGATTAACGTTTAAGATCATCATTAAAAAAACGTACATATTTATTTGTAAATCGTGTGCAGTTTGGCATTTTTTTAATTATTTGCATGCAGCGACGCTTGACATGAAAATTGGAAACGATTGTAACGTCAAAAGAGATGTGTTGACATTTATAAATGTGAATTGACATGTTAGTGACATGTTAGTAGCTACACGGGCCCCGCCCACTCCCCCGTTCTATTATGTATGTATTATATTATTCTATGTTATTTTCCGATACCAAACTGTCTTATTATTTGCGATGGAAAATCTGCGCCACGCACACTTTCTCAGACTCCCACACAATAATAATCGTCTGTCACTACTCACACATAACAATTAAGATAATACATTTAAAATTTCACACAGAGACACAGATACATTCTGTATCATAACAGTGTAATTAAGTGACGCAACTACATTGAATAGGTGCATACAGCCGTGGTTGTAACGACTGCCGATTTGTATTATCGATGAAAAGGTGGACATTATAATAAAGATAGGACTTTATTACTACTATTTACTCATCAATTAACAAATAAACTTAATGTATATATTATAATTTTAAAAACCAGTGTTACCAATAGTTCTATCACTGGTTTTAAAATGGGTTAATTTTCTATATTTGTGACGAATACTTTTTTGTGGGGTTCGCTTTTACCATTAAGAAAGTAATTCTGGTATCAGTATAGAGTTAAAGCAAAACATCGCAGTTGTTGTGAATACTTAGCTCATGAGAGCTTCCCACTTTTACATTTTTTCTTAAGTTGACGCTTAATAAGTTCTGTTTTTTCAACGCCATTATTTTTCAAGAACCATCCGTTCTTCTTTTTCTATCAAGGATTTTTCATCCAGATTCTGAATTTTTTTTTCAACTTAGTAACTTTTTTCTTTAAAAAAGGTTTTGGCTTGAATGAAGCCTTTAATTTTTTTTCTGATAACATAGCTGTTGCTGCATTTTTCTTATCTAGATGCAATGGTGGTAATCAAATTATAATCTTCAGATGTTTTCTTAGACTGACGACTGAAGACTGAGCTTGAAAACAAATAGGCCCTATTATACCGTTATTATCTTTCTATGCAGCTTATTCAATCTCAATAATAAAATAGTAGTAATCACTATTTGATAAATATATATATACACATAAACCTCACGCCTTTCACCCAGAGGGGTAGGAAGAGACTACAGACTTCCATATTCCATAAAACAGACACGATCGTTGCAAAAGTGGTTGACCGCCCACGGAATTGACTTTATCGGACATGAAGGCTGGCTCTCTTCTAGTCCAGATTTAAGCCCTCTGGATTATAAGATATGGCAACATTTGGAGGAGAAAGTCTGCGCTAAGCCTCATCAGAATTTGGAATCTCTACGAGCATCTTTGGCTAAAGCAGCGGCAGAAATAGATATTAGTGTGGTGCGTGCTGCGATTGATGATTGGCCGCGTCGATTAAGGGCATATATTCAAAATAGGGGAGGGCATTTTGAATAATGTTAATAAAATTGTATTCTAAATTAAATTACCTCTCATTTCATTTAAAATTTCTATATAATTATCAAAAAGTGTATCATTAATTTTAAATAAGTTTTTGACAGAACTTATGACCTGACGTACTTAACGTACAAAATTAAAGAGCAAACCATTAAAGCATTGTATTGTGTATTATTGAAACATTCCAGGCACTAATAAAGTTTTATATAAGCTAACTTCTTAATTAAATGACACTGTGCATGAAAAACCTCATCTCAACCCCAACTGCGATATCTGGTGACCGGAACATTTTTGGCCCTCATTGTCAAACTTCGCGATGGCTGTAGCGCCACGGCTAAGGGTCTTCTAGGACTTCTTTAGTTAGAAAGACACTCTTAAACCATAGCTTTAACTCGAGATTATCAATAAACCGCATTATGTATTAAGACGAAAAATGTTTTAACTCATATTTGTGTATATAAATTTTTGGTTATTACTTCTGATTTTCCTTTTATACTTTCTGTGAGTACTTACTGGGTCCAGCGTCGTGAGGACACAGGGTCCTGGCCATGTCATCAAACTGTAGCACCGCATTTTGAGTCGCCACCACCAGCGGAAGTTCCCATGATGAAACGCCTGAGATCAGGATACAACAACATAATCATTTTTTATAGCATTTGGTGACAAAGGAGCACACAGTTCACTTGATGGTAAGTGGATGCTGTGGCCTATAGATATCCACATTTATCCTCAATACGGGATTAAAATGCAAATGCGTTGTCACCCCTGAGGACTAAGACGAAAAGCCTCAATTCCAGTTAATAGGATGTCCGGCTCTTTACACTCACCATACAAAATTTTACGCTGCTATTCTGTGAGAACGTAGTCCTGCCCCGGTCGAGCCAGCCTATTCGTGCTACAACTATAATATAGCTGCAGCGTGGCTCTACCACGTAAAATATTCGTAAGCGTTACATTTAAATCATATTATTTTTTAACAAAAAAGTAACAGCTGGATCATATTGCTGTAACAGCTGGATCATATTGCTGGGTATATAATAAATATCGATAAACAAATGACAGTATTAAGAACTAAGAATACGGAAGGAAACCAGCCCCTGAAATACAGGCATAATATCCCAGTTTAGGGGCTAATGACCACTGTAAATTTTGTGCATGTAATATGTTTATCAATAAAGATTATTATTTTTAAAGGTTATCTCAGAGCTGGCTTTCTTTCATTTCCAAAAGTGTTCACATTCTTCATATTTAAAATAAGTGCAGTAAATAATAACATGCACAGCATACTAATTTTTCTATTCGATAACTATTTGCAAGTAATTTTAACTCATAGTTGTTAGCGGGTAAGAGTGACATACTCCCGTGTAGTGGCGGGGAAAAATACCCACTACCCATATCTTCCCGTGGGTGTCGTAAGAGCCGACAGAGGAAAACTGAGGCAGAAGATGGGCAACAATAGCTGTCTGATAACATCAAAAAAACAATAAAATACTGCGGTTGCTAACCCGCTCGCCAAGCGTGGCAACTATGGCAATATACCCCCCATGAGCAACGACACAAATAAACGGTCTCCAGTCACCGGCAGCCCCGCTATTCCTGGCTACGGTGGCGACCATTCTAACGGCGGAGCAGAGGGTGCTAAGAATCTCCGGTGGAAGTTCGGCTGCCACCTAGAGCGACTCGACCTATCAACATAAAAAGAACGCACCCTGAGGATTGACGAGAAGATCATGGAGCTGGAAGAAGAGATAGACACGCTGTGCTTGGATATTATAGGATTATTTAAGGTCCGAAGAGAGGGGTAGACTACGGTAATCCTAGAATCCGGCAACTTGTTCTACCACCGGGAGGGCGACCATCTGTCCCAAGGAGGTGTCGGATTTATCGTCCACAAGTTTTTCGTTACTACGTTATAAAAATTGGGAGTGTGTCCACAAGGGTTGCGTACCTTATACTCAGAATCACCAAACGGTATTCACTGAAGGTCATACAGGTTGACGCACTAAACTCAGCACATCCGGATGAGTTGGTGGAGGAAATGTATGAGGAAATATCTCTAGAGCCATGCATTCCTCCAAAGACTTCAACGCAAAACTAAGCCGAAGAGACAACGGTGAAATGTAAGTAGTGAATTTCGGAATAGGGCAACGAAACTCAAGGGGCAAGCAACTGGCCGACTTTATGGAAAAAGAGGGACTCTTTATGATGAACTCTTTCTTCCAAAAGCGGCCCTACAGAAAGTGGACCTGCTCGAGCCCCGACGGTTCGACAAAAAATTAGTATGACTTCATTATGACGACTAGACGACCACTATTCAGTGATGTCTCGGTAATCGCAAGGGTGAAAACTGGCAGCGATCACCGAATGGTGAGAGGCACACTGAACCTAAACGTGAAGTTGGAGATGTCACGTCTAATGAAGTCAACGCTCCGTCCCCCTCGTGCTCTAATCCAAAGCCCCGAAAACTTTCAGCTCGAGTAACAAAATCGTTTTCAGTGCCTAAACAACTGCAATGAAGTGGACGATATAAATGACAAATTTGTGGTAACTGTCCATGCGGTCGGAACTAAGTTCTGTAAGACTCGTCGCAGAAAAACACAAAAACTCTCCCATCACGCTCTTAATCTCATGGTTGTTGACGGGTGATGAAGCTGTAGTCGTCAGCAGATTTGACAGCAATCAGGCACCCGACCGACATATCTTTAAATGCATGCGGCAGGACTTACGCAACTTTAATACAACTCGTATTGAAGAAGAGATTAGCGGAACCAGGGCTACAAGTCTTTGCTACAGATCTGTTTGCCAGAAAGAGTCAACCGTCGAATGTGGTAGCATCGTGTAGTAGTTCGTTTCCGGGACACCTGAGATTCCGAGTGAGATTGAGAGGTTCTATGGGCAGTCGTACACATCGTTGGAGCCACAAAGTGTGAGTAACGATGCAACAGCAAGTCTTATGAGACTATTCCGATGATATCCCGGACGTCAGTCTGAAAGAGATTAGAATGTTGAGATTTGTAGAGATTAAAAACGGCAAGTCCCCAGGCGAGGATGGAATTACAGCGAAGCTTTTGAAAGCGGGTGGAAAACTGATACTTGAAGTCCTTCATGAGCTCTTCAATGTGGCACTACCCCGGAGGTGTAGAGCAGAAGTGCGGTGGTCTTGTTCTTCAAGAAAGGCGAAACGCTTTCTTGAAGAACTACAGACCGATTTCCCTTTTGAGCCGCGTCTATGTGCTGTTTTCGAAAGTCATTATGAATCGTCTCGCACGTAGACTCGACGACTGCCCGCCTCTCGAACAAGTCGGTTTCCGAAAAGGCTTTCGTACCATAGACAATTTACCCTTCGGAAAATTGTAAAAAAGTCCGAAGAGTACAATCTGCCACATTTTCTTGCGCTCTTTCGTATGTGGACTATGAGAATGCCTTTGATTCCGTCAAAATTTGGGCGGTTCTGCATTCCCTTCAGCGGTGCCAAGTGGACTATCGGTATATCGAAGTGCTGAAGTGTTTGTACAGTAGAGCTACGATGGCTATCCGAGTACAGAAGCAGAGTACGAAACCTATCCAACTTCAGAAAGGTGTAAGACGTAATATCCCAGAAACTCTTCACCATTTCATTGGAAGACGTTTTCAAGCAACTGGACTGGAAAGGATACGGTATTAACGTCAATGGCAAGTACATCACTTACCTTCGATTTGCCGACGATAAAGTCCTTATGTCAGAATCAATGGAGTACCTAAGCACTATGCTCAATGACCTCAATAGTGTCTTCCAATGGATAGTGACGAAAGAGAGACGTGGTCCTTTACTGCTAGCCGTATGAGGAAGCTCAAAGTAGCTCAGCGAGCTTTGGAGAGAGCTATGCTCGGAGTTTCTCTGCGTGATAAATTTAGGAACGAGTATATCCGCAGTAGAACCAGAGTAACCGACATAGCCCAACGGATTAGTAAACTGAAGTGGTAGTGGGTTGGCCACATAGCAGGAAGAACAAATAACCATTTTAACAGTGGTAGAGCCACGCGGCAGCTTTGCTGTTGCACGTATGGGCCGGCTCAAACCGGGGTGGTACCACGACCTCACAGAATACCGGCGTGAAGTGGAAGCTCTGCTTCCGCGTTTAGTCTGGTGAGTGCAGGTGGCCGGAGGCCCAGATCCCCCCCCCCCCATCAACATGGTAGCAGAATTAAATGATGATAGACTACCCCAGGAGGGTACCAGCACCCCTGGAGAATCCCTCTCTGAGCATCCACGATCATGTTTCTCCACTCCTGAGCGTGGGTGCTCAGGCTGCCCCGCGTATTCGGGGGGGGGGGGCAAAATTCCGCTCAAGACTACAACTGCTCGGGGCAAACAGAGCAACAAGACCAAGGCGACCCCTGCCACGCTATCCGTGAATTTCTGGAATATCAGGGGACTTCACTCTAACCTAAACGCCGTCCACTACCATCTCAAGACGGCGAGGCCGGCTCTTCTCTTTCTGACCGAGACGCAGGTGTCCTCTCCGGCTGATGTCTCGTATCTCTCTTACCAGGGGTACAAACTGGAACACTCCTTTGTGCCTTGGGCTGGAGTTTGCGTTTACGTCAGAGAGGACATCTGTTCTCGACGCCTCGGCAGTCTTGAAGGTTCGGACCTGTCCATCCTTTGGCTACGCGTAGACAGCGACGACCATCCGCGCGTCCACGGGTGCCTCTATAGGTCCCATAGCGGTAATGCCGAAACAGACCGACTCTTTGACAACGTCCAAATGGCTACAGATTCGTTGCTACAGCAGATCCCCTCCGCAGAGACCGTGATCCTCGTCGATTTTAACGCCCACCACGCCGAATGGCTTGGTTCACGTTCAACCAATCATGCGGGGAGATCTGTTCATGATTTTGCCTTGGCATATGGTCTGACACAATTGGTTACTTCGCCTACGCGGATTCCAGATGTGGACGATCATGCACCTTCCCTGTTGGACCTTCTGCTGACCTCTCACCCGGACGGATATCAGATTTCCATACGCCCCTTTAGGCTCCTCGGACCATTGTCTTGTCCGGAGTGTGGTGCCACTCACGCTGAAATCGCAGTTGCATTCTGTAGGCTACCGCCGTGTTTGGCACTATAGGTCAGCCGATTGGGATGGGATGCGGTCTTTCTTTGCATCCTACCCTTGGGGGCGGGTTTGCTTCTCGCCGGACGATCCCAACGTTGTGTGTATGGAACTTTTTATTCCTTCCTCTGTGGTGCCCATTGGGGGCAAATCTCAGCCATGGTTTGGTCGCTCCTGTAAAATAGCAATCATCGTCAGCCCAGGCTTGGTAGCAGGAGTGCTACCAAGCCTGAGCTGACGAATCAACGTCCCGGGATGTAAACACTAGCGCTCTAAAAAAGAAGTATAATTCTGCCTCTAGGTCCTTCAAAAGAGTCATTGCCAAGGCAAAGGCAGAACATGTAGGCAGAATTGGCGAGAAACTAGTTCGCCTTCCTTCTGGAACCCGTGAATTCTGGTCTCTCGCCAAGCCCGTCCAGGGGAATTTCTGTCAGCCATCTCTTCCAACTCTGCACAGGGAGGACGACTCACTGGCCCATACCGCAAAGGATAAAGCCGATCTGCTAGGCTCTTTCTTCGCGTCCAACTCGACTCTCGATGACGGGTGGAGTACGCCGCCGACCATCGCGGGGTATGAGTACTCCATGCCGGAAGTGCAGTTCACACAGCGTTCAGTTCGCAAAGCACTCCTCTCCCTGGACATCCACAAGTCGAGTGGGCCTGACGGAATCCTCCCAATAGTGCTGAGAATGTGTGCTCCAGAGTTTGCACTGGTTTTAACGCATTTCTTTTCCGGTACTCCTAGTCTCTAGACGTAGTCCGAAAATCCTCCTTGTTCTCCAAAACAATGGAGTCTATTGTTAACTGCGAGCTCACGAGGTACCTTGAGGATCACCAGCTGATTAGTGATCGCCAATACGGTTTTCGCCGTGGTCGGTCAGCTGGTGATCTTCTGGTCTACCTAACTCACAGATGGGCGGAGGCAGTAGAGTCCAAGGGGGAGACATTGGCCGTTAGTTTGGACATTGCGAAGGCCTTCGTTCGGGTTTGGCACAAAGCGCTTCTTTCGAAGCTCCCTTTTTATGGGCTTCCCGAGAAATTGTGGGATTGGATCACCAGCTTTCTTGCAGATCGGAGCATCAAGGTCATTGTAGACGTTGCAAGCTCCGATTACAAGCCTATTAATGCTGGTGTTCCACAAGGCTGCGTGCTATCGCCAAAGCTGTTTCTTCTGCATATCAATGATATGTTGCAAACCCTTAACATTCATTGCTATGCGGATGACAGCACTGGTGATACTCTACACCGGCCGTGCCAATATTTCTCGGAAAAACGTCTCCGAGTACCGGGACAAACTTGTGTCTGAAGTCGAGTCCTTGCTGAACAGAGTCTCGGATTGGAGGCGACTAAATCTAGTCCAGTTTAACCCCCGAAGACACAAGTTTGCGCGTTAACCGCTAAAAAGAACCCCTTTGTCGTATCTCCTCGTTTCAAGGCACTCCCCTTGTTGCCTCAGGCAGTATAGGAATCCTCGTCGTCGATATATCGAGTGAGGTGCAGTTTCGTGGTCACTTGGAAGAGAAGACCAAATTGGCCTCTAAAAAGCTTGGCGTGCTCAGCAGAGCGGGACAGTATTTCATGCCGGCACACCGCCTGCAACTTTACAAGGCACAGGTTCGGCCGCACATGGAATACTGTTCCCATCTCTGGACTGGGGCTCCCCAGTACCAGCTCCTTCCACTTGACCGCTACCAGCGTAGAGCGTATCGAATCGTCGACGATCTAGTGCTTTCCGATCGGCTCGATTCACTGGCGCTACGAAGAGACGTTGCATCTCTTTGCATTTTCTTTCGCTTATACCATGGGGAGTGCTCTGAGGAATTGTTCAGATTAGTCCCAGCCGCCAAATTTCGTGAACACACTACGCGGCAAACGTCCCGATACCATCCACACCATCTGGATGCTTGGCGGTCCACCACTGTAGGTTTCAAAAGGAGTTTTCTTAGGCGTACAATCTCTCTGTTGAATAGTTTACCACCGGCGATTTTTCCGGACCGATACGACCTGGGGACCTTCAAGAAAAGAGCTTACTCCTTTCTAAAGGGCCGGCAACGCACCTGCAATTGCCCTGGTGTTGCGGTTGATCATGGGCGGCGGTAGTCACTTAACATCAGGTGAGCCGCATGCTCGTTTGCCCCCTCTTCTATAAAAAAAAAACAATGAGGAAAAATGGTTCTAGAGTGGCAGCCCCGTATCGGCAGGCGATGTGTAGGGCGTTCCTCCCACTAGATGGAGTGACGACCTGGTAAGACATGCAGGAAGTCGATGGATGCCGGTGGCTTAGGACCGTGCTTTGTAGCATTCCTTGGAGGAGGCCTATGTGCAGCAGTGGACTTGTGAAGGGTTGTAATGATGATGATGAACTCATAGGTTCTTAAGTTATTGCCACTGCAACAAGGAGGCACTAACTGACTAATGATTTAGTTATATTTACGTGAAAATTATAAATTGAGTAAAACTTATTTTTTAGATTTTAAGAGCATATGCGGGCTGTAGAAATTTGAAGAATAGGTTTTTAACGATCTATTGCTGTTGCTTTGTGCCCCAACGACTGAGTAAGACGACAGAGAAAGACAACTGCAGCTCTGTACCTAGAAAACATTAACGAAATCATCTACTTTATTTCCCTGTTTCCTACTTCAAAACTGCACCGATTCTAATATTTTTCAAGCCAATATCTTTATAAGGATTTGGGCAAGAATTGGTCGGAATGCTTTTTTTTTAATGTTCGTTAAATTTGTTCGCTGGCTGCATAATAATTATATTCCTAGTCATTGGGTGTCGAATGTCACGAGGAGACTGAAGTTTATGACGTTTTAATAATAATTCTTATCCTAAACAGATGGGAGCACCGGGCCACCTACTTTATGGAAATAATGGTCACAGGAGTCTGTTCGCCCGACTATATAATTTCAATTCGCCATATTTTAATGGGTTTTCAGTCATTGACCATCGTTAGAGCCTCGTTCTGTCAATCAATACGATAACTGTGGTGGATATATTAAATTTCCGACCCAAAATATAATTGGTCCCTGACTAAAAATATGTATTGATTAAAACTACTTTTACGGATTTTATCGCGTTTAATTTTACTTTTAAGTTTTAGTCAATGTGTAGTGTTCGCGTAAATATAAGAAATTATTATAAAAAATATGTAAACAAACATGAGAAAATATATCGTATAGGGCAGTCGAGAATAATACATATGTAGTAATTACATTTTGCCCTAGTTAGTTTAGTTTAGTTAGTTTAGTTTACGACGGGCTGTTTTCCGCAACTTCACGTCTAAGCGCGTATTTTGCGTGTGGGCAGGAATAATGTGGTTATTCGAGCCATGATATTTCCCTGAAGAAGTTCAACAGCCCTTTGATGTTGCAAGCAACTTCGGGGAGCGATCCCGGAGTGCCGAGATGTTTAGCCCTGTATGAAGCGACTTCTGGACATGTCAGCAACACGTGAGCCGCCGTTTCTTCCACTCCACATATGCCACATGGTACACGTACAGGGTACTATCAGTAACACCTATGGTAAACAAATGTTTGTTAAAAGTGCCATGTCCTGTGATATCACTTATTACTATCCTGATCTGTGGCTTGTTCAGTCTCATTAGGACTTTGGTTAGACGACTGTTTATTTCAGGCAGGGCCTCCCTAGATTGTCTACAGTCTACAAAATTTTTCCAAAGTTGAGCGTGTAAATTATTGAATTATCTACGTACCAGTGAACGAACGTAGCCAAAGGGGATTGGTATTATAGGTTCTGGCCCTATAGTTGCCAGAGCCGATCCCCTTCAGGCCAGTTCATATGCTGCATCGTTGCCTCTAGATCCACTGTGTCCCTTAAGCCATTCAGAGTCACATTATTGTGCTAACATACTTCATTCAATCGTTGATGTCACTCGTATATCAGTCCCGAGTTCGCCACATTGCAACTCGGAGCTTGTAGTACCACCATACTGTCGGTCAGTATTCTGCTGGAGAAGTCTTTCACATCATCTATGTAGATATTGTACATAACAAAGCAATGGTTTCATTACCTTTCTGCTGCGTAGCAGTAATAAATACAGGATATTCTCCATCAAGACTGTCATTTAATGCGGCATGAACGCGAGTAGGGTACCCGCGCCATTTGTCAGATTCCTAAAAATAAGTATATAAACTTTATAAGCTCTAAAAATAAAAAAGTAAAATAAGTCTCTAAAAATTACATTGGTAGACAATGGATGTAGTGATTAAAATAAAAATATAAATTACTTCGCAACCTTCCGCTAACTAAATACAATGATGTGTATTACCTGGATTGAAGAGCACCTCCCACCCTCCCTCAATTGCATGCACTAACTTCGTCACCACTACTCCCATCACCACTACTCCCAACACCACTACTCCCATCACCACTACTTCCAACACTACTATTCCAGGTAAGACACACCATCGACGATAATACAACACATGTTTCGCCTCTACACGAGGCATCCTCAGGTGATGTAGACTCTACGGCGGCTGACCGCTATCACTTATTTTTATTAAATTTGATTTATATTAGACTATTAGATTATTAATGAGATTTTTAATGAGATTTTTTAATAATCTGATTAAAAAAAAAACAAAAGCATGTTGTTCGCAATTCTTTGTACGCGGTTCGATCTCAAATTGTCCAGCGATATGTGGGTAGTTTGACCTGCTTAGGCTCCATATCGGAAAAAATAGCTAATACTCTTAGAAAAAACGGCGTTAACGTGGCATTCAAAACAAACAATTTGCTAAGGAATATTTGTAATAATAAAGATAAGTTAAATATTATGATTTCTTATATTTACGCGAACACTATACATTGATTAAAACTACTTTTACGGATTTTATCGCGTTTTATTTATTTTATTTTTAATACCCGACGTTTCGGGTGCTTTCCTGCACCCATGGTCACGGGGACTGAGGTGACTGACGTCGTGATGTCAAAGTTAACCCGGAGTACCTTCAGCTTTTTAATTATTGGCTTTGGTCCGATCTACGCAGAATGAACCATGGGTGCTAGAAAGCACCCGAAATTCGGGTATTAAAAATAAAATAAATAAAACGCGATAAAATCCGTAAAAGTAGTTTTAATCAATGTTAAATATTAGTCAAAAATCGGGTGTATATAAACTTGTTTGTGACGAATGCCACGCCGTTTACGTGGGTCAGACTGGTCGCAATTTCGGGACGCGCTATAAAGAGCATTTGGCCGCGTACAGAAATTGCAATCCTGATAAATCCAATGTTGCTAAACATCACTTGGACACTGGACACAACCTAGCCAGTGACCATTCCTTTGAAGTCTTAAATACTTGTAATAAGGGGCTGCAACTGTGTGTGCTGGAACAATTGGATTTAAAAAAATAATAATGGTAACAATGCACTGCTGAATGAACAAACAAATGTTTCTAGTTCACCTTTGTCTTTCAGGCTAATCTTTAACAATAATTTTAAAATTAATAATAATAAATAACTATAATAATATCAATAAAACAATAATAATATTAATAATAATTTAACCTGGATAGACTACAGAAAGGTATTCGACTCGGTGCCCCATACATGGCTAAAGAGAGTCCTCGAGCTGTACAAGATAGACTGTACAGTTAGAGACTTCCTCGAGCAGTGTATGGGGCAGTGGAGTACGATCCTTTGTCATCTGGGCGAGCGGATGATGACTGCGGAGAACCCCATAAGGATAAGAAGGGGTATCTTCTAGGGCGATTGTCTGAGTCCAATCTGGTTCTGCCTCTCTCTGAACCCTCTCAGTACCTTACTGGAGGGCTCCGGGAGGGGATTTCAGCTACGGAAAGGAGGGACAAAAGTGACCCACCTTTTCTATATGGATGACCTCAAGTTATTCGCCTCCAGTCGCTCCCATCTTATGGAATTGCTAAACATCACTTGTGAATTTAGCAATTCCATTGGAATGGAGCTTGGGACGGATAAGTGTGCGGTCCTCAATGTTGAAAGGGGAAGGGTTGCTAACTCTGAGGGCGTAGACTTATCTATGCCCGTCAACTTAAGGACCCTTTCCGAGGCTGAAACATACCGATACCTGGGTATGTCACAAAACATCGGTATCGATGAGACTGGTATGAAACAGTCAGTTTGCGACGTGTTTTATGCACGCTTGACCAAAGTGCTTAACAGCCTTTTGTCCGGTGTGAATAAGGCACACGCATATAACGGCTGGGTCATGCCTGTCCTCATGTATACCTTTGGCATACTCAGGTGGACTCAGACTGAACTTAACGCCCTGGATAGAAAAGTCCGCACTACCATGACGTCCCATAGGATGCATCATCCGAGATCGTCGGTAATGAGGCTGTACTTGCCGCGGAAGCATGGTGGTCGTGGCTTCTTGAGCGCGCTCACCATGCATAATCGCGAAGTGTGCAGCCTCCGTGATTACTTCCTGGCGAGATCGGATGATCCATTCTATAAGGACGTTATTTCTTGTGATAAAGGACTTACCCCTCTATCCTTAGCCAACGAGCAATGGCAAGACCCGGCAGTGCAGAGCATTTCCGACCGGGAGACCGTATGGAAGGAGAAGGAGCTCAACGGGAGGCTCATGTAGAGCCTTGTAGAACCTCCCGTGGAGCCTCCACACACACACACGTAGCCTCCCTCCACTGGCTACGCTTTGGTGATCCTTCGGGGAAACCGAGGGTTTTGTCTGTGCAATACAGGATCAGGTTATTAAGACCAACAACTATCGGAGATACATCCTAAAGGATGGCACCGTCGACATCTGTCGAGCTTTTTTTTCACTTAGGCATGTTATCTCCGGTTGTTCGGCGCTTTCTAACTCTGAGTACTTGCACAGGCACAACCTAGTAGCCAGAATTCTACACCAGGAGCTCGCTCTGAAATACGGTCTCGTGGATCGGAAATTGCCGTATTACAAGTACTTGCCGGAAGCCGTGCTCGAAAATGATCGCGCCAGGCTCTATTGGGACCGGGCCATCATCACAGACAGGACTATTCTTGCGAATAAGCCTGATATTGTGCTGATGGACCGGGCACAGTCAAGGATATTTTTGGTCGACATTACCATTCCGTATGACGAGAACCTCGTGAAAGCCGAAACAGACAAGCAAACAAAATATCTGGACCTGGCTCACGAGGTGACCGACATGTGGGGTGGTCTGCCGACCGAAATTATTCCTGTAGTCGTCTCTGCAAACGGGCTAATCCCAATCAGCCTTTCGGGTCATCTGAGGCGGCTGGGACTACGTGGCGGACCGCTCCAGGTTCAAATGCAGAAGGCGGTGCTCCTCGATACCGCCCGCATCGTCCGCCGGTTTCTTTCCCTTTCCCCCTAACCCTCGGCCGTTTGGTCTCCCCTGTCGAGGGCCTCCATCTGGTTGGGCTTTTATTTATTTATGTACTTTTATATTTATTTTATGTTATTGATATTTATGTATATTTATCTTTTCATTTTCATTTATAATTATATATTTATAGAACCCAACCAGATGAGAAAACTATATAGATACTCCAATTAATAATATTAATAATAATAAATGACCTGGAACAACCACATGTAGATACAGTAGCATCAAATAAATGGCTTAAAATTGGCAACCTATTCCCGGAAACTGAAGGGTTTATCATCACAATACAAGACCAGATCATCAACACTAAGAACTACAGGAAATATATCATTAAAGACCTCACAGTAACCAACGATAAATGCCGCAAGTGCTTCACCCAACCAGAGACAATACAAAATATAACAGGAGCATATACAACTCTTACACATACAGACTACACTCACAGACACAACCAAGTAGCAAATATCATTCATCAAAAACTAGCATTCAAACATAAACTTATACAAGACAAAATACGCCCTACTACAAATACACTCCACAAACTATTTTAGAAAATCCTACACACAGACTTTACTACGACCGCGCCATACTTACCGACAGAGCCATTCACTATAATAGACCAAACATAACACTACAAGACAAATAAAGGAAAATCACCTACCTAATAGATATTGCAATACCCAACACACATAACTTACAAGAAACAATAGGTGAGAAGATAAGCAAATATGCAGACCTTAAAGAAGAAGTTACCAGAATTTGGAGACAAAATAAAGTTTATATAGTACCCATAGTCGTCTCCACCACGGGTGTCATACCCAACCATCTCCACCATAGCCTCAAATTAATAGACCTGAAAGACTCAACGTACATTATACTCCAAAAAGCCGCAATTTTAAATACCTTTAGAATTGTAAGAAAATTCATGCAATTGGAAGAAAATGAAATAGCTACCCATACCACCCCACCTACATAAATACTCACTACACGCTGCATTTACTTGGCTTCGGCCCGTGTGTGCAGTCAGAACTAGCCAAAGAGCTAAGAAACAGAAATTTTTTCCCTACAATAATAATAATAATAATAAGATCCACCATCAGAAACTACTCTACAAATACCACCACAATCACCCTCTCAAATGCAACATAACAAACAATCTCAATCTTACAATCAACCACAAGCAAACTCACAAAGTATACATAGATCGCACACATCCACACAAACTGAGAGCATAACTATAATGCTAGAAAATTATATTGAGACTTTAGAAAATGACGATCAAAATCTGTTATCAGAAACGCACATCCAAGAAATACACGACAAACTGAAAACCGCTCTAACTCAATATTCAGGTATGGATCCAGCAGCTCGTCCAAAACTACCCAAACTTAAATACACCCCAAAACTGTCTCATCTAGTACATTTATTTATCGTATCATACTAAACCAATATATATCCGAAGACACACAACTTGTAGATGTACACACATTGATATATTGCACAGCTTTAGTCATTTCTGAAGAACTTAATTATAAAATAACAGAATACGCAGACAGCACAAGACCAAGAATTATAAACAAACCATCATGGCAACAGAGACTCGAAAGAGATATAGAAAAATTACGAGCTGACTGCGGTAGACGAACACAATATATCAACAATAACAGATCTAACAAAGTAGTCAAAAGAGTCGAGACAATATTTAAGAACATGGCCAGGCACACGAGACATGAAAATGACAATAGAAAACCTGAATAATACTTAGACACTTTAAAACAGAAGCTCGCGCTAAAAGTCCATAGGCTGAGGAGATATAAGAAGGCACAAGAACGCAAAAATGATAACGCCATGTTTGCTACTAATGAAAAATCTTTTACAGAAACCACAAATAAACGTAACAACCGACACCAATACCGAACTACCAACATCAGAACAATTGGAGACATTCTGGTCAAGCATATGGGAAGAGCAAGTGCAGCTTAATGATAAAGCTGGTTGGATAGCAGATGAAGAATCTAAGTGGAGCGCACTAGAAGAAATGGAATTCGTCAAGATATCTGAATCTGATATAAATAGTATTACAGCAAAACTACACAACTGGAAATCACCTGGCATTGATAAAGTACATAATTACTGGTATAAAAACTAGACTCATTACACAAAATTATCGCTAAAAACTTAACAGACATAATCTTAGGACAACAAAATATACCTGAATTTATTGCAACAGGAATAACTTACATGTTACCGAAGTCTCAACACTCCCCACAACCGTCTCAATACAGACCAATTACTTGCCTACCGACAATATACAAGATCCTAACCTCAGCAATCACAGCTAAAATTAATAAACACATAGAATGCCACAACATAATAGCGGAAGAACAAAAAGGGTGCAGACGAGGCCACATGGGGTGCAAAGAACAATTAATTATAGATTCAATAGTCCACAAACATGCCACCACAAAAAATAGAAAACTTCATTGTAACTACATAGATTACAAAGAAGCTTTTGATAGTATTCGACACTCCTGGTTAATTCAAGTATTACGTATATACAAAATAAACCCAAAAATAATAAACTTCTTACATCATATCATATCGCAATGGAAAACTACACTCCAATTGAATTACCTCGACAACATCGTAAGAACTCGACAGATATTTATTAGGAAAGATATTTATCAAGGTGACTCCCTGAGTCCTCTATGGTTCTGTCTCGCACTGAACCCCCTGTCTCGCCTACTGCATCAGTGCCAAGCCGGATATAGACTCAAACACAACACCGCAGAAGATATCACTATCTCACACCTCATATATATGGATGACATTAAAATATACTCAAAAACAGAAAAAGAAATGAAAAAATTAATAGATACTACAACAGAATTTATTAAAGACATCAACATGCAGTTTGGACTAGATAAACGCAAAACACTACACATAATAAGAGGCAAAATAAAACCAGGCGACTACACAATTACCACTACTGATACAATCACAGCTATGGAACCGACAGATCTATATAAATATTTAGGATACAGACAACTCAAAGGACTAGATCATACAGCAATTAAACACACACTGAATACAGAATACAAACGGAGAGTAAACGCAGTATGCAAAACACATCTCGCTGGAAAACATCTTATTAAAGCATTAAATACGTACGCGATCCTAATATTGACCTACTCGTTTGGAGTGATTAAATGGACTAAAACTGACATACAGCAAATAGAAAGAACCACACGCACCACACTTACCAAACACAATAATTTGCACCCTAAATCCGCAATAGAAAGACTCACAATCAAACGACAAAATGGAGGGAGAGGCCTAATAGACATTCAACATCTTTGGCAGAAACAAATTAGTAGCCTCAAAACATTCTTTCACAATAAATCTCGAACTAGTGACATTCATAAAACCGTAGCCCTAAATGATTTTAACTACACTCCACTTAACCTAAATGAACACACAGACACACAACACAATAACACTAATAACCCACAAAAACAAAAGTTAGAGAACTGGAGAAAGAAAGTCCTGCACGGACAACACCCACATGACCTGGAACAACCACATGTAGATACAGTAGCATCAAATAAATGGCTTAAAATTGGCAACCTATTCCCGGAAACTGAAGGGTTTATCATCACAATACAAGACCAGATCATCAACACTAAGAACTACAGGAAATATGTCATTAAATACCCCACAGTAACCAACGATAAATGCCGCAAGTGCTTCACCCAACCAGAGACAATACAACATATAACAGGAGCATGTACAACTCTTACACATACAGACTACACTCACAGACACAACCAAGTAGCAAACATCAAAAACTAGCACTCAAACATAAACTTATACAAGACAAAAACACGCCCTACTACAAATACACTCCACAAACTATTTTAGAAAATCCTACACACAAACTTTACTACGACCGCGCCATACTTACCGACAGAGCCATTTACTATAATAGACCAGACATAACACTACAGGACAAAGTAAGGAAAATCACCTACCTAATAGATATTGCAATACCCAACACACATAACTTACAAGAAACAATAGGTGAGAAGATAAGCAAATATGCAGAGCTTAAAGAAGAAGTGACCAGAATTTGGAGACAAAATAAAGTTTATATAGTACCCATAGTAGTCTCCACCACGGGTGTCATACCCAACCATCTCCACCATAGCCTCAAATTAATAGACCTGAAAGACTCAACATACATTATACTCCAAAAAGCCGCAATTTAAATACCTGTCGAATTGTAAGAAAATTCATACAATTGGAACAAATTGAAATAGCTACCCATAACACCCCACCTACATAAATACTCACTACACGCTGCATTTACATGGCTTCGGCCCGTGTCAGTCAGAACTAGCCAAAGAGCTAAGAAACAGAAATATTTTCCCTACAATAATATTATTATAGTTATATGTTGTATGTTGTATATAATTAAAAATATTAATCATAACAATAATGATAATTAGTCGCAGGTTTGTTATCGCACGGCGCGGTCACTCGCTACTTTGATGGGGAGCGGTTATGTCGGCGAAATACAGCTGTTTCGGCTCGCTGCTCACTTAGAGGTCAGCCGCCATAGAGTCTACATCACCTGAGGATGCCTCGTGTGGAGGCGAAACACGTGTCGTATTATCGTCGATGGTGTGTCTTACCTGGAATAGTGGTGTTGGAAGTAGTGGTGCCGGGAGTAGTGGTGCTGGGACTAGTGGTGCCGGGAGTAGTGGTGCTGGGACTAGTGATGCTGGGACTAGTGGTGCTGGGACTAGTGGTGACGGAGTTAGTACATGCAATTGAGGGAGGGCGGGAGGTGCTCCTCAATCCAGGTAAGACACATCATTGTATTTAGTTAGCGGAAGGTTGCGAAGTAATTTATATTTTTATTATAATGGATTTCCGCAAAGTAACACCTGATTCTATCAATGATGTAGTGATTATTTACTCTTTGAGAATGGGTTTCGTTTTTTATTTTTATTTTTTTTATTGATTGATAAAATATAAGTGAGAAGAATCGCCAACATTGCATCACTACGTGTTGAAAGACTTTACATTTCTAAAATAAATCTTATTATTCAGGCATACAAAATTAGTCAATTAATAATTTGAGTTGAGCCGCAGGTATTGGGCTCGTATTTACTCGATTACTATTAAACTTAATTTCATAATATATACATAAATATAGCATAAAGAAACCTTTCTTCACTATCGAAATTGATTTAGCAGAATACATTGATGGAAGAAAAGTGTCTGTAAGTAATTTTTTTTTATAAAGAATATTAACAATGCTATAAACATTACTAATATTCCCCTTAACCACTCGTGGTAAGCTTAAATTGCTTGTGTTACGAGTGGTTCACGCCAGTAGTCGAATGGTGGATTCGAAACCACGACCTTTTTGAGTTCGCGGGCCGCGCTCTGCCATTAGGCTACTGTCGCTTTAATTATATATTATTATAAAACCAATGTATGTAAGAATATTAACTACCCCATATCATCCCGTGAGTGTCATAAGAGACGAAAAAGGGGAATAAATAAGGAGATGAGCAGCAGCGTTTTCCTAATAAAAACAAAAAATAAAAATCTGAGGTCGACGCGCTTGCCAAGTGTGACAACTATGGATAGTGTCAACAATACAATACTATAAATACTGTTCAGCAGTAGAGTTTAATAGGCTGTAACAATATAAAACCAATACTCCAACCACGTTATATACATGGTAAGTAGTAAGGTTTACGGTATTTCAACTTACCTCATAAAAGCCCAGTATCTGAGAGGTTGTGTCATTTACTATCACTTTAATTATTTGGTCATATTTGTACCTAAAACAAAAAAAGTTGCTTAAAAACTACCAAATAATGAATGCCATGCTGGCTTGTAAAAATTACTACCCTAATCGAAAACAAACAAGACCATATTTTATATGAATAGAATAATTTTATTTCATTATAGAATACAAGAAGAATACTTGTTGAAATATTTTTTTAAATATTTCGAAGACATGTGAAGTTCGCCAACACCAATTCACACCGGACAAAAGGCTATTAAGCAAAGTGCTTCAAAGTATTCAAGCGTGTATAAAACATGTCGCAAACTGACTGTTCATACCAGCCTCACCGATACCGATGTTCTGTGACATACCCAGGTATCGGTATGTTTCAGCCTTGAAAAGGGTCCTTAAGTTGACGGGCATAGATAAATATATGCCCTTAGAGTTAGCAACCCTTCCCCTTTTAACATGGAGGACCGCACACTTATCCGTCCCCAGCTCCATTCCAATGGAATTGCTAAATTCACAAGTGATTTTTAGCAATTCCATAAGATGGGAGCGACTAGAGGCGAATAACTTGAGGTCATCCATATAGAAAAGGTGGGTCACTTTTGTCCCTCCTATTATTATTATTATTAACTTATCCTCTCAACTGCGGACGTCTAACCCTTGGACACGAAAATATCTCCGTTGACTGCGGGTGTCCAAGTACGGGACATTTTTTACCCGCTCTTTTAATGTCGAAATAAATGCTCTTTATTTGTAATCTCATTTTCTGTTTTATCTCATTAAGTACGTGTAAAAAAGTTTTTTAATTTGTATGAACCAAACCGCTATCTTAGAACTAACATGCTGGTTGCGGAAATTTGACTTGAAATGTAATAATAATAATAATAATTTATTTATTGAATAAAACCATATTGCCACTACAAAGTTGAAGCCCTGACTCCCGAACTAGCAATAGCTGTATGTCGGGAATCATTTCCATTAAATTACAATTACAAAATGGCTTATCAGCTGATCACAACTCAGTACAAGGTAACAAAAATAAATACAATTTTTACAAAGCCAAGAAAAAATAAAAAAATAATAATAAAAATATGCATGAATATGTGTGTTGCATCCATGGTCCGTAACTGTGTGCGTGTGTATTGTGTATGTGTACATGTGTTTGTGCATGTGTGTGCGTTTGTGTGTGTGTGTGTGTGTTCACGCGTGTGCGTGTATGAAGTGGGGTGTGTGTGTGTGTTCGTGTGCCCGGGTGAGTGTGTATAAGTGTGTTTTTAGTATACTTGATAAGAAATGACTAGTACTATTGAGTTATTTTTAACAGATTTTCCGTCTCGTTGTATGTCAACTTACGCAACCATAATAAAACTTTGGATTTAAGTTGATATATAGACAGGTTTCTCACTTTATTATTTACACTAAAGTAATTGTAAAGTCTTGGTGCCTGGAATTGATAACGCTGTCGAGCAATCTTACATCAACACGCTCAACTGTGAAACATTCTCGTCTTTTTCCAGTGGAGGGTAGATACGGTACCGCAAGTTTATGGTATTTTTTAATGCAATTATAGATATATAACTGACCCACAGAAAGTACGTTTGCCGTTTTGAATAGTTCAGTATAATATTACTTTGAGGAGAGATCTTTGTGCTCGTTCCAGTTCTATTAAATTTGTTTTTGCTGCTGCCCCCCACGAACATATACAATATGTAATTAAACATTCCGCAAGTGCTTTATAAATTTGTATTAAAAGTGTAGGTTCTGAAACAGTGCGCAATTCTCTAAACACATAAACTAATTTCCTGAGTCTATTAGCAACAGATGTTATGTGCTGTTTCCAGTTGAGCTTATCATCAATACTTATTCCTAGAAATGACAAGCACATAAAATATTCTTGGTATTGACTTGTCGATTGCAAGGGTAAGAATGGATTTGTAAACTAAAAGATTTGGGTGAGTTAATATTAGTTTTGCTGAAACACATATATTTTGTTTTACTTGTGTTCAGTGTTAGCAAGCTATTTTCTAACCATGATGTAATAGTACGAAGACTGTTTTCAGCAAGAAGATGTACATGTTCCCAAGACTCGCCATGAAACAGTATGACTGTATCATCGGTAAACATTTGAATATCAGCCCTACCCTTGAGATTAGTTTTACACAGATTGTTTATGTAAATTAAAAAAAGACTTGGCCCGAGTGTACTGCCTTGTGGCACACCGTAAGAGGAGCTGAATTCATTACTTAATAAGGCATTAACTTTAACACATTGCTTTCTATCCGAAAGGTAGTCCTGGAACCACATAAGTGCATTTCCCCTGATTCCCATATTTTCCAAACATGTTAATAATATTGGAACAGATACGGTATCGAATGCCTTCTGAAGGTCCAGGAATACTCCCATCACTTTTTCATTTTTATCACGATAACGTGTAATATTCGTAGTAAGTTGAAGGACAGCGTCATCTTTTTGAGAACCTTGGACATTGTGCTTAAAAGTGAAATTGGGCGATAGTCAGTGAAGATTTATCCCCAGATTTATATATGGGATAGACAATTGCATTTTTATAGATTTTGGGGAAAACACCATATTCAAATGTCAAGTTAATTAAATATGCAAAAGGTTCCGAAATATATTTTATGTTGTCTTTTAAAGAAATGATTACCCATGTTATATATTTATTCAATTTTATACTTTTGTACGTCCATCCATTTAGTTTTTATTGTTGCCTAGCTATAATTTGTTTAGCTGATTATTTCAGACTATCATCGTTGAAATAGTTAAGTTAGTTCAGTTACAGCCTATTTACGTCTCACTGCTGGGCCTTACCTCACTTCTGAGAGGGTTTTAGGGCAAAGAAGTGTACACCGCGCTGCCCTTATGCGTGTTGGCGAACTTCACATGTCTTCGAAATATGTTTTCTTATTTCTCAGACAATCAGACTTTCTCACGATATTTTCCTTCACCGCCGAGCACGTGGTAGATCAGCACTTAAAATTGCAATTAACAATTTCATTGACGCCAGCGGGGATCGAACCCGGTTTGCTAGCGTACTGTGAAATTTAACGCGAGAGCAAACCATCTGAGCTACCGGGGCTCCTCTGAGCCACCACGGTTCTCATCGTTGAAATGAATACACCTTTTTATTTTGTATGTTTTCTATAGAATAGGGTGACAAACGAGCACACAGTCCACCTGATTGTAAATAGTTGCTGCGGCCCATAGATATCTACATCTATCCTCGATTACAAATGAAAATGCAGATGCGTTGTCACACGTGAGACTAAGATAGAATGCCTCGTTTCCAGTAAAAACCGTCTCCGGTTCTCTACACTCACCATACAAAACACAGCCAGCATTAAGCTAATATTTCACGCTGGTATTCTGTGAGAGTGTGGTCCTTCGCCGGTCGAGCCGACCCATTCGTGCAACAGTTATACTACTAATATAATTGCAGCATGGCTCTACCACATATAAAAAATGTTTTAATGAACTAGTACATAATGCACAAAAAGTGCAAAATCGGACTTTAATTTTGGCATATTTTTGAAGCATAAGAAGTGGGTTCTTTAAAAATATATATTCATAATATTTTTTTATTTCAGGAAGAGATATGTTTATTTTAAATGTTATTATTTCGTAGATATTATTTGTGTTAAAGGAAATATATTACCTTTTTGAGAAATAATGTTGCTAAAATTATGTTGGTTATTGGAAATGTAATATAACCGCCGCGCACCCCGCGGCGCCTCTGAATGGCTTTGTCACTCCACACTATTATGGCACATTCAGTATTGTTTACAAAAAACATTATTTTAGACTCTACATCAGTGGGAGTGACCCTTGAGTGGTTTTATGGCTTTTAAGGGAATGAATGAATCTTTATTTCTCTACAAGTGCTGTTGAAAATTGTTTGCTCAAATAAAGTAATTAATTTTTCAATAAATATGTCACTTACGACTAAAATTTTGATATCGGCACTAAGAATACTTATTTCATAACTTTTTGAGATTTGTAAAACTTAGCAAGATCTGTTTAAATATGACTGAATCATGTAAAGAAAAAAGAGAGGTTCAACTAGTCCTGGAAATAAAACCACATGTTTCTTCATGAATTTATGTATATATTTTTAATGAAATAAAAAAAACTAGTGATAGTTTTATTGACTAATGCATTAAACCTTTGACTGCCATGTCAGTCACTTTGTACGGAGTATTGCATTTAAAATGTGACAGACGGCAGTTTAATTGTTAATCCCGCATCTGGTCCGAACTACATTCTACATCGGTGTAAGTTGATTGTTGGTTTTTGTAAGCTTACTATTAATGCGTTTTATGATAAAAAATTGTATTGTAGCCTATGATTTTGCGCATAAAATATTGTAAACAATAGATTTAAAATTAAATGAAGATAAAATCGAAGCATTAAAAAACTTTATTTCATCGAGAAATATTACAATTTTGTCTTTATTCAATATTTACTTACACTTATTACTTAGGGGCTTTATTTAATTTATGTACTCGTTTATAGGAAATTTCATAGAGAATTCAGAAATGTATACATGTTATAGTATTTGATATACCAAAATCAACAAATTTGCGTTTAAACGGATTGCATCCAATGCGCTGTCAATTTTACTAAACAGCTTCGCACTCAACGGAGTATGACGGTTAGTCTCCGCAGCTGAAAGGTTATTTTTAGACCTCATTTTAGTGTAATATTTAAATGAAAATAATGAATTCTTTAGAGTTAAATTTCTTTGTAATAGCACCATCTCCTTCATTTTATAGATAGTCTTTTTATCAAACAAAATTTGATTGAATCTCAAGGTGATGCTAGATGACTTGAATGTATGAATTCATAGATTGTTATAGATTGGTATATAAGATAATTTTATTCAATATGGTTAATTTTATTTATTTAATAAATAAATAAAAATGAAATCTAAAAAAGACAAAAATCGAATAGTGGATTCGAACCCACAACCTTTTGAGTTTGCAGTCCACACTATAGTCTAGCTCATTCTCTCACAGACTAAATCCTATAGATGTTTTTAAATAATAAATATAATTCTAAAGAAGTTTTCACTTTAAAAAACTATTCAAAATTGCTTGACTTAATCCTCCATTCCATCATTGACCACCAGACTCGGCTGGACTCCACCCCCTTATTGCCGACACAATATGGATTCAAACTAAACTGTTTTCATCTTCATTCATAATGAGTACAGCAAAGAAGTGGAATAATCTTCCAGCATTCTTTCTATCTTATTATAATGTGAGTGCCTTCAAGGCAGGTGTGAACAGGCATTTGTAAAGCTAAGTCAGTATGCTTTACTAACTTTTACAGAAAACTTATTTAGAAAAAGAACAATGTATACATGCATAACAAGTATAACAAGATTTTTAAGCTTACAATTATTGTAAATTATAAAGTAAACATATCATTACTAAAATAATCATTAATGATCAAACTTTACCGTGCAGCTTATAAGTTAAAACAAACATTACAATCAGCAAACAATAAATTATTCAAACTTACGTATCATAAATGAATTTTCTATGGGTCACATTAAAAACAGCATTATTCGCCTCCTTAGAATAAGCTCCGACTCTTATTAAAAAGCAAAAGTAGAATAACTGAATCATTGCCTATCCTTTATATTACGTCTTTTTCACAGCAAATAAGTACTTAATAGCAATTCTTGGGATTCAGCAACTAAATTTTCGGTATCAACTCTGTGAACGTTTAACGTTTAACAAGATACAAGTTTCGGGCGAGCATTTAACATTTTAAACAAGTTAGAACAACGAAATGTTTACATATCAGATACAATAATTCTAAAACAACACTAAATCGATTTCAATAATTCATAGATAAATAAATATGTAACAAGCTACAGATACGACAGTGACTGACTCACAGACTAGATAGAGAAACTTTCTGTATATATTACTCTACTCTATGGGAGAAACTATATAATGTTTCCTTAGAGCATACATTACATGGAGGGAGCACTGTGTGAGCAGAAAGCGTGATCGGCGTAGAGAGAGAAAAACTGAGTTTAGGTAGAGTATGTCTCTCTAGCACAGTCACTGTCATTGGCTGTTTCATTTGGCATGCGCCAAGCAAGGTGACGTGATTTACATTACAGCCAATCAGAAGCATGTGCGAGAGAGACAGACTCTATCTAAACCTTAGAGCACCGATCACGCTTTCTGCTCACACAGTGCTCCCTCCATGTAATGTATGCTCTAAGAATGTTTCTTTTAGTTTTAGTAGCATTCTCTGTCTACGAGTTTTAGTCAAGTTTCCCAACTACGCCTTTTGGCGATGCAGTCGCCCATTTTGACAGCTTAGTAATGACCATAGATTACTGACTATGTACTAGACGTAGACAGAGAAACCACTCCGCTGTAATTCCATCCTCGCCTGTGGCCCTGCCATTTTTAAGGTGCTGGAGAGCCATTCTAATCTCGCTCAGACTGACGTCCGGGATATCATCGGAATAGTGTCGGATAAGACTTGCTCTTGGATCGTTACTCACACTTGCGTGTCGCTCCAACGATTATGTTTACAGCTGCCCATAGAACCTCTCAATCTCACTCAAAATCTCAGGTGTCCCGGAAACGATGCTGCCATAATCAGTCTTCAGCTTTAACAGTTGGCTCTTTCTTGCAGACAGATCTCTGGCAAAGACTTTGGAGCCCTGGTTCCGCTCGATCGCTTCTTTAATACGAGCAGTATAAAAGTTGCGTAAGTATCGCCGCATGCATTTGGAGATCTGTCTGTTCCTGCCTGCTATTATGTTAGTATTCTGTTCCAGTCTGTATGCTATCAAATCTGTTGACGATTGCAGCCTCATCTTCCGTCTAACATCCATGAGATTAAGAGTGTGATTGAAGGGTTTTTGTGTTCTTCTGCGGTGGGTCTTGCAGAACTTAGCTCCGACCGCATGGACAGTTTCCACAAGCTTGTGATTCATATCGTTCACTGCATTTCAATCTTCTAGGCACTGAAAGCGGTTACGTAACTCGAGCTGAAATGTTTCGGGGTTCTGGATTACGATCATGAGGAGGACGGAGCGTTGACTTCATTAGACGAGACCTCTCCAATTTTGCGTTTAGGTTCAGTGTGCCTCTAACCATTCGGTGATCGCTGCCAGTTTTCACCCTTGCGATCACTGAGACATCACTGAACAGTTGGCGTCTGGTCGTCATAATGAAGTCAATCTCGTTTTTGTCGAACCGTCGGGGCTCGACCAGGTCCACTTTCTGTGGGGCCGCTTCTGGAAGAAAGAGTTCATCATAAAAAGTCCCTCTTTCTCCATGAAGTCGGTCAGCTGCTGGCCCCTTGGGTTCCGTTGCCCTATCCCAAATTTCCCTACCTGCAGCTCACCGTTCTTTCTTGTGCCCAGTTTTGCGTTGAAATCTCCCATCAACACCGTATAGTGAGCTTTGGAGAAATGCATCGCTCTATAAATATCCTCATACATTTCCTCCACCTCCTCATCGGGATATTCCGACGTTGGCGCGTAAACCTGTATGACCTTTAGCTAATACCGTTTGGCGATTCTGAGTATAAGGTACGCAACCCTCGTCGATACACTCCCAATCTTTGTTAAGGAGAGACTTGTGGACGATAAATCCAACACCTCCATGGGACGGAAGGTCGCTCCCGGTGATAGAACAAGTTGCCGGATTCGAGAATCACCGTGTCCCCCCCTCTCTTCGGATCTCGGATAATCCTGTAATATTCCAGCGCAACTTTTCTATCTCTTCTTCCAGCTCCAGGATCTTCTCGTCAGTCCTCATGGTGGGTGCGTTTTATGTTGGCAGGTCGAGTCGTCGTGGGTGGCAACCGAACCTTCACCGGAGATTCTTAGCACCTCCTGACCCGCCGTTACCATGGTCGCCACCATAGCCAGGAATAGCGGGGCCGCCGTGGACTGGGGGCCGTCTATTTTTGTAATTATTCATCGGGGGTATATTGCCATAGTTGCCACGCTTGGCGAGCGGGTTGGCATAATCATCTTATGATCATATTATGCCTTATAAAATAAAAATTCGTTTAATTTAATATGACATCAATATTTCCCATATTTTTGGCCCATAAAGAAAATACATATTACCATTTAGTTTCTCTACGTTTCCACTAAGCACATCTGTAAAATTTACTTATTCAATGTTAATTAAAATTATAATATTTACGATTAGTACTAATTATATACAATATAAAAAAGAAACTATAATATAGATAAATTAAAACTTAAAATTTAAACAGTCAAAAAGACCTGCTCCCCGTGGTATAGTGCCAAGAACGCTGGCTGCGTTTCCTCGCTGAATAGCTATACTTAGCCTTTGAGCAAGGAAAGAACCAGCCTTCTTATTATTTCTTTTTCTTCTAGGTCTTTTTGACTATTTCAATTTTTAGTTTTAGTTTATCTATATTATAGTTTATTTTTTATATTGTATATAATTAGTATTTATCGTAAATTATATTATAATTTTAATTATTATTTTAGTTAAGTTTCTTATAATTAACTATTAACTAAAAAAATTTCAAATTTTAAACACTAAATTGTGAATTTTAAAATAAAATCGATGATTCCGTGGATTCAATGTCACTTTATATGAATATTGGATATAAGAAATATGTATGTTAATATGCTTAAATTAAAAAGTATTTTTGAACGAGATCCAACGACCCTACGACGAGAACAGAATTTTTCATACTTACACTTAATGCTGTGACGCAATGTCAATCAAATTGAATTCACCAATTAAACGTAAGGGTATTACGTCATGTTGTAAAGTGACCAATCAAATTACTGTGTTCTTTTTGAACGGAGTTGGCTTTAGGGATAAAGAACAATGACGTAGTAAATAAATTGAAAATGGCGTCGTTTTGCCGATCAAATGAGCTTGAGAATAATTTATTCTGTATTATGTTATAAAAGTTATATTAGTCGCTTGTTTCCCTTATAAATTTTCCAAATATAGAAGTTATTTTTAAAAGTGTTCTGTGGAATTGGGAAGCTGTTAAGTTTCCGCTAAAGGCGCAATGGTGAATAATTTAAAGTTGGTGTGATATCAAATCAATCAAATGTTTACATGATTCGGAGACAGGGCTGGGGGTCAAGATGCTGCCGACAGTGGAGGAGAGTCGAGGCTACGACTTCCAGGACCCGGATAATGCAGAAAAATGGCGGGGGTTGTTCGTCAACTCGCTTCGCAAGGTTTGTGTACAATATAATAATGTCAGGACAAAAGTTACCTCATTCATAACACAAGGCATTTATGACCAATACATTGTACTAAAGATATAGATATATAAGATAAAGATTTCTAAATGTAAATACCAATAAGGAATTTTACTAAAGGAGTTTATATCCTTTGCTAAATTACTATGTATCTATCTATGACATTATAATTGTAAATCATTCCACTAACTAACATTGTATGTTTTTGTGACATTCTAAATAAAATATTGCAACTAAATATCGCACCTCCGCTCAAATAGTGTCGTAAGTCAAAAAAGTAAATTATCGAGAAAAAGGCGTTTGAACTTTTTGTTGTCACTTTTCGGGTGATAAATCGAAAACTAACAAAATTAGTGCTATAAGTTTCTTAGTAACTTACAACGGTTTTTGATGCTCTATAAAATACTGTATTAGGTATCCTGAAAGCATGAAATAAAAATTGAGTTGTGACACTATACAAATAAACAAAATGAAAAATTTACGAAATCTTGTTTTAATTAAAACGAATTAACATTAATCAACAATACAAAAATCAAACAGAAAAGTACCTAAGTCTCATATCGTAGAGCGTAATATCTTTAGTATCTTATATAATTAGAATTAACATCAAAATAACTCGCAAATTGCTATAAAAGTCAGCACAAAAACTAGGAATGTGATTATTTTTTGTAGTCATTAAATCAGTCTTTTTATTCTCCTTGATTATGATTTTAGTAGTATAAGCTTATTTAGTGTCAGGAATTATTAGTATTATTTTATTTCAGGAGAGTAAATTACCTTCTGACCATTCGGTGTTTGTGTAAGATGTTTTGTACTTTAAATTATTTGGTCTATCTTTGGCAATAGTCATCATTTTTACATCAGAGATCCTTATCTTATTTAGTTGTTATACCCATATCACTAGTTAAAATTTTTAAAGAAATGAAAACTTTATATGAGAGCTCATTTACTCTCAGCGTCTCCCCAGTTTTTTAGCCTGTTTAATTATTTGTACATATTGACTGGGAACGTAAATTGGATCTAATTTCAACGAGTGTTTTATTTGCTTTTCTATCACCAAATGTACTGAGTCACCTTCATTCTGAGTGTGTCCAGGTTGTAAAATTTATAACTAACTAATCGAGTTAAGTTTATCGTATTTCTATACTGTAAACATGTACAACCCAACTATGTACCTATTTTTATTTTGCCCGCAACAGTTGTCCGAATAGAAAACTAAATCAATGGGCTCGTTACCTGTACGACTGTGCAATTTTTTATAAATTATAGCAAGCAGTTACCAATTTCGTCTGCACCTCGATTGCCTTTACTCTCATGCCAAAAATAGCACTCAGTAATACTGTGATTTACAATCAAATCACAATTATTACTGTTACTTGTTGTTGATTGGTTTCTTTTTCTTTCTGTGTTTTCTGCTGTCAACTTGCTAACCGTGAAATGCATGTTATTAAGTTTTCTCTTATAGTCAAAAACAAAAACATCGCCTTATGTACTTTATCTTCCAGATTCGAATTTTCGTAAGCTACACATAATTCATATCTGTCTTTCTTTGGTACGAAGAAATCTAAATAAAATCACATAATTCCCATAATTCCGACCATTTCGTTTACACTAGTACATATAGTCGCTATGTAAGTCAGAAAAAGTTTTTCCTTTATCAATGAATTCTCGTGTAGTTTGTGCCCTCAAATAATGGTTTTCAATCTTTGGTATTCCTTTTATAATTATGATCCCTGATTTCATTTTAATAGTTTCGCCAACAGTATAATGTTTATTATGTTTTCCTCTTTGATCTTCTTTCAAAAAAAACCCCAGTTGATTTCTCTGTTACAGTTTTGATCGCTCTGTCATTACTATCCAGCATCCACAACCTTCTTTAATAACTTTTTTAGGAACACTTCGCCTAGATTTTGTTTTATAAGGCAATCCTGAGTTTCGTAGAATTTTAGTCACATTTTGCTTCCATTGTCCTTCAGCACGCCCTTTCTTACATGAAGTGGGCACAATTTCTTTTGTCATCTCATTTTGTCCTTGGGGGTTAGGTCTGTCTAAATTAGATTCTTGTGAAGTTGATGGGTGGTTTCCGCGAATGTCTTTGCTTGGCTTTGCACTAGATAATAAAGATAGCGAGCTGGATGAGAATGAATTGGAACTGGACGAAGATGAACTAGAGCTGGACGATGAAGAACTCAATGATGATGATGATAGGTGATGAAGAACGACATTATTTTTCTTACTCTTTTATGAGCAGTGTCGTAGTTGGAATCTTCATCTGAATCATCTGTTTCTTCACCTCCAGTGTAATCTTGCATAAGGTTTTCATTATTATATTCGACTGGTAAATTAAAAATATTTTCGGAAGTCTCATTTAAATAAACATGTTTTTATTGCTGTCATCTATTACTTCTAAATTATTTAT
This sequence comes from Parnassius apollo, assembly GCA_907164705.1. Taxonomy (NCBI): domain Eukaryota; kingdom Metazoa; phylum Arthropoda; class Insecta; order Lepidoptera; family Papilionidae; genus Parnassius; species Parnassius apollo. The sequence goes on from CAJQZP010000220.1 coordinate 9,083,391, forward strand.
TTGAGTATGTTTTGGTATAAAACTGCATTCATTCATTCACACGTATTTTCACAACTCGACACAGATCAATTTGATTGCGAAATAAATAAGATTTTTGCGTTACCTTAAAACCACATACACTGACATATATCGACACAGAACAGTTTTACTGCGGAAAAGGAAGATATTTGCCAAGCCTTAATCACATATACTGTCTTATCTCGACAAACAACACTTTATACGATATTTAGTCAAACGACCACCTGGCGCAAGTCGAGGAATTCTAACGTTAACAATCCTAACGGAATTATTATAAGAGACCTCACGGAGACACTTAACTTCGACGTTATCGCTCCCGAGAGTCCAACAAACTAACCTTATGCAAATTACCAACATCCGGACGTCCTTGATATAGTGCTGCTAAAAGACATCCGACTTACTATTAATTTGATAGAGGTTATTATCGAACTAGTTTCAGACCACAGGTCGGTCCTTTTCTTAATAAATTTAAGTCATATTTTATTTTATTCTCCTGTGACCAACCCTGTATGTAAGGCAATGTAAACAAGATAATTTTATGTACATTTAAAGTATTGAGGTAATCAATATATTTTAATAATTGATTTTTGTTTACATTGCCTCTTCTCCCAACAAGAATTATTAATGTGCTATTAGGACAAAACTTACTAGTTAAAACTTTATTCATTATATGACTAAAGGATGCTCCAGGCATACAATAATTACTAATCACTTGTCCTTTTAAATAGTTATTTAACATCATTCCCAAATTTTTACCTATGTTATCACAATACATAATAACTTCATGTTTTTTAATATTTAAATTACTTTTTAAGTTTTTATTCTTTGTTATGACACCGTCATAGAGTGTGGATGACAATAAGGAGTCATTACTATTTACACATATTGTCACCGATGAAAACGGTATGGAGCGCTGATTCTCACTCTGATGTTTTATTAAGGAGTCTTAACATTATAATGACACTAGTACCATCTAGGGATAAATATTTAAACCATAAGTTCGACACTATTTGAGATAAGATTTTGAAGTTTTCTGAAACAAATGGTGCAATAAAAGAGTCTTTTAATTTTTTTGAGTTGTGACACTATTTGAGCGGAGGTGTGATATGCGAAAATACATGGTTTGTATTATAAATGTATTACACTTATATGTGACTATAAATTTGTATATAATATTTGTATTCATTTACCTTGGCTGAGCAGCATTTGAGCAATTACTTTTCGTCTTATTGTTCAGTATTTTTCATCATCTGAAAACAAAAGTAAACAGCCAGAGCATGGTGCTTGATCACCTCTAGATCTGAGAGTTGTTCTTTTACCGTTTTGGCAGTGTTATGTTGCTTAGTTTACCTATATATATCTGTGGTTAAAGCTCCATTACAATAGGATTTTATTGAAATTTCTCTGCATTATAAAATATTATTATGATGATATCCATAATTGTTACGACATTTAAGTCATATTGTACTTCTGTCACTATTTTGTATTTGGTGTTTACATTGCTTTATAGAAATAAAATAAACAAAAAATATTCACAACAGATTTAGAGTAACCAATACAATAGTACAAGTGATTTTTTTAAATAGATTCTCATGTGATCATCCTATATCTCAACAAGTGTGGTTAAGAACAACCCACATTGTATTTAATGATGCAACTAAAGGAGGTATGTAGGAAGTTCAAGGTTGTAGGTGACTGCAGAGTTGGCTGGTGAAACTTACGAATTCATTCATTGAAGCTTATCAATAGTTTACTGCTGAATATTGTCGACTTGCTTAACATGTGAGTTTAGCAAGTGCAGTTTTTTTTTATTTTGAGTTGTAATCATTTAGATGCTGTTGCCCTTAACTTTCACTATGGTCCAACTCACAGGATAATATGGGGTAGTGGATTCTTTTACATTGCCACTAAATGGTGTTTTTTTTTACATTAGTGGACATTCCGTAATATAAAAAATTAAACAAATTGAGAATTTATTGCAGCTGCACCTTAATACAAATTCTGGTAAAACTATAGACATCCGGTACTTGCATAAAGGGTGGGAAGGGGGAAGGGCGGGTTCCGGGGAAGCCCCCCTACCTTTCCCCACTTGCAGAAATGTATAGTTTATGAGTAATACATTTTTTTGTAAAATCATAACCTCACTTTTTTACACAGAAATATTTACCCAAATTTACTTCTGCAACAGCTTTGGCGCTTTGCCTTCGCCATTGCCTAGCAAATTGCAGGCACCCATGCTCACCTCTGCCGCTTGGCTTGGGCGGGAGTTGCTCTCCCTCGTGCATACAGCTTTACAAAAACACTAGAGGTGGGGCAGATAAGACTATGTTGAGTCGGTGCGTGCTGTTTCAGTTTTAGAACAGATTCGACCAATCTTATCTATAGTCAGGTTGCCCTTAACTCCGCTATGATAGTGATAAATGAAATAATGTAATGTGATTGTTTTCTGAAAAACCTCTGGACTGCTCTCCACTGTGACTCAATTTGTTGTATATGACTCCCGTGTCTTCGGCCAAGTTTTCTGGGTCCGAATGATTACCTTTTTTATGGGTTCTTCTTCTTTCTTTTGTGGCGGTTTGATAAAATTCGCCAATGACGTATTGAGTAGAAAATGAAAGCTTATGAGTTTAATTAAAATAAGAGTCTGTGATAATACAAGGATTGTTTTCCTCCGAGAATTTTGACAAATCTATTTGTTGAATTACCTAGAACAAATATGACAAACACAGGTGTTAGACTCTTACCCGTTTGTTAAAAGTGACAAGGATTTAAAGTTTCATATTATTAGTATTAATAAAATCACATAAAATATACACAAAAGGAGTACTGGTATATGTTAAAAGAGAATTAAAATCTATAGGTCGAGGAATATAAGGAGGAAGGTAATCATAAAGGGAGGAGGATAATTTGGGACAGTTGAAAAAAATATGGTTTGTGGAACCTTCATCTAAGCCACATTCACACAATGAGCTATCCCTTACTCTGATTTTTGCCAGATGTGCATGTGTACAGGCGTGTCCAATTCTTAATCTACAAATGATTGAAGTTGCATGTTTATTTGCTTTGTTAAATTTAAAGAACCAAGGCTTGGGAGGAATAACCTCTTGGATGGCAGCATAGTGCTTACCTTTAACTTTTTTGGAAACTTCCCATAATTTATTCCAATTTTCATTCAGTTTCCTTTTAGCTAGCAAAATTAGGTCATGTGAGTAAATTAAATTTTGTAGAATGCCATTAGCAATTGCATTTTTAGCGAGTACATCAGCTGTTTTGTTACCATGGATACCACTGTGGCCTGGAATCCAAGCCACTGAAACATGGATTCCTTTAAGATGGCATCTGAATAGGGTATTTTTTATTTTAAGAATTAGTGGAATCTTATGTTTGTTATGGAATTGATTGGACAAAATAGCTAACAAACAACTTTTTGAATCTGTGAAAATAACTGTTTTATTAAGATTATGTGACTCTACATATAACAAAGCTTCACTGATTGCAGTTGCTTCACCAGTAAAAGTGGAGGATAGTGAGGGGCATTTAAAGTTAAGAATGATTTTGAAGTTAGGAATCCAAACAGCAGCTCCAGTATAGTCTTCATCAGAATGTTTTGAAGCGTCTGTGTACATGACAAGCCAATCTTTAAAGGTGTTTTCTATAATTTCTTTTAATTTCAAATTTGCCATTGGAGAATCCTTTTCTATACCTAGATCTAGATGAATGTCGGGTTGGTAAACAATAGCCTCGTAAGGAACATCAAAGAGTGGATTTATTTTGCATTGAAAGATTGGGTAAGGAAGCTGAAGAAAAATTACAAAACTTTTAAACAAGCAGGGAGAGTCCTTATGGGTCCAGTATCGGTCAGATGAGATATACTCTGAAAGAAGGTGCAATTTAGGAATTAGGGGATGATCTGAAAGTTGGCAGATCTTAAATAAGAATCTGTCTGAAAGGTATTGCCTTCCTAATCTTAAAGGAGGATCTACGCACTCAACCTGAAGAACATTTATTGGTGAGGATTTCATTGCCCCTGTAATAATGCGAAGGCATTTCGATTGAATTTTGTCCATTACTTTAAGGGATGATTTATTGCAAGGCTCCAACAGAAAACATCCATAGTCAAGGTGGCTTCGTATTAAAGCATTGTACAGTAATTTCTGAGAAAAAGGATGGGACCCCCACCAAACACCTGACAAAGACCGAAGAATATTTATGTTTTTTTCGCATTTTTGTGTTATATATTCAATGTATGGACCGAAGGCCAATTTCGAATCAAGGATAACTCCCAAAAAATTTAACATTGCCTCTAACTGGAATAGGTTGCTTATCATATACAACAGATATATCGGGAACTCGCCTTTGGCGGGAAAAGATCACCACACTACTCTTGGCCACAGATAAAGAGAGGCCATGATTAGTTAACCATTCTTGTAAATAATCCATGGATGAGTTTAGACGGGAACATGCCACTGTGAAGTTGTTTGAGGAGATGTATAGAGCTAAATCGTCTGCATATTGAAGAACATTACAAAAAGAATTTACTGAAAGTTCTAAATCGTGAGTATATATAGAATAAAGGAGAGGACTAAGAACTGAGCCTTGTGGAAGTCCTTTCCATATAGTTTTTGGGGGAAGCAGGAGATTTTTAACATTTATAGATATTGATCTAGAAGAGAGAAAGTTAGAGACGTAATTGACTATCCTCACTGGAATGCTCAGATTAAGCATTTTCTGCCTGAGCACAGGAAGAAGTACATTATCATATGCAGAAGAAATATCCAAGAAAACTCCTATGAGAAATTCATGTTTTGAGAAGGCAATATGAATATCTGTGACCAAGGTACTTAGGCTATCCATGGTACTTAAACCTTTTCGGAAACCGAATTGGCTTTTAGGTAAGAGATTATTCCTTTCCAAAAACCACTCCAAGCGATTTTTTATTAAATGTTCCAAGATTTTTGCCAAAGTACAAGATAGGGCAATAGGTCGGTAACTGGAAGGGTCATTGCTAGACTTACCTGGTTTGAGAATGGGCAAAATAATTTGGGTTATCCATTCAGCAGGAGGATCACCAGTAATATAAATAAAATTTAAAATGGATAGTAAGACAGTTTTAGTGTTCTCACTACTATTAATTATAAACGAATAAGGAATCCCATCAATACCTGGTGAGGAGTCTTTAAGGCCATTGAGTACAGTAAACAATTCCTGAGAAGAAAAGGGGGGAATCAAATTTATCATTTGTTTTTAAAAAAAGCAGAATTAAAAACTAGGCATTCATCATAAGATGGGACTGTTTGTGGTGCAAGTTTATTAGAGAATTCATCTATCCACGGGGAAGGATCATTAGAAATTATATTTTCACTAGAAACTGCACAGCGATATTTTTTAACATTTCTCCAGACCAAAGATGGGGGAGTCCTAGGTGACAGTGACTCACAGAATTTAAACCAACCAGTTCGCTTTTTGTCTGACAGTAATTTTAAGGTTTCTGCAGCAATTTTTTTATAAGAGATATAATTCTCTGCAGTCATAGAACGGGAGTATATTAATTCAGCCTCTTTTCTTCTCCTACAAGCTGCTGAACAATCTTGGTCCCACCAAGGAGGGGAGGGATAATTATTTTTGAAAGGTTTTTTTAAGGGGATTGACTTATTAGCAGCAGAAATAATTGCATTTCTGAACTCTATATATACAGTAGCAATATTATCATTGTTAATTGGGGGAAGAGTTGAAACCTCTTGTTCCAAGACTTTAGAATATAATTGCCAATTAGCTTTGGATAGATTATACTTTAGTCTTGGGTAAAATGTAAAATTTATTCTAGGTGAAGTAGGAGGAGTGATGAATATAGGAAAATGGTCACTGCCATAGCTAGAAGGTAATATTTGCCACAAAAGAAGGGAAGCAATATCTGGAGAGCAGAGAGTTAGGTCAACGGCACTTCTAACATTTTGTAATGGGGATACTCGACGGGTAGGAGACCCATCATTTAGAATACAGAGATTAAAATTATCAATAAGATCTAAAAATAAGGGAGCCAGTGAATCACCAGAGTTGGCACCGGTTTTAACGCGTCTTTTCCGGTACTCCTACTCCCTAGGCGTAGTCCCAAAATCATGGAAGACGGCTTTCGTCCACCCGATCCCTAAAAAAAGGCGACCGCTCAGACCCGTCCAACTACCGGCCTATCGCCATCACCTCCTTGTTCTCCAAAACAATGGAGTCCATTGTAAACTGCCAGCTCATGAGGTACCTTGAGGATCACCAGCTGATTAGTGACCGCCAATACGGTTTTCGCCGTGGTAGGTCAGCTGGTGATCTCCTGGTCTACCTAACTCACAGATGGGCGGAGGCAGTAGAGTCCAAGGGGGAGGCATTGGCCGTTAGTTTGGACATTGCGAAGGCCTTCGATCGGGTTTGGCACAAAGCGCTTCTTTCGAAGCTCCCTTCCTATGGGCTTCCCGAGAAATTGTGCGATTGGATCACCAGTTTTCTTGCAGATCGGAGCATCAAGGTCGTTGTAGACGGTGCAAGCTCCGATTGCAAGCTTATTAATGCTGGTGTTCCACAGGGCTGCGTGCTATCGCCAACGCTGTTTCTTCTGCATATCAATGATATGTTGCAAACCCGTAGCATTCATTGCTATGCAGATGACAGCACTGGTGATGCTCTTTACACCGGCCGAGCCAATATTTCTCGGGAAAACGTCTCTGAGTGCCGGGACAAACTTGTGTCTGAAGTCGAGTCTCTGCTGGACAGAGTCTCGGATTGGGGGCGACTAAATCTAGTCCAGTTTAACCCCCAGAAGACACAAGTTTGCGCGTTAACCGCTAAAAAGAACCCCTTTGTCGTATCCCCTCAGTTTCAAGGCACTCCCCTTGTTGCCTCAGCCAGTATCGGAATCCTCGGCGTCGACATATCGAGTGACGTGCAGTTTCGTGGTCACTTGGAAGGGAAGGCCAAATTGGCCTCTAAAAAGCTTGGCGTGCTCAGCAGAGCGGGACAGTATTTCATGCCGGCACACCGCCTGCAACTTTACAAGGCGCAGGTTCGGCCGCTCATGGAATACTGTTCCCATCTCTGGGCTGGGGCTCCCCAGTACCAGCTCCTTCCACTTGACCGCATCCAGCGCAGAGCGGCTCGAATCGTTGACGACCGAGTGCTTTCCGATCGGCTCGATTCACTGGCGCTGCGAAGAGATGTTGCATCTCTTTGCGTATTTTATCGCATCTATCACGGGGAGTGCTCTGAGGAATTGTTCGGATTAATCCCAGCCGCCAAATTTCGTGAACGCACTACACGGCAAACGTCCCGATACCATCCACACCATCTGGATGCTTGGCGGTCCACCACTGTACGTTTCAAAAGGAGTTTTCTTCCGCGTACAACCTCTCTGTGGAATAATTTACCACCGGTGATTTTTACGGACCGATACGACCTGGGGACCTTCAAGAAAAGAGCTTACTCCTTTCTAAAGGGCCGGCAACGCACCTGCAATTCCCCTGGTGTTGCGGTTGATCATGGGCGGCGGTAGTCACTTAACATCAGGTGAGCCACATGCTCGTTTGCCCCCTCTTCTATAAAAAAAAAAAAAAAAAAAAAAAAAAAAATCACACAGATGGGAGCCCCAAACAGTATGATGCATATTAAAATCTCCCAAAATAACCATAGGAGGTGACAGAGAAGAGATAAGTGTTGCAAGTTCTGTTAAAACATTTACATCAGGATTAGGAATGTAAACAGAGAGAATAGAGACATCAAGGGCCTTAATAGCAACAGCATTTACTGCTGGACTATGAGAAGGGAGAGGAATTTGTGAAAATGTAACAGTTCTTGAAATTAAAATAGAGGTGCCAGCACGACCATCACTCCTATCATCCCGGAGGCATGCATAGCCTGAAACCCTAAAATGAGATTCAGGCCTAAGCCATGTCTGCTGGATGGCAAGAATGAAGGGATGAAATTTGTTAATGAGGTAAATGAGTTCATTTTTTTTATTTCTAATACTCCGACAATTCCATTGAAGAATTGGCGGGACTGCGAATGTTACGGGCTAAGGAGGAAAGCTGAGTAAGTTTTTGGTGTAAGCTGAGAGGAAGTTCCGTGTCACTAAAACGGGAGATCATGTTAATTAGAATTGATTTCATAAGTTCGCAGAAATTATCATTACTAGAGGAGTTGTTTTCATTTCCCAGTAGAGCACACCCATTAGGAAGGGAAGAATTAGGATTCTCAACAATTGCTTGATGGGCTGCCATATCATATCCAGAATTTAATGGTGGGCTGCGGGTACGTTGAGGGATAAAAATTGTTTTTTTATATGATGCAGTTTGTGAGAGCTGAGCCGAAGGGGTTGAAAGACTGTCAGTTATAGTATAAGGGGTCTGTTGAGAACAATTACGAGGCTGGATTCTTGTTGTATCAGCAAAGGATCTTTTTGTCTGAGGGAATCTAGCTGAAGCTTCTAAATATGAAATATTTTCTTGTGACATAACAAGTTTAATAGATTTTTGCCTTAGATGTTCAGGACATGTAGGGTCTTTTGCGGTATGGGGACCAGAGCAGAATAGGCAAGTAGGAGTTTGTCGAGTACAAGATAAACCTTCATGATTCTGTGCACATACAAAGCAGCGAGGAGATGATCGGCACTGGGAAGTAACATGGCCATATCTACAGCATTTATGACACTGAATTAGTGGCAAAACATATTTTTCCACTGGCATTGAGGTGTAAAAACAGTAAATATGGGGAGGAAGTTTTTGTCCAGAAAAAGTTAGAACAACCGTCTGAGTTGGAACCCATGAAACGCTATTGCTGTCACTCACTGATCGTCTATTAAGTCGCCGTGCTTTAATTATAGAACCGTATCCAGAGGGAATTTCTATAGCTGCTATTAATTCTTCTAGTGTCCACTCTATGGGAACTTGTCTAACTAGCCCCATACGAGTGATACTATATGAGGGGATGGTTGCTTCATATTTAGAAATTTGGAGAGCTGGGTGATCGATAAAGGTGTTTGCATCTGCAGCTGATTTAAACTCCACGGATATTCTATTTCGTCCAACTTTTTTGACTCCATCATGGACTATATTTTTAATATTGTTATGATACAGAAAGTGGCCGAATTTAATTGGTTTAAGAGTTACTCCAGACAGCTGATCATTTGAGATTTTACTTACGTGAACTAGAAAAGGAGCGGCATCATCTTGAGAGTACTTAACTTTTTTATTAATAAAATCAGGATGGGTATATGAGGATTGTATTGAAGGAAACTGTTGATTTGGATCAGTAATAACTATTTTTTGTGGATGGGCAGACTCGTTACTTACTTGGGCACGTTTACGTTTAATTAATTCTACATTATCAATGTTAGTGGGTAAGGAAAAGGAATCATTGCGAACCCTTCCGGGATCGGGAGGTTCGTCCTCCATTATATTACTACAACAAAAAATTACATAAAAACGGCACAACTACAAACACTTACTAATTTACAGATATTAAAACCTCCACCAAGACAGAAAAATTTACTATGGTAAATCAACAACACTTAATAAAACAATAAATTTTAAGCAAAAAAGGCACGACACTTGTATCTCTCACTTCCTCCGAAAAAACAATCTAGTGATCATCCACTGTCCACAACCATTTTTTCGACACCCTTTATGGGTTTATCTGTGTTAAAAAAACAAATTGACGTATTTACGTTTCATTATATGTAATTTTTAGTGAATTTTTTTTCATTTCCAAAATCCAAAAACAGTGTAAAAGGTTCAAGCTTAAAGCTGGCAAACCTCTAAAACTGATAACAAAATTAAAAAAATCAAGTACCTCAGTCTCACTTCGGCTTTTAACGGTAAAGCTGTGTAGCTTGTGCTCTGAATATACATTATGCAACAGGACGACGTAAAATTAAAATGGGAAATAACCGCATCAAAAATTAGATGTGACTGCATTGTCATAAAGAAACGGGCAAACATATGATAAACATTATGAAATATGTATCTACCGACCAATCTACGCGCGGGGAAGTGGGGGTGAAATTAGAATTTGAGCTGAGGTTGTATAGGCTCTTAACTGACACAGCAGTATTATACTGTTATTTAATGCTGGTGTATGCGCCAAAAATCAACACAACAACATTCAAATAAAAATAGCGTATGTAATGAACCTAGAATATAAATTACTATCCACAGCCTAACTGTTTGTTTATCCCACTAGAGGATAGAAAATTTCATATTGATTCTATAATGCCAAACTTCTTCATAGAAAAGTAGTCATAAGTATTTATGGGTTATAGTGCTGTGGGTGGGTGCAGTCAAATTTGACCTCTTGAATTTTGACGGAATATCGAAGCGGTCAAATTTGGACGCTTGTTGTTTGAGAGGTTAAAGCGTGATTCTGCCCTTCTTGAGCCAACTCATTTGTTCTGCAGTCAAAATAAGCTGCGGCATAATTCTACCGTATGAGGTAATGTATTTCAACCTGTGATAAATTTTATAGCTGTATTTGCTAATTTTTAGGTCTTGGAGCAAGTGCATCCAACATTAACAGCTGAGGAGAGTGCGCTTGAATATGTTGAGTCACTGTGTCTACGGTTGCTGGCAATGCTCTGTGCAGTCCCTTCACCACTCACCGTCCAGGTATTATAGTTAAACTGACTGATGCATGTTTAAAAAATTATTATTTCCAGAACTATTTTTATAATTTGTGATGTTTTTTCGATTAAAGAAAAAAGAACTGGAAAGTGGGCTCGAGATATGCTCTTTTTGCGTGACAACACGTCCATTCACAAGTCATGTTGCTATGACTATATGCTTTTCTTTTATTTTTTATGTTTACATCCACAAGTCGAGTGGGCCTGATGGAATCCCCTCAATTGTGCTGAGGACGTGTGCTCCAGAGTTGGCACCCTCTTTTCCTACTCCTACTCCCTAGACGTAGTCCCAAAATCATGGAAGATGGCTTTCGTCCCGACCCGATCCCTAAAAAGGGCGACCGCTCAGACCCGTCCAACTACCGGCCTATCGCCATCACCTCCTTGTTCTCCAAAACAATGGAGTCCATTGTAAACTGCCAGCTCATGAGGTACCTTGAGGATCACCAGCTGATAAGTGACCGCCAATACGGTTTTCGCCGTGGTCGGCCAGCTGGTGATCTTCTGGTCTACCTAGCTCATAGATGGGCGGAGGCAGTAGAGTCCAAGGGGGGAGGCATTGGCCGTTAGTTTGGACATTGCGAAGGTATTCGTTCAGGTTTGGCACAAAGCGCTTCTTTCGAAGCTCCCTTCCTATGGGCTTCCCGAGAAATTGTGCGATTGGATTACCAGCTTTCTTGCAGATCGGAGCATCAAGGTAGTGTAGACGGTGCAAGCTCCGATAGCAAGCCTATTAATGCTGGTGTTCCACAAGGCTGCGTGCTATCGCCAACGCTGTTTCTTCTGCATATCAATGATATGTTGCAAACCCATAACATTCATTGCTATGCAGATGACAGCACTGGTGATGCTCTTTACAGTGGTCGAGCCAATATTTTTCGGGAAAACGTCTCCGAGTGCCGGGACAAACTTGTGTCTGAAGTCGAGTCTTTGCTGAACAGAGTCTCGGATTGGGGGCGACTAAATCTAGTCCAGTTTAACCCCCAGAAGACACAAGTTTGCGAGTTAACCGCTAAAAAGAACCCCTTTGTCGTATCTCCTCAGTTTCAAGGCACTCCCCTTATTGCCTCTGCCAGTATCCTCGGCGTTGACATATCGAGTGACGTGCAGTTTCGTGGTCACTTGGAAAAAGTTAAAGTAAAGTTACAGCCTAAATACATCCCACTGCTACACACACAGGCCTCCCCTCATGTCTGAGAGGGTTTTAGGGCAAGGAAATGTTCACCGCGCGGCCCCAATACGTGTTGGCGAACTTCACATGTCTTCGAAATATTTTTTTTTCTTATTCCTCATACATGCAGGTTTCCTCACGATGTTTTCCTTCACCACCAAGCACGTGGTAAATCAGCACTTAAAATTGCAAATAACAATTTCATTGGCGCCGGCGGGGATCGAACCCGGGTTACTCGCATTCTGTTATATTTACAGCGAGCGTTAACCGTCTGAGCTACCTGGGGAGCTACCACGGTCACTTGGAAGAGAAGGCCAAATTGACCTCTAAAAAGCTTGGCGTGCTCAGCAGAGCGAGACAGTATTTCATGCCGGCACACCGCCTGCGACTTTACAAGGCGCAGGTTCGGCCGCACATGGAATACTGTTCCCATCTCTGGGTTGGGGCTCCCCAGTACCAGCTCCTTCCACTTGACCGCATCCAGCGCAGAGCGGCTCGAATCGTCGACGACCGAGTGCTTTCCGATCGGCTCGATTCACTGGCACTGCGAAGAGATGTTGCATCTCTTTGCATTTTATTTCTCATATATCATGGAGAGTGCTCTGAGGAATTGTTCGGATTAATCCCAGCCGCCAAATTTCATGAACGCACTACGCGGCAAACATCCCGATACCATCCACACCATCTGGATGCTTGGCTGTCCACCACAGTACGTTTCAAAAGGAGTTTTCTTAGGCGTACAACCTCTCTGTGGAATAGTTTACGTAGTTTAGATACGACCCCCAGGTCGTATCGGTCCGGAAAAATACGCCTGTGGACCTTCAAGAAAAGAGCTTACTCTTTTCTAAAGGGCCGGCAACGCACCCGCAATTCCCCTGGTGTTGCGGTTGATCATGGGCGGCGGTAGTCACTTAACATCAGGTGAGCTGCATGCTCATTTGCCCCCTCTTCTATAAAAAAGAAATAAATACTGGGGCAGTTTTAGTCATTTAAGTTTTTAAATAAAGTATTAAATATTTTTTTAAACGTAGGAACATGTCAATGCTATATATAAATTGTATTGTAAAAATTATTTGCTCTAGTGTCATTATCCAGGAGGAATGACACATGAGTATGTTTTTATGGACTAATAGCTGCCTGGATATCCTTTTAACTTTTTTCATTTCTAGTCCAATCATCCTACATTGGAAGGTTTTGATATAACTGCTATGCTTGGTATGATTATTGCTTACCATTATTTCAAACAAATTGAATTGTAGAAAATGTATGATCAAATTTGACACAGACAGTATTCTTAAGTACCTCATCCAATATAACCTAACCATGATTTCATTATATTACAACATACTGTTGTGTGCTTATATCACCATAGGCAGTATCATATATATCTATCTTTCATCACTTATCAATAAAAGTTTGAAGGGTCAGTAAACCAAAATGAATAAGAAAAAATAAGAAAATAAAAAAGCACTAGATTGAGTGACACATGGTATCAGAGATGCAGGAAGTTGATGGGTACAAGTTGCTCAGGACCATCCTTGGGGGAGACCTATGTTTCAGCAGTGGACTTATGAAAGGCTGTAATAATGATATTCATGGCCAAAACAATACAACTATGTTGTTGGTTGTCATTTCATTTTAGTTTTTAAATATTTAGTTCTGCAATAAGTTGGTATTTAATTGTAATTTATTTGTTTCCAAGGATGTTGAAGAACGAGTGGCTAGAACTTTCCCAACACCCTTGGACAAATGGGCACTGGTGGATGCACGCGAAGCTGCAACAAGCCGTCGCCGTCGGCTGCATTTACCACTTGACAAGCTTCACCATCTACTACAAAAAGTATGTGAGGATTCTTTAGATTTTGTTATAGCCAAATATAAATCAGTATCATCCACAGTATAGTGATTTTTTTAATTTCTTGTCAAAAAAAAGCGACAGAATTTCTTTATTACTAAATTAATTCTTACCATTCCATTTCTGATTGTGAGTTTGAAGAACAGACTAAGAGGGAGTTATCTATACTGATACATATCAATATAGAGGCTTGTCCAATGTTAAGGTCTAGTCATTGCTATTTTTTACTTTTTATTATAGGAGGTCCTTCTTTACAAGATCGACACATCAGTGTCAGTATTCATGACAGCGGTTCTCGAATATGTGAGCGGCGACATATTAAAACTAGCTGGCACATTTGTGAAGAAAATCTCACAGAAATCTGGCTACCAGACTATAACATGCAGTGATATAAAGACGGCTATGTGTGCAGATAAAGTGAGTCAAAGTTATGGTTGTCTATTTATTTCATTGTATAAAGACCTCGTTCAAAGTGGCTCTCACATGTATATATATCTATATATATATATATATATTATATATATAATAAAAATTATTTGCATTCGGGATTATACGTGACCAAAATCCCGGAATTAGTATAACTAATTTGATAAATAATCAGTGCATAAAAATGTTTAGCTAAAAATTCAGTTATGTATTATGATTATAACATAATATACTAATTGGGGTGTCTGAGGGTGTGCTTAATTACTTTACATATTGTGTATATATAATAAAAAAAATATAGATATATATATATATATAATCATTCATACATTGTACATACTTAAAAAGTAATTAATTTTAATTAGTACTTAATTTTCTCTAACATTACTGCCATTTTTTATAAGTCCGTATTCACTAAATGTGGGACATAATAAAGCTTGCATGCACCAATAAAAATTTTAATTGCTGTACAGAAACAGAATTATATAAACCCTCTGTACTGTAAATTCTATATAATGAATGGGGGTGGCGGTGGTGTGCAGGTGCTGATGGACATGTTCTACCAAGAACCAGAGCTGCTGGCGGCGGGCGCGGCGGGCGAGCGGCGCGGGCGACGCGGCTCGCTCACGTACGCGGAGCTAGTGCGCGACCTGCTGGCCGATGAGCGCCACTTCCTGCGCGACCTGCACCTCATCATACGCGTGTTCAAGGACGAGCTCGAGAAGATCCTCGAGCGTGACAGCCGGGTCAGTGCACTCCGCTACACGCAGATACAAACTCACTGCAGCTCACGTATGTGGTGCTGCACCTAATCATACGCGTGTTCAAGGGCGAACTCGAGAAGATCCTGGAGCGCGAAAGATGGGCAATGCACTCCGCACACACACACACACACACACACACACACACACACACACACACACACACACACACACACACACACACACACACACACACACACACAGTTACTGCAGCTCACGTACTTGTAGCTGCACCTCATTATACGCGTGTTCAACGACGACCTTGAGTAGATCTTCGAGCGCGGTAGTCGGGTCAGTGCCCTTCACCATACACACGCACGCACGTGAACGCACGGCACTTACCCACGTACCCGCTGACGCAGGCACATATGTGCACGCAGGAACGAGGACATGTGAAGTCAACACCCACTGTTGCAGCAAGCCGCCTGATTGCTCTGTTGTGGTATGTGTAAAGACAAGACATAATATAAGTGCCTATGTGCTTCACACTTGTTGCATATTATCTGGCATGCAATTGATAGCTTCCATTTGTTTGAAAATTGACACTGGACAAGACATCAAAGAGGTAGATTCATCATCATTTAACGAGAAGAGCTCTAGATCCAACAGTAATAAATTAAAATTACTATAACATCAGAAAATTACCACAATATTTTTATTGCAGGCAATATCATTAATATTCGGGAACATAGTTGATATTTACGAGCTGACTGTGACTCTGCTTGGTAACCTAGAGGATGCAATGGAAATGTCACAAGATTCGCTAACTCCATACATCGGCAGCTGTTTCGAAGGTTTTTTTGTATATTTTTCCATTACCACTTTGTTCAATGTATCAGGGCTTTTAAAAAAATATAGTAATTAAATAAATTTATTATTTTTGCAGAGCTGGCTGAAGTAGAAGAGTTCCGTGCATATGTCCGCTATGCAAATATTGTAACGCGTAAAGAATCGCGAGAGGCGTTACAAAATATAGTGGATGATCCAGTGGTGAGTATTTTACCGAAAATACAATTTTGTAAAATTCCTTCTTAAACCTTCCCCTTCGGGGCCCCGAAAACTTCTTTTCCCCCCCCCCCCCCCCCCCCCTTCCACCCCCCCCCCTCACCCCACACCATTTTGTAAAACCGTTTGTTGCTACATAAATAACTAGTTGCCTTGAGATTTCGATAGGACGTCGATTTCGGTCGGTTTCGATTATTTAATAGCGGGTGACATGTTCTCCTAATGACTTTCATATACATAATTCAGATAAATTTTTTTTTGGGTCAGCAACTTCTCTAACGGTGATTCGACGATTGGCTAATAATATTTTCTTCACTTTATCAATGTTATCATCTGTTGTTGACATGCTCGGGCGTCCGGCACGCTGTTCGTTGTTGACATTTTCTCGGCCCTCTGAGAACATTTTGTACCACCGATAAACGTTGCTTTGGTCCGAGGTAGCTTCACCATATGCCACAGTCAACATTCGGAATGCGTCTACGCACTTTATTTTATTTTTCACTTTTCCTTTAATACAGATTCTTTGATCCATTTTTTGGAATAGGCAAAAATCGAAGACGTGCTAAAACACAGTTGTCAAAAATTAACTAAACATTCAAAATGGCCGGCCTTGTCAACATAAGTAAGGGACATGAGTACCAAAATAAGGCTACAAAAAAAAATACGTAACCCGCGGAAATTTAAAATTCGCGATACTTTTTGAACAGACCTCGTATACTGTTGCAAGTTATATAACTGGTTTGATTGGCTATTTTATGGAATTTCATAGGATGAATTATAGCAGAGTGAGGAAGGAAGACTTTATCATATCATTTAATATGGACCATATAATATGACTAAAAGGTCCATATTATATGGGCATCATATTATATAATCCATTTCATAAATGTCCTTGATAAAAATCCCGTTGACGTGGAGTAGAGTCCAAGGTGCGAAACTCTAATTAGGGAAATTATACGTTTCACCGGATATCGGATATTCGGTCAGTTTTATCGTATAATTTGCAGAACATTGCCGTTAGGTGCATTGCAAGAAGCGAACTTGAGTAGATGGCACTAGTGGTGGCGATCGTGTGCACGCGGGACTAGGGACTTCGGGTTTTTCCGTTCATGAGCGAAGTTAGCGATTGTTTCATTAACTTGTTTTAAAGTTTTTTTATAATTCATAACAGATTTAACGACAAAAATCACATTGACAAAGAAAAGATCGCCTTTATCAAAATGTCCCACATTTTGATATAAACAATTATTAAGTGATATAACTATATAAAGTACTTAACAAAATTTTATATTTTGTATTTTTTTCATCCGGTATCCGGTATTCGGCCAGATACCGGATAGCCTTTTGCTATCCGGTATCTGGCCGAATACCGAATAGTTACCAGATATCTGTTTCCTCTCTAGAATTAATTAATGTTATGGTAACGTCTTGCGATAACGACTGTTGCCAAAGTATCGCAATCTGTGTGACTGGCATCGTTTATGTCCGTAAGCTGTTGACAAGCGCGAGGATGGGCTTTCTAAATATTGATCATTATAAATAATTAGCAGGCCATAATTTGTAATTAGCTTAGAAACCCTGCTTTTTTATCAATTCTCGCCGAGCGGACCATAGTATTGCGTTCGCGAACGCAAATGTCAGGCATAGCATCTGCAGTGAACTTCAGCAGTGGGTTGATGTTTCGTATTTAACAAAATACCTTTCTTTTCAGTTATCAGAGAGGTTAGACACGGCGGGTCACGGTTTTCGGCTAGCCGTCAAGTATTATCTGCCAAAACTGCTTCTTGCACCTGTAGCCCATGTGTTTCTCTATCATAATTATGTACTTGCGTTGTTACAAATTGCACCGGCTTCGGAAGATCGGGAGAGTTTCAAACAGGTGAGCTTATGTGAAGCAATAATACACTCACCGGCACAGAAACTTGGCCACTCGTGAAATTGCTGATTAATTGAGCTCAAACATTTTTTTAACAGTAAATTAAATATAGATGGATTTAATAAGTGTCTCTAATGGTTTTAGAACGTAGAAATTTAATGTTTACTTCACCAAAATTTTTCTTTTCAAGATAACATCTTTTCACTAAAATTAACATCTTTCCATTGTCACTTTAAAAACACTACAAAGTTAAAAATTAAGTTTGTTTCTTTATAGTTTATCAGTTTTAATATCGGATGTTTTCTCCTCTAGCCCTGATAAGTGATAACCGCCTGCATTCGATTTGGCATGCTTTGAATGATGTTTCTGACATCAACTTGCGGTATGCTGTCCCAAGCGACCAGCGCTGCATTTTGGAGCTCATTTAGAGTTCGGTGCGGTTTGGAGTTGGACTTTACCTTTCTTTTAAGCATGTCCCACACATGCTTAATTGGATTTAAGTCTGGGCTACGAGCTGGCCTCTGTAATTTTTGTATTCCAACCTCTTCCAGATATTCCGTTACACAATTTGCGACGTGTGGAAGTGCATTTACGTGCATGAGGAGGAATTGGTCGTGTCCAATGAACCTCGAATAAGGCATTACGTGCTCCGGAAGAACTTCCTCGATGTATCGAGTAGCTGTAAGCCGATTATCGACGATGACCAACTGTACGTGCGTCGGAACTTACATCTCCCCATTCCATTATTGAGCCTCCATGGAAACTCACAGATTGCGTGGTGGTAATGGGTAGAAACCTCTCTCCTCTTTTTCTCCACACTCGTTCTTTACCGTCTGGAGCACTTAAAGCTATTTTCGACACTCATCTGTGAACAACACTAGCCAATTGTTCGTGGGTACAATTGACATGTTCTCACGCAAACCGAAGTCGGGCTACTTGGTGCTGTCTGAGAAGTTCTGGACCTCGTGCTGGTCTACGAGCTTTTAAATTCACTTCCTCCATTCGTCTTCGCGCCGTACGCTCACTAACATTAACGCCTCTTGCAATTTGGAGCCGCTGGCCTATCTCAACAGCGGTCAGGTAGCGGTTTCTCAAAATCTTCAGAACAATAAAACGATCGGCCCGGGCTGATGTGTACCTTACGCCCCTACTGCCTGCCCTGCGGGTGTAGCGGCCTGTCTCCTGTTATCGTTTCAATGCATACTGAATAAAGAACCGTGGTATGTTAAGCACAATAGCAACTTCACGCTGTGTCAGCCCTTGGTCAATTAATGCTACTGCCTGTGCAACTTATGCTGGTGTTATAGCATTTTTATTGGTTTTAAAGCACCTTTAGTTATTGAATTAAGACACAAGATCACAATAATTGAATAACTTTACAGTAAACTTTTCACAACACACAAATTTAAAATGTGGACTTAGTTGCTCAAATGACACGATTCAACTAAAAATTAAAGAATTCGTTATGGTGCACTTAAACATAATGAATTCTTGAACTTGAGGGTAAACATTTTTTGTCATACCTGCATAACAAACATTCATCAGAAACACTTAAAGCCTTTACTATCTCGAGATTAGCGCTTGGCCAAGATTCCGTGCCGCTGAGTGTGTAAAAATACATTGTAAGGTTTCCAATTGTTTAATTTTGAGTAGGTTCAGTTATTTATATTGTGTGCCATATTTATAATAATTCATTTTGCATTTGTATCTATAAAAAAATCACTTTCAGGTTGAATGCAATCTTCATCCAATAAAGAAATTGTTAATAAAAGCTCTCGGAAATGGACCAAAGATGTAAGTACACTCTTTTTTAATGTTGTTTGAATATACAAAATGCCACAGCATAGTTTGTATCAATGATTGCATTAAGTCTGTGATTGTAAACCTTACTCTAAGTTGAATTAAAGGATAAATAAACTTGTATGGTGTTGGTGTAGTCCTGTGACAAATAAATGAAATGCCTTGTGAACATTGCTATTCATAAAGATATAACATTTCTATAATAGTTACAAGACAGTGTTTAGAAATTTGGTACTGTGTTGACCCTTCCATTTGCCAAACTCATTTAATATTTTCCTACCTTAAAAAAACATAAGTCTTCAAGTTATTTAATTAATAAATATATTAAATTTTAAATAACTTGAATCCAAGATAATTAGGTCTTGTATAATATTCTTCTTCGTTAGCTCGCAACTGTCCACTGCTTGGCTTGGTTATCTCCCAGTGTAGGAAAGATAGATAAATGCAATAGCTTACCTAAAAACACGAAATCAATAATTATTAGCAATAAATTGCGAAGTGACAAACATCCGAACACGGAACAATTATTTTAAGGCCATACAAACAATTTTTCTCTAAAACTTTTTCTCGAAACCGTGGTACAGCAACATCGCATCCATACGCTTAGCTACTGCGCTACCAAGCCGTCTCAGTTCAGACTATCAACTCGCCCATTGGTGGGAGTAAGAGAATCCATCTCAGTGTCTTAGGTGTTGCAAGGGGCCTGGGAGGTCTCATAGCTTCAGATAGATGGCGGTAAAACACACTCGCCAGATGTAAAATACTTACTTAGAGACGACTGACAAACGTAGCAGTTTGGTGACCACAATACCAGATTCGTCAATGGGCAGTATAAATGACTGCCTAGTTGGTTTCGCTGTCGTTAACGGTTGCTGATCATAAGGTCCCGGGTCCGTATGCCGGGGCGGGCCAAAATAATTTATTGGGTTGTTCTGCCAAGAAGTTCTCAGTAGCAGCAGCCTGAGGTCAAGAAATTGACGGTGTTTACACCTCTGTCCAGCTCCTGATCTCTCTCTGGTCGTGTCGTTCGAGCGTGAGGGAATAGAGAGTGTACCTGTGCTTGCGCATTCACTCGATCACTAATCCTAATGACTAATAGTCTTTGCTTTATAGCATGGTGCGGGTACAGCTTACATTTTGACGTGTCTAGAGATGGAAAAATGTTAAATCGATTTAAAAAACGCGAATAATGATACACAAAACAGTAAAAATTATCGATTAACTATCGATATAAAAATTAAAACCGAAACATATATTTCTTTATGTACTATAATGCGTGTAAAATTAAGTTAAATTATGACATAATAGTTACATAACAGCTTTTCTCGTGACTTTGCCTTATTAAAATTGGATTTCATGGGTTTTAATTTTTTAGCGCGGATTCCTAATTCTTTTTCTAAAATAAATGTAGCCTGTGTTACTGCTTATGACATCAGCTACCCGCCAGCGCCAGCTATAAGCCGGATCAAACAGACGGACAGAGAAACATTTAAAAATTGTTTTTGTCTTTTTGTTATAAATACTGTATATACTTTCATATGCATTTAATAAAAGGATATTGATATTACAAACAGACACTTCAATGGGTCATCAGTGGATTATACTACGTTTCAATGTGTAAATTAATCATTTTCTATTTCATGTTGATTGCAACATTCATATTCACATTTAAAAAAATAAAATGGCTGCCAGCACCATTAATTTTTTCACTGTATGTGTAATTAGCCTTTCGCCTATATGTGTAATAATGTTGCCGGATCCAGTGGGCCAAATATCGGAACGGAAGGTAAAAATAATCGAGAATTGGGTATAAAGATGTAATAAAATAAAAAAAATAGGTTTTTGTAGCCATTTTGGCCGCCATGAGTTATGATAAAGGCTTTTTGGATACAATGAGCAATTTGCTTTATAATAATTTTTTTCACCTGAGTAGACCAACGAATAATTTATCGTCCATGCATCGCAAACACTGCAAATGTGCTATGTGCGTTTTTTTTCCTTAAATCAGAATTTTTTGAATGATTAGTTCCAATTCTAATTCACATTTACGTGATTTTTATATATATACATATTCGATTTATTTCAAAACCGATTTTTGATAGTTTGTGGTTGATCGTTATGATATGGCAGTTTAACGTAGCGTCACTGTTGTAAATGGGCGGTACCCATTCATGAAGTACAACAATATCTATATGACGTTTATTTTTATCTAAAATAATATGAAACTTCATAAGCTTGAGGTGTCATTCGCACCATGCTACAACGCAAAGACTCTAGTCTCCGTTGACATTTGCCGCCGTGACTGAAAGTCGGTCCGGCGGACATTGTTATTAGTATAAGTAATTTTGTTTTACAAAAACGCTTTGCTTGGTCGTTTCACAGTTTAGTTAAGAAAGTAGTCAGGTAAGCTTACTACGGATGCATTTTCTCTTTATAGACATTAACAATATTATCATCAATAGAATCAGGCGTTACTTTGAGGAAATCCATTGTATTAATGTTAAGAATTATTTCGCACACATCCGCTCAATAAAATATGCAATTAAAAACATAACTTGTAAAAAAAACTAAGTCTCGCAACTCAGTTCTTCTACCGTAAAAAGTTGTGAGATCCATGTAATACCAAGTCGGTTAATTTATTCAGTTCCTACTTAAGGGTCCTTCTGTTTTAAGTTATTACGTAATTAGCTAACCTAACAACATTTTATAGTGACCATATCAATGTTAAAAGTCTTTTATGTTTTAAATATGTAGATTGACTTGGCCATCGCATGAAACCACAATGTATCTCACAAGTAATACGTATTATATTAAATTAGATTGCTTAATGCGATTGCCAAGTCAATCTTGTTTTTTTATAAAAGACTTTTAAAATTGCTATGGTCACTATAAAATGTTGTTAGGTTAGGTAATTACGTAATAACTTAAAACAGAAGGACCCTTAAGTAGGAACTGAATAAATTAACCGACTTGGTATTACATGGATCTCACAACTTTTTACGGTAGAAGAACTGAGTTGCGAAACTTGTTTTTTTTTACAAGTTATGTTTTAATTGCATCTCATTTCTTTTTTGTATATAAGATAGTCTTAATTTTTTACCTTTCCAGTACCTTCTACTTCTTGAGTACCAACAACGTACCTATGTACACCTGTAATACATATACAAGTACACTGGTTCATTCACTGCAAATGTAACTTTGTAATTCTATATATTTATAAGGGATTACAAAGTTATTTATGCAGTTAGTGTATCTAGAAAACTGGACAGAAATTAACAAATGTTTTAGTTTTTCCTTGATTTATACTCTAAACACTAATTGCATTCTCAATTTGAAGCTTCTATGTCTGCTAGAAGTGCCTTAGAGTTTTGATGATCGGTCAGTCAGTGAGTGACAAAATTAAGAAAGTTTAACTGGTTACAATTCTTAAACTACTGGTTCAAATTGAATGAAATTTGAAATATACCATATCTATACAATGCTTACTTGGTTACTGAAAATTCAGGATTATAGTTTTATTGACCACGAAGTTATAGGGGGTCGAAAATGACCTGAATTGCTTCGAGAAAAGATGGTACGGCCATGCCGCTTTTTTGCTCGACTTGGCGGGGGCACTGCCGTGCCCCCAGAAAATGATGTGTGCCCTCAATTTCACACATACAACCAGCACCACTACACTTGGAAAGACACACCATTGACGTTAATACGACACGTGTTTCGCCTCTACACGAGCCATCCTCACGTGATGTAGACTCTACGGTGGCTGAACGCTAAGTTTGCCGTTAAGCTCACTTAGCGGTCAGCCACCGTGGAGTTGCAGGAGAAGCAATTGAACGAGGGCGGAAGGTTCTCTTCAAACTAGGTAGGACACATTATTTTATTTTATTGAGCGGATGTGTGCGAAACGACTCTTAACAACTTTAACAATATTATAATCTTATTTTAGGGAAGCAACATTACGTACGGCGGCGAGAGCGAGACGGCAACTCGCGATAGAGAAGTGCAATGAGTTAGCGCGGCTGGTCGACAACTGGGATAACCGCGACGTGGGACAATGGTGCAATGAGTTCATACGAGGTCAGGGACTTTCCAGTGTTTATTTAAA
The DNA here is from genome assembly GCA_907164705.1 of Parnassius apollo. Classification (NCBI taxonomy): domain Eukaryota; kingdom Metazoa; phylum Arthropoda; class Insecta; order Lepidoptera; family Papilionidae; genus Parnassius; species Parnassius apollo. The sequence goes on from CAJQZP010000220.1 coordinate 9,107,062, forward strand.
AATATAGATGAAATGTACGTGGACAGTAAAGGCATATTTTAAATTACTTTTCATTACTTTAGAGGATACACTTTCGAAGATAGGCCCAGGAAAACGGATAGCAGAGCGTCGGGCGTATCTCTTTGATGGTTTACTGTTACTTTGTAAACCTATTACCAGTTTGGTAAGTATTAAATGAATAGTATAATTCATTAGTGAAATGCTATTTAAAGTCGAAATTTTTTAAATTACACCCTATTTAACTTTTTCAAGGTGGCCGTCAATAGCAGCGGTTTGACGGCTGGTGGAAGTGGCGGCCAGCAGTTAAAACTTAAAGAAAAATTACACGTGCGAAAATTGGAATTGGTTGACAGACCTGATACGGATGGTAAAGGCTTAATTACTATTTTATTTAACATATTTAGTTATTCTTGTACATGTTTAATTAAAACTAAGCAATTTTATATTTGGATATTTATCACGATTATACTTTGAAGTAATATGTACTTACATACTAGAACAGCTATCTCAAACATAAAATGTGCGCTACTCTGTGTTCGCGCGGTTGGTTTTCTTTATCATAGAATAAACATAGGGAGAATGATCCTTAGGTAATAGTAGAGTGTATTGTTAAATAGGTAAATTATATCGAGATAATACTGTATTGTGTAATTATGTGTGTGGTATTATCGTCGATGGTGTGTCTTACCTGGAATAGTGGTGTTGGAAATAGTGGTGCCGGGAGTATTGGTGTTGGGATTAGTGGAGGGCGGGAGGTGTTCTTCAATCCAGGTAAGACAAATCATTGTATTTAGTTAGCGGAAGGTTGCGAAGTAATTAATATTTTATTATATAATGGATTTCGCAAAGTAACGCCTGATTCTATCAATTATATTAGAATAAGAGTCGTTCGTAAATGCTGGGCACGCTAGACTTAAAATGGAAGAATTTATTCCACTTTTACTTTGAAGTGGAAACTTAAAAATAAAATAAAGGAATAATAAGCAGATTTAAACATGAAAAATTTAGCCTCATCATCATCATCATCATTACAGCCCTTCACAAGTCCACTGCTGAACATAGGCCTTCCTCAAGTAATGCCACGAAGCACGGTCCTGAGCCACCTGCATCCATCGACTTCCTGCATGTCTTACCAGGTAGTCACTCCATCTAGTGGGGGGTCGCCCTACACTACGCCTACCGGTACGAGGCTGCCACTCGAGAACCTTTCTTCCCCATCGGTTATTGGTTCTTCGAGCTATATGGCCGGCCCATTGCCACTTCAGCTTACTAATACCGTTGGGCTATGTCGGTCACTCTGGTTTTACTGCGGATATCCTCATTTCTGAGTCTATCACGCAGAGAAACTCCGAGCATCCCTCTCCATAGCTCGCTGAGCGACCTTGAGCGTCCTCAATTTAGCCTAATTATAATAATTTATATATGTTTTTACAAAAAAAAAATGTGTATAATAATATATTTGTCCTATACTCAATTATCCACAGAAATGTCGCATCTGAACATATTAATTTCATAATCTATATTCCATGACACGAGATGGCGTCTTAGGAATAATTTGTTTTATTATTAATTTATAATAATTTTTTTATTGATTAAGTATCTTATTAACCGATGAAAAGTAATTCCTTGGTTTTTACTGACATTTTTTGAATTATTTGTGCAATATCTAAGTACACACGACGGCATATTTTTATCAAGAGATTTTTTTTAAATCAACACAACACGTGACAACTCTACAAGCGCCTAGCAAGTGACTGATTAAAGTGCGGTGTATGCACCGCAGTTGAGTGGAACAGAGTAGCTGAATGCAGTGTCGCCTCTAGTACGTAGTACATAATATCTCAATGCGATTATATTATATTCTAAATTTTATGTAAAGTTGTTTTATTGTAAACTTCTTTAGAATCATTGTCATTTGAAACTCGATGAAACGAAAAAGCGACATTAAAAAGAGAAAAACATATAACCATAGGATTAAGCCTGCAAGAGAATGAAATATAATACAATATAGTGTTTCCTATAATGTATAATATAATTTTTAAACTTGGTAACAATATTATAATAAGTAAACCCTACAATTATCCTATTTCTGATACTTCCTTCTGATACATTCATCTCATTCTCTCGAAGTTTAGTTTTTTGAAGGTTTCACTTCTACCGCATGTGACCTGTACACGTTTTTTCGCACCTTTGACATATTAATAACATACTGTATATATTAGAAAGTCATGCTATATATGTTATAATAAGTGGAGAATTTTGAGTTCTTTTGTGCTGTTTATAACTTTGATCACTTTTAATTTTTGCGATGATTATTTATTTGCCAAAAAATAGTTATAATTCTTAATTATTCGAGATGAAAATTACATAACTGAAAAACTGTGCAGAGGGCCGACATATGGTGGAGCTGTGCCCACGCGTGGGACCGCCTGTGCTTCTGGCGGCCGCGTCGTGTGCGGAAAAGCGCAACTGGATGTGTGACCTTGTCATGCTTAACACCAAGCCCATGCTGGACCGTAGTTTAGACAGGTCAGGAATTCTCAACTTGTTTCGAACTTATGAGGTAAAATTATAAATGATTAATCATGTGGAGCTCATGCGCTAAGCACTCGCTGTGAATTTCAAAGTAAGCAAGCAACCAGGCATCAATAAAATAGTTGCAAATTTTAGTGCAAATTTATCATACTATTATCCCATGAGCGTCGTAAGAAGCAACAGTGAGAAATAAAATAGGAAATGGGCAGTAGTATCTGATAACAACTTAAAATGATGAAAAATTACCTACCCACTTGCCAAGTGTGGCAACTGTCCACATGTGGAAAATATTTCCCTATAAGATTGTCTCTGAGTACTGACTGGCCTTAGTCTTGCTGCTGATAGTTGTTTTTTTACCATAGAATACTATAATACACAATAGAATGGCTGTCAAACTTATTTTGTAGGAGGATTGTCACCGTGAGCACACATACAAGCATTACATCTTATTATCAATTATCACTACTACAAACACATTTTAGACTTTTGATTAATGTTTTTGTCACATAAATGTTTCTTTATTTTTGATTCTAATATTCACAAAATATAAATAGTTACGATTACGGTTGTAGAATATGTCTCCTTTATTTAAATTCCATTTCCCACTGTTCCTTCCACACGTAATTATTGCACAATTTGCCATTTTTTAAATAATTTGCATGCAGAGACGCTTGACGCGAAAATTGGAAACGATTGATTATGTTGACATTTATACTTGTGAATTGACGTGTTAGTAACATGTTAGTGGCTACACGGGCTCCGCCCACTCCCCCGTTCTATTATGTATCTATTTATAACATTCTATGTTTTTTACTATTTGCAACTTTGTATAGTAATTTAGAGATTTATTAATAAAATATTTACTCTGCAGTATACTATTAGACCTGGAACGACGGCATCCTTTAAAGCTACCACCGGTCCATTTGTATCGATTTGCCGTTCCCGACTCGCCTGACAATATCGTGCTGGAGGAACGAGCGTCACCTAACACTTCACCAGTGCCTCTAATTAAGGTATCAAACTCATTTATTTATTTCTTATGTCTACTAGGTGGGAGTTGATAATTTATTTATAATTTATATAATTTAATTATTAACTCTCTATTTAATAATTAAATTATTAAATCAAGGTACACATACTAACAACATTCTAATTTTCACTTACTTGAACTTAATATTTAATAAAAATTTGACTTTTTGATGAATATATCGAGTATTTTGTCATACATAAAAAAAAACAGTAGAATTGTGAACCTTTTTTCGGTGTCGGCTAAAATTGATGGCCAATCCTACTGCTAAGGGTTACGCTTCGCCCCACCTGCACTACAATTAACCACTTTTTTATTTTATTATTTGAAGTTACTGCGTACATATAATAGAGATACAATTCGCGTTCTCAGTTAAAGCCACCATGTTGATATTGTTTATTTCGACTGGTTAGCCCTTATAGGTTATGGGTGTTAATTTAGATATTTCCTCGTCCACATTATTCGAACCCTTTGTATTAGGTGTTCTTTTTATGTAGAATAGTGAAATAAAGAAGTTAGAAAAATTGAATATTTCTTACAGGGTGCCACACTTCTGAAACTAGTGGAAAGGCTTACGTATCATATCTACGCGGACTTGAATCTGGTGCGAACATTCCTGACAACATACCGTTCATTTTGCTCCCCGAGTGAGCTGTTAGACTTGTTGATTGAGCGGTTCCGCATTCCAGAGCCTAGTGAAGTGTATGATGCACCAAGAACAGGTATATTAAAATATCTACTCATACCTAAATATTTCAGTATATTGTTTTGTTTTCTTTGTCCTCTTTATATATCTCCTTGATTTCTTGTCTTTAATGAATCTGTAAAAAGAAAATTGTCTCTAAGTCATAACTTGTAAATGTTTAAAAAAACTAAATATTTAAGCAGTTTGCTTAAACTTTGTTCACATAAATTTATTAACCAACAATGTTAAAATAAAAAAATATATTAATGAAATTTAGTGGCTTTTTAAGTCGAATTATATGCACATATGCATTTTTTATAAATAATATGCACTTAATGATTAAGTAAAAATTTATTCAATATTTGTGCATGCTAGTCTCAAGGATCAAGCCTCTGAAGAAAGATATAAGTCCAAACTCATCTATATTGGATATTGAAATCGGTAAAGTATCATGATGTCTCTATTTATTTAATTTGATTGTCGTGCAAAGACACAACATGTTAATAAAAAAAAATTGCTTTAGTTTTTATCTTGTTAGGATTTAAATATTTATTTACATTATTCACCAAATATTTCCAATTCCTTGCCAGATTGTGTGGAAAGTACGGCGAGCAGTGATGCCGAAAAATTAAGTAAAAACACAGCAAGAGAGGATTGGAAGAGATACAGAAAGGAGTTTCAGCAGCCAGTGAAGTTTAGGCATGTTGAAAATTATTTTTTATATATTTACTGGAAATAAATAGTATAGTCAACCCTAGTGTGGGCCTTGTGAAATAATTATTTGGAGAAATAATTATTTAGGAGTCACTGTTTGATATTTGATACTGATACAGTAAATATGCTGCATCTACACCCTTTGCAGTAGTTATAATAAAGCTGTAGTCAAATTTTTATATATTTTTTTTATTTATTAACGTAATAAGACATTATCTTTAATAACAACTTTTACCTATTTATAGTGTAGGAAGCTATCTGTATGTCATGTGATTTATAGAATAAGATAACCCCGTAATCCCGAGAGTATTGAGGAAATAATTTTAAACTGTAATTGCTGACAGGTTGGAATATCAAAACAACATATCCAAGATCTTCCTTCATATGTAAAAGCAGTTTAGTAATAATCTACATAAGTGAAATTTTACAACCCACCTATTACAATGTCTATTGAAAATTACAGTAGTTACTAATTCCTTCGATTACTTACTTACTAATAGCTTTTTATCATTTTATACGTGGTAGAGCCATGCTGCAGTTATATTAATAGTATAGTTGTAGCACGAATGGGTCGGCTCGACCAGGGAAGGACCACACCCTCACAGAATACCAGCGTGAAATAGTAACTTAATGCCTTCTGTGTTTCGTATGGTGAGTGTAGAGAACCGGAGACCCTTTTTACTGGAAACGAGGCATTCCATCTTAGTCCTCACGGGTGACAACGCATCTGCATTTTGATTTGTAATCGAAGATAGATGTAGATATGTATGGGCCGCAGCAACCACTTACCATCAGGTGGACTGTGTGCTCGTTTGTCACCCTATCCTATAAAAAAAAGCTTGGCCAATCTGGTTGGCAAGCATGGTAGTTATGGCTTATTCTCTATAATATGGGAAAGCCAATATCTAGCCATGGACCGTTTGTATAACAATGGAAATTAAGTGGATGCAATGTAAACCCTTAATCATAATATTAAAAGTTTTGAGTATGTTTACTCTCCCGTATGTGGTAATTATTATTATTTGCTATTATGTTTCATATTGATAACATATATTTATTATAATTCTCAGAGTTATCAACGTGTTACGACACTGGGTGGACCAGCATTTCTACGATTTTGAACGCGAGCCGACGCTATTAGAAAAACTTCGTGAGTTTTTGGAGTCCGTCGACGGAAAACCCATGAAGAAGTGGGTGCAAAGTGTCCTCAAGACTGTACAGAGAAAGGTTTGGATTACAAAGTGATAAACATAAAGTTTTATGAAAGTGTTCCTAGTAAGAAGTTGTTGTGGCTGCTTAAAATATTATGATGTAATATGTAACAGTGACTTTGGCAAATTATTAAATATTGTAGAGTCAACTAGCTAACTTATGGTGTGTAACAGCATTGCGCGTCTATTACTGTTGCACTCTGTAGTGTTGTCATGTGCTTTATATTTTTGATTGCTGTAATAGCTAGGTGACTACAGAAATGGTAGGGAGCGCTGTAACCTAAGTGTCCTAACTTCCTTACACAACTGTAGTTTTCTATCATCCTAAAGACCGATTTACACTTCGACAAGTACACTAGCGAGTTTAGTTACAGGGTTGACAGTAAACGGTTAAGTGGGCAGTAGCGTTCAAACAATGTCTTCGTGGCGAGTTTAGTTAAGGACATTAGTTCATAGAGTTCGTTGGAGTATGACGTTTCAAGACTACAGAATTTTTCTTGTTTTCGTTTATCGTTTTCGTCTAGGATTACATCAAGAACTAAATGATATAGTTATAGTCAGAGTAATATTACTAGTTGTTGTCAAAGAAGTTTTTAAGAATTTTCATGAGTGCAACATTTCAAGCAGGTTTAATTTTATAAAATGAACTTCTACTATTATATAAACATTCGTGTTCTAAATACGAATTTATACGTAAAATCTTCCGTCCATTTCATTATTAAAAGTCAATGTAAAACGTATAAATATTCAATAAACAGTACCATACAAACTTTTTGGCGAGTTTAATTATAAAAGTACAATACGTTTTAGCGCGTAAACGTTGCGTCGTTTTCAACTTATGCACTGAACTAAATGGAGCTAAACACGCTCGTTGACACAAGCGGCGAGTTTGTTTGCGGAAGACGCGCGGGAGGGCAACACTTCTTACTCAACTCGCCGAAAAATAGCCCGGCCGGCTATCCCGTTCAACTTAATTGTTAACTTGCTACTTAACTAGCCTATTGCTGTTCAAACGAGATTTTCTACTTAACTCGCCATGTTCGCAAGTTAACTCGCTACTGTACTTGTCGACGTGTAAATCGGTCTTAACAGCCATAAAGTGATTATGTATTGAGGCTGGAAATGAAATAAGCACGGAGGCTGGACATCTTTCACACTGGAAATCTTGCAAACTCATGAGATCGTGGTTAGGCTAAAGCTGTCATATGTCTTGGCCACAGTGAGAGAATTGTTGGTCGATATGTAGAGGCGGAGAGCCTTCAATGAAATAACATCGATGTCCGAATCTAAAGAGTCCTAGGTTCGATTCCCCTAGGAATCTTTTTTTGTATTTAGCCTACGAAAAGTTGTTATGTTCATATGTAACTCCATTACGGCCTGACCACGGGGAACGGCGGCGCGAACGGCGAAGCGACAGGCAGGGCGAAAATTCGCGCGGCGCGATTTGAGGGCCACGGGAAGTCACGTTTGCCGCCGCGACCAGATAGGCCGAGAGTGAAATCTCTATCAAAATTATCATGGTATTGCTTAGAAAGTAATTGTTTTTTGATTCAAGACATAATATTTGAAAAAGATTGCGGAGTATATGATTTGAATAGGAATCGGGTTATAAATGGAGAATTCCACAATAGAATGCATCTAGAAAAAAATTTCGATTAAATACCAGAATGAGTGTCGAAACCTGCGATTATATTCTTCTTAATATTCAACCAGAATTGGAGATAAAAGTCAATAAGGATAGAATTTTAAGTTGTTTTTGTCGGCCCGACATTTTTCGCGGCGAAAACAACTAAAATATTTTGTTCCCTATACTATTCGTCGCGCCTGCCGCCGCGTTTGCTGTCCGACTCCGTGGCTTGCACCGTACTGATTCATACATTTGTTTCATTCGCCCACCGCGCCGCCAGTCGCCCGCGCGATTCGCCCGGTAAATTTCGCCGGTCGCGTCGTCGCCACTCGCCGCTACGCGTGGCTTGCTTCATACATTTCTATACATTTGTTTTAGTCGCTAGATGCCTCGCCGTTCGCGCCCCGCGAATTTTTGCTACGACGAATGTCCCGTGGCCAGGCTGTTTGTTACAGGTCATAATAATACAGTGTTTTGGCAAAACTCGATATAAATAATTCTATATTAGGTGTCCATCTTCAATTACTTAAGGTCCGTATTGGGATGAAGGGGGCACCAGAAATAAATCACAATAAACAAATGTAATTGTGTGCTGTTTAAAATATTTTTCATTAAAAAATTTAATACCCGTGATGTTGAGAGAGGGGTTGAAGGGGAGAGGGGTGGGGAGCGATAACCTGACACCACACGATATAATACCAAGCGTTTATTGACACGTTATTGGATAGTACCTGACCTCCCTAGGAGGGGAGGGAGATTCCTCGTGTCGTCGTCGCCGCTTCTGCGTTGTAAATCTTCACTATACGGTTAATGTGGGCGTATATAAAAGGTTGTGATTTCAATATTCTTAAAAAAAATGTAATAAAAATTTAATTTCCAGAGCGGAGGGAGCGCGGAGCTGGAGTGCGGCGGCGGCGTGTCGCACGTGTTCGACCGCGCGCCTCCCGCCGTGCTGCGCCACGTGGCGGAGCCCGAGCGCCACGCATGGCACCCGCTTGCGCTGCATCCGCTCGAGCTGGCGCGCCAGCTCACGCTGCTCGAGTTCCAGCTCTACCGGCAGGTACGTGCCGTGCCACGTGGCAGAGCCTGAGCGCCACGCCTGGCACCCGCTCGCGCTGCACCCTCTCGAGCTGACGCGCCAGCTCACGCTGCTCGAGTTCCAGCTCTACCGGCAGGTACGTGCCGCGCCACGCCTGGCACCCGCTCGCGCTGCATCCGCTCGAGCTGGCGCGCCAGCTCACGCTGCTCGAGTTCCAGCTATACCGGCAGGTACGTGCGTTAATATGGATGTAATACGAATAGGTTGGCTCATCCAGGGAAAGATCACGTTCTTACAGAATACCAGCATTAAATAGCGTAATGGTTCTGTGATTTGTATGGTAAATGTAGAGAACTGGAGAACCTGTTTTTTAGAAACGAGGCTTATTTCAGCACTTCTGTGTACCGACAGTCAACTTGGCACCGTTTGAACCTGTAGTACCGATAAAATTTTGACAGAATCAAAGGTGAATCATACGCAAGACAAAGTTGCAGAATATACTCTTCGGTCTTCTGTACAATTTGCTGAAGAGGTATGTATGTGGTTTATTGTACTAAAGCTTTCGAAAACAGTGATTGACGATTAGTAATGAATCTTGAAAATAGCACGTAGATGCCACTCAGAAGAGAAATCAGTCTGTAGTTCTTTAATAGAGCGTCGTCGCCTTTCTTGAAAAACATGACTACCGCACTTCTGCTCCACGCCTCGAGAGTAGTGCCACCATGTAGGACGAAGTTGAAGAACCTCTGAAGTACTTTAAGTACTGATTTTCAACAGCTTTCTGAAGCTTGACTGTAATTCTATCTATTGAATATAGAATGGCAAATCGTAGTACTACTAACATACCATATATTACTCGCAACTTGCATCCAGGATGGGCTTCCCAAGCTCATCCTCTTTAGCCGACATGAATGTATGTGTATAATAAAATAGATCATATATAAACTATTCTAATATTAGTTTCATAATTTTTTTTTGTTTGTGTTTCAAACCGATTATTAATACTGATTTTTAAATTTGTGGAGAATTGAATTACATAATTCTAATAACATTGCCTTTCCTACCTAGGTGAAACCATCAGAGCTTGTGGGTGCAGTATGGACCAAAAAAGACAAGGATAAAACCAGTCCAAACCTGCTTAGGATAATAAAACACACCACAAATGTAAGTTTACTTCTTCAGTTGTTTTTAACTGTCATAGATATAAGATATTTTTTTTCGGTTATGTATAGAAGAATGATAAAGAAAGTGATCGGATGATATCTCAATTTTATTATTACATATAAAATAAAATATCAATATTTTCTCTTAGCATTTTTATATGCTTTGAACTAATTTCCGACTCAAAATTTTCTGATTGCAATCAAAAGTTGGAGTATTAAAGTTAATGAGAACATTTTAAGAGGATAGAGTAAGTCAGCTCAAATTCTAATTTCGCCCCCACTTCCCCGCGCGTCGTATGCTATATACCGATATGTTTGTAATCACTAATACTGTAAGTAGAAAGGTCGTTAGATACTTATTTCATTAGGTTTATCATATTTATGCCTGTTTCTTAACGCCAAACCAGCCGCTGCTTATTTTTATCACGGTTATTTTCCATTTTAATTTTACGTCGTACTGTTGCGTAATGTATATTCTGATCGTAAGCGACACAACTTCTCCCTTCAAAAGCCTAAGCGATACTAACGGGGCGACTGGAATCAAGCTCAAGACGCCGATAGTTTAGGTAATTTCTTTTTACAGTGAAAATAATGGTATTTTAAAAAAAGTAAATAACATAAGCACTGCTTTATAGTTAATTCAGTTAGTATGCAAAGTTTCATGATCTTATTTAAAGTATTTTATGAATAACAGCGGTTTATTGTTTATTTTGGAGGTAACTTTGGATTTTTTTTCTATCGAGATTATAATTACTTTTTTACGAAATCGTGTTTTCGTCTAACATAATCATTAACATTAATCCTCAACTTTACCATATATTTATTTCAAAATTAATGCTGCAATATTATCGGCATAACGAAGGATCTTGCTAAGCCATTTGACATTATATTTCCCCTTAATCGATGAGAATTTGTGTATAAGAAGAAATAGTTATGTATGCACTATGAATGGGTAGGTACGACTGGGGAAACACCAAGTTCATACAGAAGGCCAGCATGATGCTGCAGTGTTGTATATGGTGAGTGAGCAAGACCGGAGACCAGATTTAACTAGTAGTCCGTCTTAGTTATCAGGGATGACAATACAACTATATCTTGATTCTCTATGAAGGATAGTTGAAGATAACCCTTTGCCACCGTATCCACTTACCATGTTGGACTGTGTGGTCATTTGTTACTCTTACTTCTATAAAAGAAGAAAATAATAAAACTTTAATTTTTTCAATATTAATATAAACAAGTGTATTTTGTTTTATTACCAGTTTACCAGATGGATGGAGAAGTGGATAGTGGAGAGTGAAAACCTGGAGGAGAGAGCTGCAGTAGTTTGCAGATTTCTAGAGTTAGCCATTGCGTTACGTGACCTGAATAATTTTAATGGTGTGTTGGCGGTGGCTGCGGCTTGCGGCAGCGCTTCTGTACATCGGTTACGAGCAACTTTTCAGGTATAAATAAGTTATATTTATGAGTGAGTTCAATCTATAATTATTTTTGTGGAATTTAAAAACGCTTTTAGTCAATGGGTGCGTTTGACAGAAAAAAGCACTAACAAGCGCCTGTAAGCAAAATGGCGATCGTAAGCGGTAAGCGCTGTCAAATCGTAAGTAGCTATTTTCCTCTAGGCGACGAAGTTAGTTTTAACTGGGGAACCTAACCTAATTTAAATATATGTTTGTTAAGTATTCATATTAAAAACTTACCAATTATGAATTTTTAATAAGGTGTATATGTTTATTTATGTCATTATATTGCTTAAAACTAATATTGTACAAAACAACTTATAAACTCTACTTCAAAATAAACAAATTAAATAAGCAAAATGGCGGATTGTGTCAACGCTACTGAAGTTAGCAAACATGTCCTGGCCGAAAACTGTTTAGTTTCGCCATTTTGCTTACAAGCGCTTGCTAGCGCTTTTTTCTGCCAAAAGCAATGTTGGATACAGTCTATTGAAGCATGATGTGATATCGTCTAGTTTTTTGAAATTACAACTACATATGGCCTAGTGGATTTGTGTTTAGACTGACTATTATTTCCCAGTGGTTATGAAGAAGATGCTGCAGTCAATCTCGTTTTTCAGTTTCTCACTGTGGTGATGGAACATTAGCATTATGTAAATGTCCAGCCACGGATTAATATATTTAGGTTGCTGTCATATTAAACAAATCGTAATCACACAAAGTTTTGCGAATTTAATAAAAAGTTCTATGGTTAAAGTTTTTATTATTAATTAAAAAAAAAAAACTTCACCAGCATCTGAATCAAGTTTCATATGTCTGGACCAATTACCGAAACAATTTCCGGTCCGCCTCAAACACTTCTTCACATTGCCATTGCTTCTATAAATCTGTATCCTCTTTCAACTGAATTTTTATATTAGGGAATAAAAAGTAGTCACACGGCGCAAAATAAAGACTTGTAATGAGAGTGGCTCAAAATCTTAAATGGTGTGGTGTCCAGGAAGCCCCCCCTTTTGAGCGTTGAGCACGGTCGCGTTGTCATGGTGAAGAACTACCCTTCTCACGGAGCCCCAAGTACATCGATTTCATTAAGGAAATGATTGACACATACCTCGTCAAAGTGAAAAAACTAGCGATCAAAATCTTCGCGTTTCTTGATCACTTCACTTTGGAAGGCGTTGGATCATTTTGAAACGGTTAAACCGTCGAATGGTAGTTCGTTTCGAGATTTTATCGATTAATCCAATATTAATCTCCTGTAATAATATCGAAAACACTTCAATTTCAGTAATCAAGACACTGCTTGATTCAACGCTAGCCTGCTTCTTAGCAGCGGAGCGTTTGTGTTGCACGCAGCGCGAAACTAGGAATAGAGCAGTAGACTTACGTGAAGAAAGGTTTAACAGCCGTCAAAAAGTAACCACTTCACACTTTTGAGAGATCTCAAAGTTAGTTCGATCAAGTCGAAATTTATTATAAAAAAATTGTTATGGAATAAGGCAATATTTAAAGTATTGCCTTATTCCACAACAATTTTAGCGCGAAAAAGCCTTGTGCAAAAAAGATCCCGATGCATATCCATTTTTCAATGAAACATATTTCAATTTTGCTGGTTAAAAATGTTGAAGGAACTTCGAAATTGGGACATTTGTTTTGGTTTTACTTGTATTTACAAAATAAATTGTTTCTTGCTCATGCCTCCTGCAAAAAATAGTTTTATTTCGCAAAATTGCGTGGCTTTTTGTATGATGTAATGGATACAGGACAAGTGATGCAAACTTAACACACTCTTTCACATAATGTGTTTTAATATGACTATCTTGATTGTTTTTATCAAGGTTTATATCTAACGTTACTGCTTTGACTTGCCAATGCTCTTTGCATTTAGAAAAGTTAATCACTTATCACTTGACGTTAATTTTTAATAAATTCTTCGTTTTTCCCTTTTCAGATGGTTCCACTTAGGCTAATACGCGCTTTGGAAGAGTTCCGTGAGCTAAACTCTGACCATTTCCGGCGGTACCAAGAGCGGTTACGGAGTATAAACCCACCCTGCGTGCCCTTCTTCGGCATGTACCTGACAAACATTCTGCACATCGAAGAGGGCAATCTTGGTAAGTAGAAATTGACAAAAAACCTATTTGTCTTAGTTAAATTATGGTTTAGATGTGTATCCACCATGTTTTCAAATGAGGCAATAACATCTTCCTGATACGTATGTGTTACTTGTTTCATCAGTTCATCACATTTGCATAAGAATGTTCCTTAAGCTTGGCATTCAAATAGAAATTCTATCGATAAATTAGTCTTTATATCCTGATTATAAGTCAAAGTCAATGTGCCAAATTAGTAAAATGGGTGGGCGTAAAAATAGAAACTGCTCAAACTTATTGATGCAAGCATAACTCAATCTAATGTTTACGTCCATAAAAACCCTTTCTGCATTGGACATGTCAATTGCCAGTGTTCAATTGAAATAGGAAAATGTTTGAATGACTTGTATTGACATAGAATGTTCAACATTTTTCTCTTTGAGTTTATACCCCGTGCGCAATCGGCGAACTAATAATTTCGGAAATGCGATAGTGAAGTTCGGGAAGCAACTACGGGCAATCGGCCTACGACATTTATGATTATTAAGAACCTCTCCAATGATGCTAAGCAATTTTCGTGATTGTGTGGGGGGACTGGTACATTTCACACAAACAATCATACACTCACACACACGTACATTTACTCTATACACCCTTCCTACCAGTTGTTCGACGTCTCGTAGGTTCGATACCGCGCGCCGTCGCCGATACAAGACCATAATATATGGTAATATCGTAATGCAGTGATTGCGGACCGGCGGTGAGAGAGCACCACCCCCTTGATCAGTCGATCAGTCGCTTACGTGCTTCGATACGGAGAGATTGTCGCATTGTCTTGCAGACGCTTTAAAAATTATTTACGTGCGCCTATCTTTGAAACATCTCATTTCACGTTTCTCTCTATCGCGGTATTTCTAATTGACAAAACTTGTGTTGCATTCTCCTTCTTTATATTTGTCTGAATATTAAATCGCGAATTTTTAGTACAGGACTACCTTTTATTTGTTAACCCTCCTTCTGTCTACACACACCTAGCAGGTACATCACCCCACTGCAATTGTATACATGTTATATATACTGTTACGCACTCAAGTCAACTAGCGCCATCTAGTGTCAGGAACGAGAGCGAGGGGAGCATTGAGAAAATGACATCACAAATCACTTAACCGACAGCGCCTAGTCGAAACTCGAACGCTCGGTACCTTGCGCGTGTTTACTTGAACATTCTGGATATTTCTTTGCTAATTTAAATATATAGGCGCTGCAAGATGCGATCGTAGTAGAGTTGAACTCAGCGACACAAGCGAAGCTTCGGAGCGGAATTAAGTGAATTAGTGTGTTTAATTATTAGTGTTTTTAGTTTTAATTTGCGTAAAGTAAATTAAAGTGTTAATTTAGGTAATTTTATCGGCAATTTTTATTGTCACGAACCTCAAGCTCGTAACAATTGGTGTCAGAAGTGGGATTAAATCATGCCGATTTTACCTAAGGAGGAAACGGAGGGTGTTCGTACCCGCAGTCAACGCCAGCATGAGACGGACCAGAGGAGATTTGGTGGTGCAACGCCGCAGACGTCGGAGGGCCAACTGCCAGCCACGGAGACTGCGGGCCCGTCAGTAGCTCCTACATCTGCAGCACCTGACTTAGGTGCTCTGATGGCGATGCTACAGGAGAAGCTGCAGCGCGGACGAGAGGAACAGGCCCGTCTGTTGAAAGAGCAGCTGCAGAGCGGACAGGAGGAACAGGCCGGTCGCTTAGAAGAGCAGCTCAAACGCGATAGGGAAGAGCAGATGCTTCTCATGAAGGACCTTCACGCTACCTTCGGGAAAGAGATAAGGGAGGTGAAGGATAAGGTTGCTCAACATGATAACCGCCTGTCGGAAGCTGAGACCCAAATCAACCAAGTTAAGAAAACGCTGGATGAACTCAAACTTGGAGATGGAATTGCAGCCCCCGCAGTAGCTACTACACCTTCGCTACGTGGGTTCAAGGTACCACCGTTCGACGGGACTTCTTCCTGGTCGGCCTACAAAATCCAGTTCGAGGCCGTCATGGAGGCAAACGGCTGGAATAAAAGCCAGGCCATGACTGCACTCACCTTAGGCCTGCGCGACCAAGCCTTAACCGTGTTGGAAGCTCTCGGTAAGAAAGTGACCTACGAACAACTCCTTGAGGCATTGGAGGCGAGATATGGCGACGCTCACCTGGAACACGTCTTTCGTGCGCAGCTTAAAGATCGTGTGCAGCGCATCAACGAAAACCTGCAGCAGTGGGCTCTAGAAGTGGAGAAGCTGGTGCGAAAAGCATACCGGTCTGTACCTGCGCTCATTGAAGGGAACCTGGTGCAGACATTCATCGACGGCATCCGCGACCTGGAAGTCAGAGCTGCTGTGAGGCTCGGGCACCACGAGACGCTTAAGGACGCCTTGGCCCATGCACTGGAAGTGGAAGCCGTGCGGCAGGATCATCGTTCCCATCGCGTCAGGGAGGTTGCAGCAGCTACAGTCCGTGACCGCAGCAAAGGATACAGCCCTAGGTGCTATGGCTGTGGGGAAAAGGGCCATCTTCGATCCAGCTGCCCTAAACTAACCGTGGAAAGGAGAGTTGATCGATCTCGAGAGGGTAGTACAGCTAACGGCACTGCCTGGCGGCGACAGGATCATCGTTCACCTCACGCTAGGGAGGTTACAGCAGTTACGGTTCGCGACCACAATAAAAGATACAGCCCTAGGTGCTATGGCTGTGGGGAAAGGGGCCATCTTCGGTCCAGCTGCCATAAGCACACCCTAGGAAGGGAAGGTGAACGGTCTCAGAAAGGAAGTGCGGCTAACAGCACCGCCCAGCAGCAGCAGGAATACGACTTTACTATCAGACACTGCAGCGGGAAATCTCACGGCAACGCAGATGCATTGACAAGAAGACCTTGTCCTGAAGATTGCAACCGTTGTAGTAGGCAAGAGAGTAAGGAAGTGGTATCCGTGAGGATGCTCAGGACAGACCACCTCAGCAACGGGTGGAAGGACAGCCTACGACATGCACAGCAGGAAGATCCGGACATCAAGCCGATTCTGGGATAGATGAAGGCCCGTGCTACCAAGCCTAAGTGGAGGGACGTCTCAGCGATGAGTTCAACCACGAAAAGCTATTGGGCCCAATGGGACAGCTTGCTGATTCAGGATGGAGTCCTGTGCCGTAAATGGGACAATAGTCGAAGGGACAGCTGTCGTTTGCAAATGGTTGTCCCTAAAGCTAAAGTGCCGAATGTTCTACAGCTGTGCCATAATGGTCGTTCAAGAGTCCATCTGGGAGTTAAACGAACTCTACTGAAGGTCCGAGAACAGTTTTACTGGGTCCATTATCGTGACGATGTCGAGGATTGGTGTCGTACATGTACAAGTTGTGCGGCCGTGCGGGGACCTCAGACACGTAGTAGAGTAGCACCGAAATTGTACAATGTTGGTGCACCACCGGATAGAACAGCCCTTGACATTGCGGAGTCGTTACAGAAAGGCGCAAGAGGGACTCCTAAGATCGTCCATGTGAATCGCTTGGCGCGTTATTATGGGGCCGATAATGCTCGGGACGAGCATGTCTTAGGAGGGGGCAGTGTTACGCACTCAAGTCAACACTAGCGCCATCTAGTGTCAGGAACGAGAGCGAGGGGAGCATTGAGAAAATGACATCACAAATCACTTAACCGACAGCGCCTAGTCGAAACTCGAACGCTCGGTACCTTGCGCGTGTTTACTTGAACATTCTGGATACTTCTTTGCTAATTTAAATATATAGGCGCTGCAAGATGCGATCGTAGTAGAGTTGAACTCAGCGACACAAGCGAAGCTTCGGAGCGGAATTAAGTGAATTAGTGTGTTTAATTATTAGTGTTTTTAGTTTTAATTTGCGTAAAGTAAATTAAAGTGTTAATTTAGGTAATTTTATCGGCAATTTTTATTGTCACGAACCTCAAGCTCGTAACAATACTATGAAACATCCATTTAAAATAAAATTAAAATCATTTTTATTCAACGTTGATTACGTGTAATTTTTATTGAAAGTCATTTTTACCTTTACCACTGGTCGGAAAAACCTCTATCCTGGAGAATCAGCAAGAGACCCAGCGGGACTTTTTTTATTAAATTTATTTACAACATGTTATTTTTTCAATTGGTATAACCAGCAATAGCGATGTACAAATCTGTGAATATTTTTTATTATTATTAATATGCACACGAGTATTTACAGAATTGTACACATTTTGTCTTCCTAATCGGAATTTTATCTCACCACGCACGTAATAATAAAGAACTGCTCTTGCCAACACACCCGCTCTGTTCGGCAAGTATGGCACATGTGGATCTATGGGGTAAGCCCATGTTCAGCTGTGGGCTGTTAATAAGCTGTAATGAATAAATAAATTTAGCCTTTTTTGTAATTGCTTCTAACGATACCTGCAAGACGAAATGTAGTGACAAATTCTTTCAATATGCAACCATGCATATTATACCAAAAATGACATCATTCGATACTAACTATTTTCATTTTATTATTTATGGAATGTCTATTTCATCTATTTATGGGGTGTCTATGAGAGCTAGAACTTTCTAATTGCCGATAAAAAGCTTTAGAACTTTAAATATTAAAATACTATGTTCTAAAATCAATCATTGACGTGCTTTTAACAGATTTCCTTCCAAATTCGGAATTGATAAATTTCTCTAAGCGGCGAAAAGTGGCGGAGATAACGGGCGAGATTCAACAGTACCAAAATCAACCTTACTGCCTTACAGTAGAACCTAGAACGAGGGTAAGCATTGCACATAACATGTAAACTAATCTTGAGTAAATAAAATAGATTGAATAAAATAGCAGCATTCTATCTTAGTCTTCAGAGGTGACAGCGCATTTGCATTTTGAATCTTAATTGAGGATAAATGTAGATATCTATGGGCAACAGCGTTCACTTACCATCAGGTGGACTGTGTGCTCGTTCGTCATCCTATGCTACAAAAAAAGTAAAAAAATGTCAATATGTCATCTTAAAATGCAACTTTGTTCATTTTTGTAACTTAAGAATCTATTAAGAAATAAATATAATCAATATTAAGCAATATAAAACACAATCTTGCAGGCGTTTTTAGAATCGCTAGAGCCCTTTCCGGGAATGGACGACAATGAAGTTACAAACTACCTTTATGCTAAGAGTCTGGAGATTGAACCACGGCCGCCAGTGAAACAAATGCCTAAATTTGTAAGTATTTGTTAAATCATTAAATAGTAATATGAATAAGAAAATTTAAAACGACGTGTTAGGGTCACATTGCAACTGTATTATGGTTGCGGCATGAATGGGTCGGCTCGGGTGTTAAAAAAGCACGCTCTCACAGAACACCAGCGTGTACCAGCAGCTTAATATAGTGCTTTGTATGGTAAGAGTAGGAAACTCTTGTTATTAATAACGCGGGAGTCTTTCGCCTTCAGATAAAACCCGCCTAACAATCGTGACAGTTAGGGCGAAATTTTCTTGAATCTGTGGGGGAGTTTAGCAGTGGACTTTTACTGGATTTAATGCATAGATTTGATTTTCAGAGTGGTGGTGCTTTAAGAGAATCTATCGCTCCATAACTTTGTTTCTTTCCGTGGGTGTCATAAGAGACTACTACTGAAAAAGTCATGTAGATATTGCTTCTGCAATTCCGGATATATACATATCGTTTACCACAGACTAGATGTAAAATACGCAGACCGGCGGCCGACAGCAGCTTCAAGGGTGGTTTCATATTAATTACACCAACAAGTCTCTTTATGAATAAGCTTCTGCAGCTTATATACTTCAAACAAGAAAGTTTAAGATTTTTACCTATGGGTGGGTTTTTTCTGCCTAGGTGTTTCGCTGGGGTAACTAACATCTACTTATTTCCAGTTTCCTAATGCTGTACGCCAACCACCATCGCTGCTGAATCAATTTGGTGCACCTGAAGCTTTTTTGTTTGAAATTGGATTGGACTATTTGCTCGATATCAGTTTTCTTTTATAAAACTCAGTTCTGTAATGTTGTATTCACTGTATATTATATTTTAAAACTATATTTGTTTTTCATTATCTGCGACATCTAATGTTTTGATAGGTCATAGAACTTAGCACAAAAAAGCAAATTTGTATGTATAAAGCAAAGTATGAGAGATATGTTGTGTTGCAGCCGCGCAAGTACCCTGAACTGTCTCTGAAGCCAGTGAAAGTGTCGCGGCGCTCGCACGATGCTCATCACTCTGCTTCAAGCGCATCCAGTACCGATGATAATCTTAGTAAGTTTACAAAGCTTCTACTGTTTTTATTTTTACCCCTCCTATTGCCCTTTGACCTTTATGAGTTCGAATCTCAGTTGTAGGCATTATTTAGTAAAAGATTGGTTGTTATTTAAAAAAAAACTGATAAAGTAAATTCCTCATCCCGTATGGGTAAGGCTGAAATAAGTCTATTTTAGCGTGTACGATTTTTATGTTATTGATAGTCAGTATGCAGTTGATAGCTCCAAAAATATTTATTTTGTTCTTGTCCTTTAAAAAGCATCATCTTATTACCTGTGACAATGATCGTGGCATACACGTAATTTAAAATAGAATGCGGCTCGAAGGACCAAAAATGTATGGTAACTCAAGATGTGTAACACTACCTTGTAGTTTTGGGTTAAATAAAAAATAAAAATGCAGGGCGCTACTTTTTTTATGAAAATTGTATAATATTGTAACCATTAAAGTAGTGATCAATTTTTGAGACTTAATTTTTTTTTAAATTTTTGGTTTAGATTTACAATTGGACCGGGTAGGTGGCGCTGTTATCGAGATTCAGAAATCACCCGTGCGAAGCCGGGTAGATCGCTTGTCTTCAATATAATTATTACAGACCTTCACAAGTCCACTGTTAAACATAGACCTCCCCAAAGAACATGCTAAAAAACATGGTCTTAAGCTACTTTCACCCATCAACTTTCTGTATGTCGACCTGGTGGGTGTACATAAGTACGTCAACAATTTAAATAATATAGACAAGGCATGGTTTAGCATAGTACCCATAGCCTTGTCTTGTTTATTCTAAAACTCTAAATACCGACAATCACTCTGGCATCGCCGAGGGAAATGTGTAAAAAAATCAAACGCTTTCTAATAGTTCAATTAGGTAGGACACAGTTACAAAATATTATTACTAATTTATTAAAATTTTTAGTAATAAAATTATTTATGATTTTATATCTACCCAATTTTAGTTTATTTTCGTTATATACTCATCCCGCTAAATATCGCGATCCTCCTGTCCGTAAGCTATTAAATTGCAACGTCGTAATGTACGCAGGCGTGTCGCAGCTGTCGCCGACGGGTGGCGGCGCGTGGGACGGAACGTCCGTGGCGTCGCTGCAGCTGCACCATGACGACAAAGGTACGCACTAAGGCGAATGCTACACGCGTGATATTTATCACGATCTGGGATGCGATCCGGAATGACGTATCGCGATCCATATCGACACACCCTACACGTTCATACGGATCACGTCAGTATTGGGCACAAAAGTGTTAAGTGCAGACGTATCTAAAATGGACCGAAATTAAGAAAAAGCTTGTGTGGCTATCATTATGGCAATAATATTTAAAAGGAGATTGAAAAGGAGAATCTGGGCTAAACCGTGCTACCGGCTTAAAGGAAAATATACCCATGTAAATTTATTATATGAGGTTAGACTTACTGTAGAAATGGATGACTACAAAAATTATTTTCGCATGAGTGATAAATGTTTTGACTATTTAATGGAACTATTAACTTCCTTTTTAATTAAACATGACACTGAAATGAGACAAGCTATTACTTACTCCAAGAGAAAAAAAAAAAGAAATAACGCTTCAATAGAATTACTATTCAAGCGTTGTTTCTTATTTTTTTTATAAAATGGTAGTAATTTCTGAAGTGCCTTCATGCGCTTACAATTATTTTTAAAACCATCACACGATGTGTTTCATAATATGGTCGTTGTTTCCAAACATAATATAAATCCTGTAAATATTTTTGATGGGTTATAGACGGTCCCGTCGAAACAGGATTCTGGCATTCGTTTGCGATTCATTGGCATCGCTACAAAAGTCGTCCTCCCCCATCGCTTCTCCAGAGCAGACTAACGCGATCCGTATCGCAGCAACACTACACGTGCAATATATATCACGATCCTTGGATCGCGATTTGGATTTTCTTAAATCTAGAAATTCTGTGATCCGTATTGCGATCCATCAATACTTGATACTACACGTTCAATAAATCGGATCGGATCGGACCGGATCGCGATCCAAGGATTCGCCTGACGAACTCCTTTTTTAATTATCTCATGTCTGTTCGGCGAGTGTTTATCAGTATTATAAAAACGTCGTAAGTGTCTTAACAAGCAACCAAAAGGAATGCAGGAAATATCTCATGATCTCCGATAAATGGTGGTATCCATTTCAATAATGTCCTTGATAAAAAATTCCTGCGACGGGGAGTAGAGTCGAAGGTGCGAAAGTTTAAAGTCCGTTCGGCAAGAGTTGATTGTTATTATGGAATCGTCTCGTAATAGCGACAGTTGCTAAAGCGCGGGCCGATGCGGCGGCCATATTGTTATTTCGTTCTGAAATAATTAGCGGGCCGCAATTTATTATATTTAGGAACCCTTTTTTTTTCAACTTTCGCCGTACTTAAAAGAAAAATTCTCAAAATCTAAAACAAAAAATTCTTTGTACCTTGTGTACATGATGTAAATCAAACATTTTTTTTTCAAACAATATTACATATACAATATATAACGTAATTAACGCACACCCTCAGACACCCCAATTAGTATATTATGTTATAATCATAATACATACACTGAATTTTTAGTTAAACATTTTTTAGTATAACTAATTTGATTATTTATCAAATTAGTTATACTAATTCCGGAAGAATGTTGTGGTCACTGTATAAATCCACGAACGCAAATATTTTAACTTGCTTGAAATAAAGTTCATTTTTCTTTATTTTTATTGAATGACAGAATTAGTAATAATAAAAATAAAACTGCACTCTTAAAAGTCTTATTGCCTTAAGTTAAGGTCCATTTCAGTTTGGTTGGACTGTACAGATTTAGTGTGACTGTAATTTACGTAGTTTTAATTATTTTTGTGATAAAAAATTACCTATATTAAAAATGATAGGAATCGGTTCAGTAAACGATTTTGAACAAACTACTTTCTCAAAGTGCGTTAATTATGTTACATGTTGTATACTTAGAGCATACATTACATGTAATGTATGCTCTAAGGTTGTATATGAAAATTTAGCTAAACACATAACTCATTTAAAACTTATAGAATGTTGTTTAGTGACAAACAAACTACAGTCCACTTCATGATAAGTGGCTAATGCAGCCGATAGATATCAGCAACCAACTTCAAAAATATTCCTTACCATCTCTGAGGTTTAAGATGGAATGCCTCACATCGCCATGCCCTGTAATTATATAGTATATTTTGCTTCTTTATGCCCTTGAGACCGGAATACTGCGCTCGCTCTGTTGCGTGACGATTATATTGTAGGTAAAAGAGTGGTCCCTAGTTCTTACCAGGGTGAGTCCTACCCTGAAAAGGAATCTACCGCCAATTTTAAGGTAATCTGTTAATTATTCAGGATCTCGTAGTGAAGAAAGAGGCTCCTTGACTAGTCCGCGCCTGGAAAGATGTTCAAGCAGCTCCTTAGGACAACTTGGACAATTGAGTCTCTTCGACAAAGGCCTTGCGCTGTTCGATAAGAGCAAATCCACCGTTGTGCTAAATGCAAGGCAAGTACTATAACTTAATAATATTTATTTCAATTGTAATTATTCTTTGGATAATTTGTTTTACCAGTGTTTCTTTTAATTCATAATTATTATTCCTATGACGCAGTATTATTTGTTGATAGATACCAAAAAAGCTTATAATATTTATACAAAAATGTAATATTAAGTACAAACTTCTTGCTGTACTTTTAAAGAATGGCCTCTTCCTTTGTAGAGCAGATTTGCCATAATCGCCACGCTCGGCAAGTGGATTTAAGTTCGTCGTAAAAAAATATTTTTCAGAGGCCATGAAATATTTCTGGTGCTTTCCGTAGTCCCCTCCTATGACATTCACTGGATGAAATGGCGTGATGAATTCTCTCACGCCAATAAAACGACTGAAATTACAAGCACAAAGTGGAAATTTGCTTTCCTTGAAAGTAAATTCAATGTTTTTTATCGAAGTTAGAATGAAAAACACACAATCCATTTGATGCTAAGTGGATGATGTAGATTATAGACAACTGCATTTTTCCACCAATAAAGGTTCATAATGCTGAGTAGTGTTGGTGACCAAAAATGCAATACCTTTTAATCAGTAAATAGGTCTCCTTGATAGCCTGCAAAAGGATTTTAAATTTTTGTTGCTAAAGATTGTTATTTGGAAATCAATAATGGTTATAAAAGAATTCAACTATTTTTGAGTAAAAGTTAACTTTTAAAAGGGTACTTCGAAAACCAAAAAGAATAAAATAGTTCGGTGCTTTAATTCTTCTACTCTTTACTATGTACGTAATAGGACACACAGAATGTGACATTATTTTATAGTTTTCAGATCTATGAAAGTTTTTTTGAACCATTTGAGTGGGCAATGGAATATCAAAATCTCAATGTCAACAGTTTCATTTAAAACTTCATCCGCTATTTTGACACCACAGGCGGAATCTTTTTCTGTAACCTTATTTTTAGTCACGTGAAGTTTAACATAATAATTAATTAAAGAATTATCAAAATCCTTTCACAATTGACAAAGACATCGCGTACCATATTTTTTTAAAAGTCGGGTTAAAAGGTAGTCCGAAAAAAAAAGTTTTTTTTTTTAACTCTTTAGTAAT
The DNA here is from genome assembly GCA_907164705.1 of Parnassius apollo. Taxonomy (NCBI): domain Eukaryota; kingdom Metazoa; phylum Arthropoda; class Insecta; order Lepidoptera; family Papilionidae; genus Parnassius; species Parnassius apollo. Next base: position 9,131,542 of record CAJQZP010000220.1, read on the forward strand.
GTATATAAAAAGTCTGAGTAAAAGTTTCTTTGTATTTCAAATTCAAGACTTTTTTTCTAAGTTTAATTTAATTGTAATATATACTAAGGTGGTTAGTAAATTTTTCGACCTCAACGTGAAGATGGAAACACTCATCCATAAAAGCTAGTGATTTTAGCTGTGCATCTTTTGACAGTTACGCACCAAAATTTCAGTCATTTTCGACGCGTAGTTGTTATTAGACAGTCGTTTGAGTGAGTCGATATCAGTGTTTTTGTGAAATAGGAAAAAAATTACTATCGAGCTGTCATTAAATGTTTATTTTTGAAAGGCAATACGACTACGCAAATCAAAGATTAGTTGGATTCTGTGTATGGAGACTCTGCACCATCATTTGCCACAGTGAAATTTTGGGCAGCTGAATTCAAACGGGGCCATGACAGCTTTGGAGACGATGAACGTTAGAGACGTCCAAAAACTGAAACCTGACGATAACATCGCTCGATAAAGTTCACCAAATTATGCTACACAACCGCCGAATTAGAGAGAGAGAGAGAGATAGCTGAGGCTATGAAAATTTCCAACGCTTTATTGGCGCAGCTTAAGCTTTGGTATCTTGATCGTAACGCACAACGCTGCAGTATGCGGCTCAAACGCAGCCACAGCAAGGAACAATAGTTTTGAAATTTGTGTTTTGTTTGAGGAGGAGGAAGAATGAAGTTTATCTTTATTTTTATATAAAGAGGGATGATTGCGTAATATTTATTTATCTTCAAACAAATCCATTGTCAACTCGTAACGCACACCGCAGCTTCACAACGAGAACGACACCGCGCAGTGCGGAGTACCCGCTCCCCACTTCACCGCGCATGCCCTTCGCCGCTGACGCGTACTGCGACAGAACAAGAGACCGTTCTACACGTTTTTCATACGATTATGTGTCCGACACCGCAGCGTCGTGCATTACGATCAAGAGACCAAAGCTTTAGGCGGCGCAGTTTGGGCGCAATAAATCCGAGTTTTGGCGCTGATTAATTACTGTAGATGAAACTTGGGATACACCCGAAACAAAAATACAGTCAAAAGGACTGCAAAGGGGGAACCTGATCTAAAAAAAAAGCAAAAACTGTTTTTTTCAGCTGGAAAAGTGATGACGACTGTTTTTTGGGACAGTCATTTAGTTATCTTAATCGATTATCTTCAAAAAGGAAAACTATTGCAGGAGCATACCACGCATCACTATTTGACAAACTGAAGGTAGAAATTGCAGAAAAACGGCCACATTTGCAGAAAAAGAAAATCCTGTTTCACCATGACAACCCGCCGCCACACATTTCAGCGTTTGTCATGCCGAAATCCACCAATTACAGTTTAAACTGCTTGACCACCGCCTTACTCATCAGATCTAGCCAAAGCTGCTACTTTTTGTTACCTCATCTAAAAATTGCGCTCATAGGACAGAGATTTTCGCACTTCTATTTGTGCAAGAACAATTATATGGTTAAAAATGGAGAAAAGTAAGATTAGTATCATTATCATCATCTACCCTTCACAAGTAAACCTGAACATAGGCCTCCGTAATGCCAAAGCACGTCCTGAGCCACATGCATCCATCGACTTCCTGCATGTCTTACCAGGTCGTCACTCCATCTAGTGGGGGGTCGCCCTACACTACGCCTACCGGTACGAGGCTGCCACTCGAGAACCTTTCTTCCCCATCGGTTATCGGTTCTTCGAGCTATATGGCCGGCCCATTGCCACTTCAGCTTACTAATCCGTTGGGCTATGTCATAGAAGACTATGTAGAAAAATTAAAATAAATTTTAATTTTCACTTTTCAGACCACCCACGTATGTGCCATTTTGTTCGATAACTTGTTGCATCTTGTAGGTAGTGACAATCCCGTTGCTGTAGAAATCTTGGGATTTTTAATCAAAAAATGCGGCAGATGTGTTTTGACAGTTCTCTCTTGATGTTAACCAAAGAATTCTGAAGAAACCGAAACAGGTGAAAATCTGAGGGTGAAAGGTCATGTGAAGGTGGTTGTCAACGATTTCAACCGATCAGATAACAACGGTTGTTTTTGTTTTTAACGGTTGACAACCGCTGTGGTGATAGCTTGAAATGGATTAAAACTTTTTTTGTGCAAAAAGTTTTTTCTCTTTGGTAATGAATAAACCACAGAAAGCCCTATAATATATAACAGTCCATTTTTTTGAGTAGTGAAAAAGGCTTTTCCAAAAAGCCTACAGTACAACTTTGTCATTTATCAAAACTATGAAAAACAATTGTTGCAGTTTTATTGTAAAATTATTTTTTCTTTAAGGAGTTTTTTATTTTAGACTTATTACCTATATGTATAACAATAACCTGAGTAGAAATTAATAGATTCTTAAATTGTAAAAATAATAATTGGAGTTGATCATCTTAGGTAGGTATTTACTTTTATTTATTTAAAAAATATTAATCAGAAAAATAATTATAATAATAATATAATTTAATCACACAACTAACGCTCTCATTAGTAATGTAATGGTGAAACAACTTTCAAAATCGGTCAAGTGTTTTTCGAGATTAGCCAAAAAAACATATTCATAGAAAGTAGCGCCCTCTAAAATAAAAGGCATACTTCATTAGACGTCTATAATTATTGTACATAACATTCTGGTGGTTCAAGGATTTTCAAAGTTGGTCAAGTACTTTTCGAGTTTAGCTAAAAAAACATATTCGTTGATAGTACTATCAAGGTCATATGTTTTTTTAGCTAAACTGTGCTATTTAGCACCCTCTATAATAAAATGGATCGTTCAGTCCTAATAGCATTAGTGCAAGAATTTTTTAAATCAAGTAAGTAATAAAAAAGTCAAGTAGATTTTAATCAAATTGTTAAAAGCGATTCAGCTTAGCCAACCGCACACACAGTAAAACATAACCATCCTTTTTCGTCTGTAGTCGGATAAACTACCGGTTGAGAACGGTTACTTATCGGCTGCTTTGGACAAATATCCGTTGTCAACCGATGCTTTACATCTATAGTCAAGACTATATGGTGGATGCATTATCACTCCCTCTCAATTTCTGCTGAGTGGCAAAAGATGTGTGTGGTCTGGCGTTATCATGATTAAAGACCATTCCTTTTCTGCTGATCAATTCCGGCCATCCTTTCTCAATTTCTTGCTTAACTCTCATTAGTTTTTGGCAGTACAAATCCGAATCGATTGTTTTGCCCAGTGGTAAAAACTCATAATAAACGATGCCCTTCAATTCCCACCATACACATAGCATCACCTTGTTGCGTGTTAATCCGGATTCCGCTACAGTCTGTAGAGCTTGACTACCCTTTGACCGTGATCTTTTTCGCACGTTCTTGACGTGGGTAGTCCATTTTTCATCATCAATATTTTTGATCAATGTTTTCAAAAATGGTTCGGTTTCATTACGTTTCAATAGAGCATCGCAAATGAGTACACGATTCATTAGGTTTCTCTCTATGAGCTAGTGTAGTATCCAAATATCGAGCTTTTTTTGTATAGCGAGACTTTCAAATGGGTCTGAAATGTTTTGTAGTCAATCCCCAATTCCTTGGCTATGTACTAACTACTAATATGCGGATCTTGCTCCACTTTTCCAAAAATGGCATCGACTTTATCCATATGAGGGCAACCAGAGCTTTGACATCAAAATTCCCGGATTGAAAACTCTTGAATCAACTTCGTGCTTCTCTTATTGACGCTGCATTCGGTCCATAAACGTCAAAATGTTTTTGCGGCAAGTGTTCCATTTTCCGTTTTTTGTAATAAAAAAATTCAGAATGTATCGAATTTCTTTATTAGATTCACTCATTTTGGCGGACAGAAAAACAATTTAAAATGGCGGGAATGTGTTTTTGACTTTTTTTCCTTTTTTTTAACGTCCTTTACAAACAGCCAGATAAAAAAAACAAGAGTACAAGAAGATTTCTCATCAATTTTATACAAACAAAATAAAGAAACTTTTTCCCCGACCTATTATAATAACGTGTTAAATTTTTACAGGAGTAGTGGACGCGATGAACCACCTTCACCACGCGACAATCATTCACCAAGGCATGACCGGTAAGTAAATAACTATTTGAGAACTTAATCCACTAACTCTACATCTTGCCTCGATCAAAATGCAGATGCTTTTTCACCCCCAAGGACTAAGATAAAATACTTCTTTACCATTACGAATGCTGGTGATCACACTACTAAACACTATCGGCACTAAGCTGGTATTCTATGCGATCGTGATCTTTTACCGTTCGAGTCAATACTTCGCTGTTCCTACTACAGCTTTAATACGCTGCATCGTGGCTTTTCCACGTAAATCCACATCCTCCTTACAACACAGCTTTATTTCATCATCATCTTTCATCATTATACCTCTTCACATGCCCAATACTGAAGATAACTCCGTTGATGATGACACAAAGGCTGATCTTTATTCACCTATATCCATCTACTTTCTGCATCTCCGATCTGGTCGTCACTCCATCTAGCCGCTTGCTTGCCTTTTTATCCTCTTTGTCGATTCGTCGAACTATATGGCGAGCCCGTTGTCACTTTAGCTAATTGATCCGTTGGGCTAACAGTTGTTCTGGTTTTGCTGCGTGTGATTATCATTATGTATTCTATCACGCAGAGCAATAACGAGCATAGTCCTTCCACAGCTTGCTGAGTAAATTTACGCTTCAAGAAAACTACGGCAAATATCATCCCCCCTATGATTAATAATAAACAGCAACAATGTTTTTGTAGGAGTAACTCGTCAACGCTGACTCGTCGTACACCTGCGCTGTCCCCGCGCAGTGCCATAGTAGACGCCGAGGTGTTCTACTCCAGGAGTGCGGAACATCTCGGCTGCCGGCGACAGGAACAGGTTTGTAATTTTTAAAATAATAAGCTATTTGGTATAAAATGGTTTTATGGGTAAAGGTAAACTAGAATCTTAAAATATGATACTTAGATGTCCTAGACGTAAAAAAGTAAAGTAAATAAATAAAGTATATACGTCCCACTGCTGGGCACAGGCCTCCCCTCATTTCTAGGAAGGTTTTAGGGCAAGGAAGTGTCCGCCGCGCTTCCTAAATGTGTGTTGGCGAACTTCACATGTCTTCAAATTTTTTTTTCTTATTCTTCAGACATGCAGGTTTCCTCACGATGTTTTCATTCACCGCCGAGCATTTGGTAAATCAGCACTTAAAATTGCAATTAACAATTTCATTGGTGCCGGCGGGGATCGAACCCGGGTTACTCGCGATCTATTATATTTACAGCGAGCGTTGACCATCTGAGCTACCACGGCGAGACGTGATTATTCAAAAATAGACATTTCATTTTCGACTGTATTACTCAAAAATCGTTGCTTTAATTATTATTTTATTAATACTTTTACCAGTTGTGAAATTGAAATGCCTAAGTTATTTTACCTAAATTGCACATATTAAACCATTATTTTGAGATACTTCCATACTACCATAATAATTGCTCTGTATAAAACAATAAACTTTAATATCTTTTAGAATGCAGAGAATTCAGGTTTTAAATGTTGATTACACATGGACCCACGCAGACTGTACATCTTTTATTAACAAATATAGAGAAAATTTTATTTGTGCCAGGAGCGTGTGCCGCCACTGCTACCACGCGGCGGTGGCAGCGCGGCGGGCGCAGAGCCCGACAAGCCGCCGCTGTTGCCGCGCCGCGCCGCATCGCCGCCCGCGCACAGCGGTACGTACCCTCCGCATGCACGGTGTGGCAACGCCGCATGGGCATTATGTTACGTTATGTCGCCTCTACACGTTGGCCAACACAGTGGCGAATGTAGTGGCCAATAGCATTGGCCAACGTGTAGACGGGGTGTTTGGGCTTCATTGGTATGTATTGGAACGATGGCCCGCAAGTTGGCGCGAGATCCGTGTGGTGTCGGTTTTTTACAAAAGATCAAAGGATTGTTGGCGGAGTTTGGTCGCCGCGTCCACACGTTGGCCGCGCGTTTAGTTTGCTACAAGCTCCCAGAGTGATTACACGCATCTGATTAAAATTTTATATTCAAGCTTTGTAGGGTGGATGCCCCAATTACCAGCCTTTTAGTGCCAATTTCAACTTTAAACATTTCTACTACTTTAATTAGCGCGATTTAATTATTATTGAACATTTGTTTTCATCAATAAGCTATTTATCAAAAAATAATTAACGTTTTTTTACAATCACATTATTACGAGAACAATTTTAAAATGAAAAAGAAAATGAAGCATGTCGTTTATACGTGGTAGAACCATGCAATTATATTAGAAGTATAGTTGCAGCACGAAGGTCGGCTCGACCGGGGAAGGACCACGCTCTCACAGAATATCAGCGTAAAATAGTAGCTTAATGATGCTGTGTTTCGTATAGTGAGTGTAGAGAACCAGAGACCCTTTTTAAAGGAAACGAGGCATTTCATCTTAGCCCTCACGGGTGACAACGCATCTGCATTTTGATTCGTAATCGAGGATAGATGTATCTTTCTTTGATGTCTTGGGGCCACAGTAACCACCTACCATCAGGTGCACTGTGTGCTCGTTTGTCACACTATACTATAAAAAAAAACGTCGATTTCTTATAATTTAATCGTGCAAGATTTCGAATCATCATCATCATTACAGCTGTTCACAAGTCCACTACTGAACATCCTCCTCCACAGACTGCCGCAAAGCATGTTCCTGAGCCACTTTGCTCGTCATGAGTTTTTCATTTATGTTCTAAGTTATAATTAGTACCTATTATTAAGGCAGTGTTAGTTATATTTATTGCTATTGTTTTTGTCTTTCTCAAAAAATAATTAAATTACCAAATAAATTATAAGGTGTTTTTTATATACATCAAATATCTGATTAGAAATGCAAGTACATATTTTGCTAAACTTTAAAATCAAAACCCAATTTTAAAACATAGACTAATCGATTATAACTCCTTTAACTTTAAAATAAGTTAAGTTCTTATTAATGGTATTTATTCCAGTTTATGATGCATGTAAAGAATAAATAAAGCTAATTGTATATCGTATATCTATTTACAGCCCCATTAATAATCACTATTATTTTATAATTCTTTTATAAAAACATTAACCCCACACTAGGATTTTCTCCCGTATCGCGCAGGCAGTTTACAAACATAAATTGCACAAGGACACACATCCAGACCCGAAACAATTATTTGTAGGACATACAAATACTTGTTCCGTGCGGGATCAAACCCACGGCGCCCGGCGAAGCCACTCATTGCTGAGCCACTGCGCCACGGTGCTTATAAATTCGTCCGCATATTGGCCCGAACCGAAGTAAACTGAACGACCTTCCAACGTGTGGACGCCGTCACCAACTCTCGGCCAATATATTCGCCACTCCATTCGCCACTGTGTTGGCCAACGTGTAGAGGCGACATTACACTTATAACACACTACTGTACGTACCCCGCGCATGGTGTGGCAGCGCCGCGCCGCCTCACTACCCGCGCACTACAATACGTACTCCGTGCACGGTGTGGCAACGCGCCAGCCAAAGACAGAGAAGTTGAACAATAGACAGTAACTTACATTAACCGATTTACACTTCAATAAGTACAGTAGCGAGTTAATTTGCGAACCTGGCGAGTTAAGTAGAAAATCTCATTTGAACGGTAAGTAATGAGTTAAGTAGCAAGTTAACAATAAAGTTGAACGGGATAGCTAGTCGAGCTATTTTTTGGCGAGCTAAGTGCGAAGTGCTGCCCACTCGCGCGTCTTCCGCCACCCGCAACTAAACTCGCCGCTCGTTCACACGCGCGAGTTTAGTACAGCGCATAAGTTGACAGGATCTATATAGTGTATTATCTATGGACAGGACGCAACGCTTGCGGGCCAAAACGTATATTTGTACTTGTATAAATAAACTCGCCACAAAGTTTTAAGTCAGTGACTTAGCGGTCAGTCGCCGTAGTCATTACCTGAGGATGCCTCGTGTAGAGGCTAAACACGTCGTATTGTCGTCGATGCTGTGTCTTACCTGGAATAGTGGTGTTGGAAGTAGTGGTGCCGGGAGTAGTGGTGCTGGGACTAGTGGTGACGGAGTTAGTGCATGCAGTTTAGGGAGGGCGGGAGGTGCTCTTCAATCCAGGTAAGACACATCATTGTATTTAGTTAGCGGAAGGTTGCGAAGTAATAAATTATTTATTAAGATATGGTTTCTTTTTTGTACTCTTTTCGTTTTACCCTTATTGAATATATAAAATATTAGGAACCAATAAATTTAACTTACACTAAGTTCTTAGACAAAAAATAAACAGAAATAAAAATAAAACCGTCAAAAAACGAAATGTATAGATAAACTAAATGGGTTACAAAATCCCGGCTTTTTTTTTAAAATAGTATATTTTTATTTTCCATGTACAATATTTTTGAGGGTCACGTAACTAAACTAACTGTAAAATAAAACTTTAAAAATGCGTTTATATAATAATATAACTGTAACAAAATTTATATAAGGTTGTTTACCGATAATACGATATCCCAGGTTTTTTTTAAATATTTTTATCGCAATTTTTGCATTCTTTTACCACGCAACTAGACATATTTATGACAGGCAAATCTGTCCTGCGCGCGCACCACTGTCGACCGATTCGCGTTGGCCCTAAACTGTAATTTTAGGGCCAGCGCACTGATCCGTTTTAGTTGTTCGGTCGGCTCGGTCCTTACGCTAGTAATACTTATATAAGTCAATGAGTAGAACTTTAAATTATAAAACTAAACATGTTCGAGATGCTGCATTTATGAAAATTTGCGAAGTTATGAATATTCCTGATTTTAGAGTTAAAGAGGCACCAGCAAAAATAAAAAGCATTAGATCAACATATACAGTCAGGAGACAAAAAAAAATTAATGATTCCATCAAAAGTCGAGCGGGAAAAGATTCTTTATATGTACCATCTTTAAAATGGTACAAACTATACCATGACCGTATTAAAGAAAACGAATTTACACAAAGTATTACGCAAGACAATTTGTTAAGTATAACTATATAGGTACAAAAACAATGTAAGTTGGTACGTTTAATTGTATCATCCTCAATTGCCAGCTTACTGATCCACTTGAACGTGAACAAACACACACTACGCGAACAAAATAATTGGCGTAATTATCACGTACCATCCGAGCATTTTGAGAGGAGTGATAAGAATCACTTCTCGCGATCGGTGCAAGACCATTGAATTGTAAGTCCCTCCGAAAACCCGGTAATATTATGCCTCTGCTAATATCTTCAACATCTACTATCACAGAATCGTCACTGTTGTTTGTTTTTCTGTTCCAGTTATGCAAGGCACAACAAGCCTTTACAATTTTCACTACCCTGGCTGGACTAAATGGCAGAGGTGTTTCGAATATTCGAAATCGACTAACTAGAATACCAAACGTATTTTCAATAGTACGGGCTCGTGACAGTCGATAATTAAATACTTTCTGGACAGTACTTAAATTACTATCACCATATGGTTTTCGCAGATAAGGTTTCAATGGGAAAGCGTTATCTCCAACGATGCAATAGTTTGTTGGCAACAACTCTTCAAGAATATTACTAATTCTGCAGTTTCGAAATACACCACAATCTGATATTTGTCCATTACATCCGATATCAATGTATGTGAAACAGTAGTCGTCGTCTGCTAAAGACAGAAGTACTATGCTGTTTTGATGTTTATAATTATAATAGTAAATTCCAGGTTCGAAAAGGGCTTTTATCACGACGTGCTTGCCGTCGATTGCTCCACAGCACCCAGGAAAATTCCATCTGTATTTGAAACCATGTTTAATTTTTTCCATTCATCATGACTTAGAACCTGTAAAAAATAATATATTAATTTAGTAAACCTTTTTTTTTTTAGGTAATACCTGAATTAGAAGACACAGCAACGGTTACACCTACTGTATATGATTCAAGTTCCTCTAATATTTCTATACAACCATCATCAGCGCCCGTGCGCTTCCGTAAAAGGAATATACGTTGCTTAGAAAATATAATGGATAAAGTGAAATCCGTCACTGACAGAATCAATCAGCCTACAGGTTCAACATCAGAGGAAACTGAATTCGATATTTATGCAAAAAGTATAGCAGCACAATTAAATTCGTTGCCAACAGTATGGGTTTTACAAGCACAGTGCCATATCAATAAATATCTTATTAATTTACGAATTAAGCATTTGACAAATTCTTTAAATATAAACAACCATACTCCCTTTTCTACTACAACCTACGTATCGTCGCCATCGCCGACTGAATCTCACTGTCAGCGAATTACTGACTCTCCAATCCGTACTACACCACCCTATATGTCGTCGCCTTCACCACGAACCATACCCGATCTTCACACGTAAAAAGTTAATATTAAGTACTTCGAAACGCCTACAATGCAACCCACAGATTCTTCCAATGTTGTTTATGTTTTAAAAAATGAACCATCATCGTCTGAATATTCAGATATTTCGATGATAGCTGTGTCGTCCATTAAATAAGAATATGCTTAAATAATGATGATTAGTGCTGTGATTATTAAACTGAAAAGAATTCTTAATAAATATTTCATATAACTAATAAAGAGTTGTCTATTTTTTTACCTTTATGTGCTCCTTCAACGTTTCATAAATTGCATTACAGACTTATGGAATCATGTTAGATATGCTAGCTTTGGATACTCTAAATAAGTGATTCAGGGGACGTTAACTGCATCCAGTGGCCAACATATACAATACCACTTGCAGTTTTATTTTAGATGGTAATGCACATCTCATAAAAGTATCCTTTTTTTTGAATTATAGGCCCAACTTAACTCAGTAGAAATTTAAATAAGACTTCAGACATTCTCAGACTATTTTTAATTCTAGAGTATCTTCTTCAGATAATTCTTTAAATAATTGGTAACTCGCGCCATGTTCGTTTCTTCTATTAATCCATTTTTTTACCCAGTCTTGTGGGTTTTTCACGTTTTGTAATTATTTCATTTCCAACTTCTTTAACTACAACCAATAATATTTCTCTGACTATATCATTTAATTTTTGACGTAATCCTAGATCCATCTTAAACGAAAATAAGAAAAATTCTGTAGTCTTGAAACGTTACACTCAAACGAACTCTATGAACTAATGTCCTTAACTAAACTCGCCACGCCACTCGTTCACATTGTTTAAACGCTACTGCCCACTTAACCGTTTACTGTCAACTGCCCTGTAACTAAACTCGCTACTGTACTTGTCGAAGTGTAAATCGGTCTTAAAGTATATATTAATATTAAGTAGGTTACTGCTTCTGAACGAATTCAAATTTATTATCCTATCGGATATAATACGATACATTATATCATAATATTAGGCGTATATTACGCCTGCCTTAAATGTAATTTGTGGATCAAGAAAAGGCAATGAGGACATTTTAATTCATAGAGTGCTTAGTTAGCTTTTCGCTCGTTCGCAAGGACATGAAGGTTTTTTATTCAACTTTATCTTAACTTACAGCAAACTGCGAACCGCCGCCAGAGCCGCCCGACAGACCGTTGCCAAGCCCCAAACATCATGACCTGTTCAGGTACATAGTTGTATTATTACCTTTTATGCATTATTACGCTTATTACATTATTGGACCTGTCAGAGACCTGAGGAATCATCTCTCCATTTCGTCCTTGGGCAACTATAATAAATTGTAGTAAGAACTCACGGCTTGTGATAGATTGCGTTAAAACCATCTCATAATTACTAGACGTAAATAGAGACCAGAAGTATACAAGACATATTTAATTCCAAATGTCCAAGAGTATGTTATTAAAAACTCGTGAAAAAAAACTATTGCCATTTAGTATTTTAATTAAATGTAGTCATAAAGATAAATAGGCATCGTTTTTTCAAGATTTCGTTTTTGTTACATAAGTAACACGAAAATATGTTAATAAATAAAAAGCTAATTACTTTTCATTTAATTTCTTGTAATATAATTTGTAGTGTTTAAAAAGTTAAAGGCTGGTAGGCACGGGCCTCCTCTCATTTCTGAGAGGGTTTTAATACAAGGAAATGCCCCCCGAGTTTTTTTGTTAGGTCTCAAACATGCAGGATTCTTCACGATGTTATCCTTCACCGCCGACCACATAGTAAATCAGCACTTAAAATTCATCATCATTACAGCCCTTCACAAGTCCACTGCTGAACATAGGCCTCCCCCAAGGCAGGCCACAAAACACGGTCCTGAGCAACCTGCATCCATCGACTTCCTGCATGTCTTACCAGGACGTCACTCCATCTAGTGGGGGGTCGCCCTGCACTATGCCTACTGGTAAGACGCTGCCACTCAAGAACCTTTTTCCCCAACGGTTGTCGATTCTTCGAGCTATATGGCCGGCCCATTGTCACTTCAGCTTACTAATCCGTTGGGCTATGTCGGTCACTTTGGTTCTACTGCGGATACCCTCATTTTTATGTTTATCACGCAGAGAAACCCCGAGCATATAGCCCTTTCCACAGCTCGCTAAGCGACCTTGAGCGTCACACGGCCAGAAGTGATGGACCACGTCCCAGATCTATAAGTCATCACTGGCAACACGCGCAATCTAGTTTTTAGGTTTTGAGGTATACTGACGAGATGTGTCGTAATTTCCCGAACGCTGCCCAGCCAAGTTGACTCCGTCGACTAGGGAAGTCCAACTAATTACCTAGTCGGACTATTTGTCCCAGTTGAACATACTAGTCAACAACTTCGAGCTTAGTGCTCCCAACTACTATCGGCATAGGCGTGACATGGACATTAAACATGATCTTTGTTTTGTCCATGTTCATCTTAAGACCTATCCGTTGGGAAACACTATTGAGGTCGTTGAGCATATACGAGTAGTGCTTACGTCCTCCAGCGATTCTGCCATAATAGCTATATCGTCGGCAAATCAAAGATCAGTATTGTATTTATGCCATTGATGTTAATACCGTATCCTTTCCAGTCCAGTAGCTTGGAAACTTCTTCCAATGCGGTGGGGAAGAGTATCGGGGATATAACGTCACCCTGTCTTACACCTCTCTGCAGTTGGATAGGTTTCGTACTCTGGTTCTGTACTCGGACAGCCATCGTAGACTTGCTGTACAAGCACTTCAGCACTTCGATATACCGACAGTCAACTTGGCACCGCTGAAGAGACTGTAACATTGCCCAAATTTCGACGGAATCAAAGGCTTTCTCATAGTCCACATAAGCCAGGCAAAGTGGCAGATTGTACTCTTCGGTCTTCTGTACAATCTGTCGCAGGGTAAGTATGTGGTCTATGGCACTGAAACCTTTTCGGAAACCGTATGTTCGGGAGGCTGGAAGTCGTCGAGTCGAGTCGACTCTCGAAAACAGCACATATACGCGGTTCAGAAGAGAAATCTGTCTGTAGTTTTTCAAGAGAGCGTTGTCGCCTTTCTTGAAAAACAAAACCACCGCACTGCTCCACACTCCCAGAGTAGTGCCACCATGGAGGATGGAACTGAAGGGCTTCTGAAGGACTTTAAGTACCGGTGTTCCACCCGCTTTCAAAAGCTCCGCTGTAATTCCATCCTCGCCTGGGACCTTGCCGTTTTTAAGGTGCTGGAGAGCCATTTTAATCTCGCTCAGAGTGACATCTGGGATATCATCGGAATAGTGTCGGATAAGACTTGCTGTTGGATAGTTACTCACACTTGCGTGTGGCCCCAACGATGATGTGTACAGCTCCTCATAGAACCTCTCAATCCCACTCAAAATCTCGGATGTCCTGAAAACGATGCTGCCACACCCAGTCTTCAGCTTAGAGAGATGACTGTTTCTGGCAGACAGATCTCTGGCAAAGACTTTGTATCCTGGTTCCGCTCAATCGCTGCTTCAATGGGAGTTATATTGAGTTTGTAGTCTCGCCGACAACTGCAGCTTCATCTCCCATCTAACAGCCATGTGATTAGGCGTGTGATCGTAGAGTTTTTGTGTTCTTCTGCGGTGGTTCTTGCAGAACTTAGCTTCGACCGCATGTACAGTTTCCACAAGCTTGTCATTTATATCGTCCACTGCATTGAAATCATCTAGACACTGAAAACGGTTTTGTAACTCGAGTTGAAAAGAGTCGGGTCTTTGGATAAGAGCACGAGGGGGACGGAGCGTTGACTTCATCAGACGAGACCTCTCCAACTTAAAGTTTAGGTTCAGTGTGCCTCTAACCATTCGGTGATCGCTGCCAGTTTTCACCCTTGCGATCACTGAGACATCACTGAACAGTTGCAGTCTGGTCGTCATATTGAAGTCAACCTCATTTTTTATCGAACCGTCGGCGCTCGACCAGATCCACTTTCTGTGGGGCCGCTTATGAAAGAAAGAGCTCATCATAAACAGTCCCTCTTTCTCCATGAAGTCGGCCAGCTGCTGGCCCCTTGGGTTCCGTTTCCCTATCCTAAATAACCTACCTTCACAGCTTACCGTTTGTTTTTGCGCCTAGCTTTGCGTTGAAGTCTCCCATTAACACTGTATAGTGGGTTTTGGAGGAATGCATGGCTCTAGAGATATTCTCATACATTTCCTCCACTACTTCATCGGGATGTGCCGATGTTGGTGTATAAACCTGTATTACCTTCAGCGAATATCGTTTGGTGATTCTGAGTATAAGGTACGCAACCCTAGTCGACACACTCGCAATATTTACAACGTTGTTGACGAGAGACTTGTGGACGATAAATCCAACACCTCCTTGGGACAGATGGGCGCCCTCCCGGTGATAGAACAAGTTGCCGGATTCGAGAATCACCGTGTCCTCCCTCGGATAATCCTATAATATTCCAGCGCAACTTGTCTATCTCTTCTTTCAGCTCCAGTATCTTCTCGTCAGTCCTCAGAGTGCGTGCGCTGTATGTTGTCAGGTCGAGTCGTTTTAGGTGGCAACCGAACCTCCACCGGAGATTCTTAGCACCCCCTGCCCCGCCGTTACCATGGTTGCCACCGTAGCCAGGAATAGCGGGGCCCTCGGGGACTGGGGCCGTCTATTTGCTTCGTTGTTCATGGGGGGTATAGATCAGGAAGATGTTGCAGCCTATCTTCTGCCTATTTCCCTCTGTCGCCTTTTACGACACCTACTGGAAGATATGGGGTAATGGATATTCTTAACCGCCACTACACGGCAAATTTACAATTTATAATTTAATTAAATTACAATCAATAATTTAATTGGTGCCGGCGGGGATCGAACCCCGGGTTGCTCACGTACTGTGAAATTTAAAGCGAGCGCTTAGACCTTGATACCACGGCCATGGATTTTTAGTGTTATTGTTTTGTAAATTCAATGTTAAACATACAATATTGCTATCACCATAAGCGATGTCTGTTATTATATTTACGTAACATGATATTATCTGTATGTCACCGTTAATACATTAATGTTAGTTGTTATTGAATGCCTTTTGTTTCAAACGAAATGAGTTTAAAAATACACTGTGATTTTTTAAAGTAAAAATCAAGAGATGATTCTCTTATCCAGATTTTAGACTTGTAAAGAAGATAATATAATTCACTTGTATGTAGATAATTATGTACGTATATCCGATTCTTCTGTCCAAACTTTACTCCTAAATTATAGATTGATGATCATGTTCTACCAAAAACTACAATCGCAAATAATAATAATAAGTAAGTTCAATATCACATGAAAGGTGTTCGGTATATATAACTCAAACGTTGGCGAATAAAATTGTATTAGTTATATCATTACAGTAGTGTTGTTTTTTAAATTATAATTTATTTTATCATACTGTATGGTTATACGAGTAATAGTTAAAAATTATTATACTTAAAATTTGGATGTTTTATAGAATGTCTAAGTTGCATGTTATGCTAGTAACTTTTATAAAATATACGATATCTAAACTTGCTTGTATCATATTATATCAATAAAAAGTTCTGTATTTAGCAAAAACAGGTCTAATATTTTTGGTTGTTGACCACGTAAGTTGACTTTTGTACTCGTATATCAAACTAAACCTTTATCCATTTTTTTTAAATAAATTTTACTGTTGATACCTGCCTTTTCTGCCTCAATGGTGTCCGTTTAGTGGTAATAACTAGCGTGATAAAATGGACCTACTTTTAGTGTTCACCTCTATTACCATTACAACTTCTAAAAGTCCACAGCTGAACACAGGCCTCCCCAATAGATTGCCTCATATGGGGGATTTTGCCATAGTTGCCAGGTGGATTGGCAACCGCAGTTTTTTTTTAATTCAGCTGTTATCAAGAAGATGCTGCTTCATCTCCTGTTTTACTTTCCCTCTGTTACCTCTTACGACACCTACGTGGACGATATGGGCTAGTGGGTATTCTTCATTCTTACATACTCATCTGTAGCTTTCTTTGTGTAACTTTGGTTGCAGGTGTCCATGAACTGTACTAACAACTTATGATCGGACGAAAAAAAACTTATTGCTTTTTTTTTGTTACCAACCATGTATTTTTTGTTTTTAGTTTACGTCATATAAGTGACATTAGTTTAACCGTGTAGTACTGGTGTAAGAATACCCACTAGCCCGTCCCGCAGTTGTCGTAAGAGGCAATACAGGGAAACTAAAACAGGAGATGGGCAGTAGCATCTTCCTGATAACAGCTGAATAAAATAAACTGCGATTGCCAATCCACCTGGCAAATATGGAAAAATCCCCCATATGAGGCAATCTATAGGGGAGGCCTATCCCGGAGCTAAAATTAACAACTTTCTTCAACTCAATACGTCTTTATCCGAACTGACTATAAATGACATTGTGGTAATAATTGGTGGTATAAACGATACTGACACTGTGAAGTGATAGATCTGGGAATATCAGATCATTCTGCTTAAGTCTTAAAATGTCCTGTTAACAAAATTCAGCAGTGTGCAGACTTTAATAAGTTGCAATAGTAATAGAAGTGGAATTAGTTGACAATTCTTCCCTAAACAAAGTAATAAAATTCGATTCCATTGTCAGGACGCCAGCCATGTCGCCGAAGCGTTCGCCAGCCCCCGCGCCTCCCATAAGTCCGCTGACGCAGTGCAACAACCCTGAACAGAGGTATGTATACATTCAATTGTTCATTTCTTATTGTTGTCTTGAAGGGCGGACGCTAATAGCCAGATGAAGCTGGAGTTACAGCCGTGTAGTAGCGTCGTAAGAGAATTCCTCTACCCCACATCATCCTGTGGCGACATGGGAAAACTGAAACGGAAAAAGGCAGCAGCATCACAGTTTTAAGGTCTTACAGTTGGTAAATTAATGTACATGTGCAAAGCAACGGTGGGGGTACTGCGGGGCGAGGGGGCTAACCTTGTGCCTGCGCACTTCACCGAGTCTGATAGGCAATACGTACAGTAGGCGCCAGCTTGTTTTTGTAGTACTTATTTAACTACTTTTAAGTGTCGTTTTCGAAAAATATAATATCTGTAACGATGAATTACTGTTACAGTTATATGAGTTACGTAAAATTGATTGACGGCCATGTTTCTTCATTTTTTTTTTGGATAAAATTATTTATCCGAATGCGAATACAGTACTAAATTAAATTTAACAATCACATAACTGAAAACATCTATAAAAAAAGTGTCACGAGAATATTGGGCAATGCAACACTTGTAAATGTGTTTTTTCTCGTAGCAATTATCTTATTTACAAAATAATTATAACTTACAAGTATATACATATATGTATACATAATTAACGCACATCCTCAGACACCCCAATTAGTATATTATATTATAATCAGCACTGAATATTTATCAAATTAGTTATACTAATTTCGGAAGAATGTTGTGGTCACAGTACAAATCCACCAACGCAAAGACTTTAACATACTTGAAATAAAGTTCATTTTTCTTTATTTTTATTAATGACAGAATTAGTAATAATACAAATAAAACTGAACTCTTAAAAGTCTTATTACCTTAAGTTACGGTCCATTTCAGTTTGTTTTGACTGTACAGATTTAGTCTGACTATAATTTACGTAGTTTTAATTATTTTTGGGATAAAAAATTACCTATATTAAAAATGATAGGAATCGATTCAGTAAACGATTCTGAACAACCTACTTTCTCAAAGTGCGTTAATTATGTTACATGTTGTATATAATGTTAATATATTATAGTGAGTATTATAACATCAAAAATTATTTTTTGTTATATTATGTCATCATAACCAGTCAAGAAATAATAAACACTCCTGGTATAATTCTTCACCAGTCAGTGAAAGAAACTGTTAATTATACTGACTATGATATTTTTTTGAGTATAATCTATAAAGCATTGTCAGCCCCATGTTACAAATGTATTACTACGATAAGTTATTTTGTTTATTACGACGATAACTTAGCGAATATTTTCGGAATCGAAGATATTCACAAAATTTTACGTGAAACAACTATTATAATGGCACAAGTTTTCGCCAAAGCCTTTTCTGTGTAGTGACTTCGTAAGATAACACCGTGAGTCGTTCTAATATATGATTTAATCTTATAGTTTCCAATAGATAGTGCTACGTCGAACTAGATGTGAAATGCCCAGACTGGCGTCGGCAGCAGCATTAAGGCGATATTATACGAATCAACCAAATTGAAACAATTTACTTAAAAAGCATTGAAAATTGCATATTGAACGACTTTACCAATATACACATATACCTATCATTTAAATGACATTCAATGTTCACAACGCAATGCGATGTCGTGCCAACTCTTACGTGCGAGAATTTTGTTAATGTGCCACTATTTAATAAATAAGTTAAATAAAAAAAGAAAATCTTCGTGTTGTTGGGTGCGTCCGTGGATTTCGAGAAGGATAACTAAGGAGCCTCAAGCACCTCATTATTAGAATTGGCAGAAGAAAATCCAAATTTATATTTGAACCATTTGCTAATGACGGAAAGTCAATTTAATGAACTTCTTGAAAATTGCGTGACAGTCAGACAAGTATAACCTATACTTGTCTGACTGTCACGCCACTTCAAACCCATTTTCGAAAATCCATGTGCGCAGGCGAAATAGGTGCGCGTGCGTACGCTTCGCTGTCGTGCGGTGCGCGGAATGAGTCTTTCATTTAATCTTCTGTATACACGTTTCAACCGCATTGAACAATGACCAATATTGCCACCATTGTATTGAAAGGGTTCGGTGAATCTTAGTTTTCAATGAGATTGCGCAATCGCATTGAAATGTATTTAAATGTATCAATGCCATTGAAGCAATTAAATTGAAAGTAGTATGGAACCGAAATTGAATCGTGTAATATCGCCTTTAAAGAAGCCTGACGTCTGACACTGTGATCGTCATCCGCCTGCCAAGCGTAGCGACTAAGCCAAATCCCAACTACAACTGGAAAGGGCCATCAGTGCACTTCTTTCGGCTGATGGTGAAGTTTTCGCTCTAGCGTAGACCCACTCGTTTCTGCCAGTGCCCAATGTAACGATTTAGAAAACTAAACAAAATTGTATTTTTACACATATTATGTTTGTTCTCTGGTGAAAGTGGCTGTAGTACATAAGCCCTCAAACTCTCAACACACTTTATATTAACTACCTCTGAATATTTCAAGTTTGTTTTGAAATAGGTACTTACATTGTACTGTACTGGACATTGGTTGTTACAAATTTTTTGTTGATTCTTATGTGGGTCACCTGACGACAAAAGGTTTTTCTTACTTATCAATAAGGTTGATTTTCATGATTACCATCATTATAAAAATGTTGTATGATTCTAGAACTGCGGCTTTCAACTTTCCATCGGCGGTGTCCCCGTCTACATCACACCATTGTAAGTAATTTTATTCATTGTAAGAGTAAATATTTTTTTTAAATTTATATTTATAATACTATAAATATAATATATATACTACTCTTTTATACTTATAACTTTATATATATATATATATATATATATATATATATATATATATATATATATATATATAAATCAATTACTGTCCGTTAGTCTCGCAAAATCTCGAAAATAACTTGACCGATTTTGATGAACTTTTTGTATGTATTTGAGCGGGAGTGGGGTCCCTGGATGTTTAAAAATTCAGTTTGATCCGGTAAGTGGCGTTGTTGTCGATATCCAGAAATCACTCTTGCAAAGCCTGAGCGAATCTCTAGTATTATAACAAAACAAACAATATAAAGTAGATGTAAATAAGTATGGTATGGTATATTATATAGATAAGCTTTTCATGAATAGCTTTTTGAAGAGATTGTTTATATTACCTTCTTATTCATGAGATTATGTCATCATATCAGACTATAGTCATGCTATGGGGGAGACCGTTATGGGCCACCCCATAGCAGAACCAGTACGATGGTATGGGCTCTGGACTCGAACATTTTTCAACATTTAGTATGGACAACTTTCGGAATGAACATTTCGAATTGCGAGCCAGCAAAAGCTGGAGTATCTATAGAAACTAAAACCTATTCACTTCAATTTGAGGTTTCTTCAAAGCAAGTGTGAATATGTTTTTGCGAAGCAAAGCCAGTTTTCTTTACCGAATTTAGCTATATTACCTATTACCTGTAGGTTGGAAGGGGTTCACGTTTTTCTGTAACCCCCCCCCCTCGTCGGTAGCACCCAAGGGATCATTTTTACCTAAAAAAAAAATTTTTACCTAAACCTACCTGATGATTTGTGGATCCTGTGGCTCATAGACATCTACATTTATCTTCAATTAAGAATCAAAATGCAGATGCAGGACTGAGATGGAATGCCTCGTAAATTAAAAAGGGTCTCCAGTTCTATACACTCACCATACGAAACACAGCAGTATTAGGCTGCTATTTTACGCTGGTATTCTGTGAGAGCGTGGTCCCGCCCCGGTCGAGCCGACCCATTCGTGTTGCAACCACAATATAACTGCAGCCTGGCTCTACCACGTAAAAATTTGTTATCGTTTTAATCGCGTTTGCGGTAATAATAAATAATGGTTTATGGTATATTATATATCCACCTATATGCGACTACAGCAATGTGCTTTGCGTTAACACTAATGAATACTCACAACGAAAACAAAATAAAAATGACGTACAAACGTACAATATAGTCGAGGAATTCCCCGTAAAATATAAATGAAAAGGGTTGCTAACTTGGGAGTTCCCTAGAGTTTAATTTAAATAAATAAAAAAACAATGTTACGTAACGCGTTGTTCGAACTGCCCTACCGCCCCTGTAGCGCATCGTAATACTTGAACTTGATATGTAAAATAATAGAAAATTAGTATTTCATCAACAATAAGACGGTCACAAAGCAGAACATCATTGGCGAGATGAAAACCTAGTCTTCGTTGGCTAAGCTATCTCGAAACAATGGGAGAGGATCAACCAGTGAAGTGAATATACTTGTGAGTGTCATAAGGAAAGGTCCTACGTGACCTTGAACCCGAGACTGGCAGGAGCTGGCTTAGGACAGAACTAAAGCCATGTATAAATGCAGACAATTTTGACGACAGTAAGTCGTAGCCAGCGTTAGCAAGAAATATAGCTATAACACTGCGCAGCAATTTAATGTGACATGCGAGCGTTTGCATGGAATAGAGCACGCGCCTATTTTTTGGTGCTTGTGATCCGAGTTAGCATTGCTTGCTTCTCTCGCGCCATTTTTTCGATTCGTGTTAACTTGTCATGTCAATCGTCGGCGCGCTTTTTTGAGACTCCTGTTGTCATCACAAGAAAATATTGGTTGACCCTGCAGGCCGTCCCTGGAACTTTCCGCTCATTTCAAATACAAAGCGCTCCAAATTTCACCAAATTATGTTGCGAAATCTCGAAGTTATGTTAAAAAAAAAAAGTTTTTTTTTTCAAATTCTATCTCCTTCGATATCTCACGAACGAATGACCTGATTTGTATTGTCCAAACGGAATTTGACGTTGTTTTTTGAGGTTAAGAGCTGATTATTTTTGAAATCGATCGGTAAAGCCGTTTAAAAGTTACTCAAAAATAAAGTTTTTCAAAATTTTTATTTTTGAGATTTCTGAAAATCTACTCGTCCGAATCAGTTCATATCCTCACCAAATCTATTCCACATTGAGATCTTTAGAACGCCGCGTACACGTACATACACGTACATACACGTACATACATACATACATACATCCGTACGGACGTCCACGTGAAATCAGTCACAATAGCTTCCTGGGATCTCAAAACGTCAAGATCTGATGAAAACTCGATTTTGGAAAATCGGGGTGAAACCAATAACTCCCTATTTTTGAAAATTTTCAATTTTCTTAGTGGGAAGTTAAAAACGTAAAACGGAGTGAAAGATTGACGATGAAATTAGCACTGTGTAAACTATCCTGTAGCGTGCTGGCAGTCATTGACAGTGAGATTCTGGAGCCGCGATTTTTTTTTTAAATAAACGTTAGCTCCACGCTAGGATTTTCTGATGCGTCGTGTATTAAATTGCCTTCGTATAGACTTGCCTTAAATGGCATCTTTTATCAGAAGCCAAGACTCACATCGGATGATTGCGTTAAGTTAGTAAGTCAGTAAATAACAGTAATCATTTGTTGCAGCGACGGAGGGGTGTAGCACTTCTCCCCCGTTGCCGCCGCCGCTGCCGCCGCGCCGGCGCCGGGACTCCGCGGCGCCGCCCACCCCGCTGCACCAGGTACCACTCCCACGACCCCACGCCACCACCCACATCCACATCCCACTACATCCACTATGTCATCACTATCATCACTAACACACAACTTCCAAACTTGAAAATGCAACTGAGACCGTCGTAAATATGTCTAAAATACGACCTTTAAATGTTATATTAACTGACGTCAGACATGTTGCCTTAACGTAAAAACATCACTATATCAGGCGACGTTTATTTTTGGAAATTTGCAATTTCAGATCGTTTTTTTCGACTCGGATTTTGACGCATCTAAAATCAATTTCCGATGATTTTTTTTAAAACGTTCGTGTAAATCTTAAACTACTTTCTTAAATATCGTACATTGTTGTTAAATTCATTTTGCTTTTTAACTAAAACAAATTAGTATCAATTATCTCACATCTCCAATAATTACATACGTTAACAATACATTAAATTCAAAATATCACAAAAACGTGAGAGCTTTAGTATGTGTGCATGATAGAAATAGAATTGTTACATCTACGCTAGATGTCGAATAAAATATACAAAACCATATCCAAAATATTTCATTTAAATATTATTTCGATTGGATTTATAAATCTTTGATTAAGAATCAAAATGCAGATGCATTGTCACTCCTGATGACTAAGTTGACTGGGAAGACTGGAAAAGAGTCTCTAGTTACCTGCACTTACAATTAAAACATCAGTATTCTGCTGCTATTTTATGCTGGTATTCTGTAAGAGCGCAATCCTTCTCAGTTGTACCGGGCTATTCGTGGCACTACTATAGAGCTGCGCTATTGCTATACATAAAACATATCCTCATCATCATTACAGCCCTTCACAAATCCAATGCTGAACGTAATTCTCCTCCAAGTAATTCTTCCCCATCGGTTGCCGGTTCTTTGAACTATACGGCGGGCCCATTGCCACTTCAGCATACTAATCCGTTGGGCTATGTCAGTCACACTGGTTCCACTTCGGATATCCTCATTTCTAAGTTTATCACGCAGAGAAAACTCAAGCCTACCCTCTCCATATTTTGCTGAGCAACCTTGAATTCAAGCAAACAATCAATCAAACGCTTCATCTATATATCAGTCTATATATATCTAGGTATAAAACATTTGTTTACGCTTGGCATAATGGGCAATGAGCGATACGTGCGTTCTATCTATAGCTTGCTTATGTACGCTCTAAATATGCACTATTCTTTATACAGTTTCTATAGAAATGTTGGTTCTGTCACTAAAGATTATTCTATGTTCGTCAGACGTCGTGGAGCGAGTCCGGCAACATAAGCAGCGGCGGGTCTCCCGCGGGTGCTGCTGTCGCAACTGTAGCCACCGCAGCAGCAGGGGCGCCGCCTCCGCTGCCGCCGCGGCCCGCGCCTGCGCCTGCGCCCGCGCCCGAACTGCTGCGGCCCGCGCACTCCGCACTTCTGCAGCGCAGGCACCACACCGCCGCGTCAGTATATACGCACATACACGTACACACGCACGCGCATGCGCAATACATAATACATACAAACGAATTTCATTTCATATTGATTGCCTAGCCAGTACACAGACTCACACATGCATAGTGCGCACGCCTGCTATCGCCACGTTAGAACACACGCTCACTATTGCCGTAGTAATATACACACACCCATCGCCGCGTTGGTACACTCACATATACACATGCTCATTATCGCCGTGTTAGGTACACACGCACATATACATAGCCCATCCTAGCGTTAGTACACAAAAATGCATTTATAGTAGTATAGTTACAGCCTATATACGTCCCACTGCTGTGCACAGGCCACCCTTCATTTCTGAGAGGGTTTTAGGAAAAGGAAGTGTCCGCCGCGCTTCCCCAATCCGTGTTGACGAACTTCACGTCTTCGAAATATTTTTTTTCTTATTCCTTAGACATGCCGGTTTCTTCACGATTTTTTCCTTCACCGCCGAGCACGTGGTAAATCAGCACTTAAAATTTCAATTAACAATTTCATTGGTGCCGGCGGGGATCGAACCCGGGTTACTCGCGTTGTGTTATATTTACAGCGAGTGTTAACTATCTGAGCTACCACGGCTCTTGACGAAAAAAATGCATTTAGAAACTAATTTTACTCAAAAATGTATCTAGTTACTAATTATCTGGTCTACGTATTCCACGCTGCTGCAACGATGTTACCGAATTGCTGTGTTACACATATTATACGAACAAAGAGTATGTCCATCTTAATTATTTAACTTACTATATCCACAGAAACGATACGCTTGTTAGGCACAATTTTTCTATAATTTTAAAAAAAGTTCATAGAGCAATCACTTCGTCCACGTTTTTCTGGTGCATGTTTGCGGATTTTACATGTTTTAAAAAATGTTTTATTTCTCAAATATGCAGGTTTATAAGATGATCTAATACTACGATGGAATGTCTCACAGCCAATAATTATATTCTAATCTAATTTTTACGCGTCAAAGAAATACTTCCACCTTTGACTGTCGTAGGAAAATTGAAGATTTCATTTCGGGCAGGGTGTCAGGCCGGGGAGCGGCCGTCGTTCCGTGTGGTAGTACAGAGTTATTCTTTATTTATTGTAGTATTTCGGAACTTTGATAGCGTGTTTTAAGCTTCGGTGCGCTTCGATTGCGATGCGACGACAGCGCCGCCACACACCTGTCATTAAGTTACTATTGTTATTCCTTTTTATTTTATAGAATAATGGTAACCAACGAGCACTTAATCTATTTGATGGTAAGTGAATAATACTGCGGGACATAGACAGCTACATCTATTCCCAAATAAAAATTAAAATGTTCATGCGTTGCGACCCCTAATGACTAAAATGGAATTCCTCGTTTCCAGTTAAAAAGACTCCGGTTTTTTCACTCACCATACGAAACAGCAGCATCAAGCTGCTATTTTACTCTAGTGTTCTGTGAGAGCGCGTTCCTTGCGCGGTCGAGCCGAGCCATTCGAGCTACAAGCATAATATAGCTGCAGCGTGACTCCAGCACTTAAGATAGTACTGAGTCGTTCCAGGTATTTTGTAAAACGAAACGAAACCGTTTTTTTTTGAAATGAGAAACAGTTTAAAAAAACTTCCCGCCAGTGTACGTAACGACTTCACCATATGTTTGTTTACAAAATAATAAAACGAACTTCCTTTCATACTTTTTCAACCGTTTTTGTTCAACCGTCTACAACCAAATCTGAATTGTGTATGGATATAAATAAGATTTATTTTAGCTTTAATCGTAACGTCAAATCAAAAGTAGTTACTATAACTGGTTTCTATTTATACGACAATAGTTCATAAAGCAATAGTAATAGAGTATTAACTTAGATCCCATCTATGAACCTACCTAACGAACATGTAGTTTGTAAACCTTTTGCGATTGAGACAGTTCCGAGAATGAAATGTAGAGCTGTATTCATTTCGTTCGTTTTTAAACCTAATGTTGGATCTTCGAGAAACTGTTCGTTCGTTTTTCTTTGACAAACTGTTTTTGAAAAGTGTTTCTGAATAAAACGCCCAGTACTAACTTAAGATGACTCATGGTAAGTTGTTGATGGTGAGCAGGCTTGCGCCGCGCCTGCCGCCCAAACCGGCAGCGACCGTTGCGCCGCGCACCTAGCAGCCGACGCCCGCCGTGCCTCCCCGACCCCGCCGCGCCGCCCCGCCATCCCGCCACACCTCCACACTCTAAGCCACTTTAAGCCAAATACACCCATTTACAGTTAGCACTGGCCGCAGTTCACACCGATGCAAACGTCAAGAAAGACGTCTGTGTCGAGTAAAATTAACTAGTGTCGAGGCGTTTGATCTAGTACAAAATCAACCTTATACTGTATTGTTATTCTATAACTAGATGTAATATACGCGATCGCGCCTACCTATAAGCCAAAAACGAACATTACTTGTATACATCGACCAACGATAACTTAATATAACTTGTGTTAAATTACAAAGTCGGAGGATTTTGACTGGTGAATTGTAAACCGAGTTTACAAAATAAAACAAGCAAAGGCACAAACTACTGATGGTTTTATGTATTGTTTTAGAAACAACAATGTTTTTGTTTATATATTTTTTATGATTCCATGACGCTATATATAGATGTTTGTATTTATTTTAAACCACAAATTTAATATGGTATTGTCGAATTAAATTTCATAACTTCTTAATATCAAAAGGATTGGATAGAATTCACTTTTATTAATGGTTATTTAAAATATAAAGTAAATTTTCTTCCTCTAAATTAATTTTATTCTACAGTTATAAAGTTTTTACCTCCAATGATATATTTTTATTTACATCTTTCCTATCAATACAAAAATGGATTTTATTGTACAGATATAAAGATTTTACGTTTAATGATTTTTCTTTTTTAAGGAGAAATTAACACTTTAAAAAATCTAATGCTGTCGTTTGCTACGGCAAATACATTTTAGTATTTTATTGATCTAATTTTTGTCTTCCCAGTGTTACCTGTTTTTTTTATATCTTACAAAAATATATTAAAAACGAACAATAATTTGAATTTAATGATTTAAAATATATATGTATAGATACAACAAAAATATTATATAATTTTTAGTTAAATATTGTACAGACATTCCATTTAATTATCTTTATTATTTTATGTCTAAAAATAGAGCAGGTGCTTGAACTATTTAATGTCTTGACTGTGGTGTGATTGTCGATTCATTAACTAAGTATTGTCATTGATTACAGTCCATTTTCGGTTGGCATTGCTAATACTGGCTATTTCAGATTTTTTGTTTATTACTTTAAAAAAGAAGGCAAAGTCGACTATATTCTGTGACCATACTTTAAAAACATGTACACACTAAAAGTATTCCCAAACTTTAGTCAACAAATCATTAGCTGCCGGATTGTTTATAAAAATCTGCATATATCACTGTTATTATCTCAAAATATATAATATACTTTTGGTCCATTAGTAATTAAGAAATAATTTTCGAGAAATCCATGACATGAAGCCATAATCCAATATTGCAAAGGACATTCAGAATTCTTTGTAGGACCTGTGCAGTGCCAATAGTAGTTCAAGTATGTTTGTGGCATATAGACATATAAATGTTGACATAATTAATAAAATAAATGTAATTATCGTATTAGATTATGTAACTATTGAATAAGTTCATGAGTGTAGCATTTATTGTAAATATATGTGGCATTATGTTGCGTGAGTATATGTCTATTGATGAATTACTATGATATGTATGCACGGGAGACACAAATACCCATATATTATATATGTATACATATTTTTTCATTGAAGATTAAATATAAATAATTGTTTCCCAGGTGCCATAATTTCAGTATAAAGTGTAATGTAGATTTAATCAAAATATTTACTGATTTAAATATTGTTCCATGTTGTATGACTCGTGACTTACGTTTGACGTCTTCAGATATAATAATATCAGATATTTCTATTACATTTCGACTAGACGCTTGATACTGGACGTTTGGAATATGACATTAATTCTTTATTAATATCAATATGAATGTAATATTTTAAAATGTTTACTCTAAGTTATTCGCCGACATTAACAAAAGAATTTATAAATTTGTTGATTCAGGTTATTGTTGTGATCATCTACGTAATATACGCGACGTGAGTCCAGGACTTTGTCTCTATTTTTTGGTGAAATCTATTTTACGTCTAGAATCTAAAATAGCAAATGTCGTCTTATTTTTTTGACCTGTACACTCGCTAAAAATACAAAATTTTATTGCCTGTTATCAAATGAATAAGTTTGAAAGTAAATAACTAGTGCAAATACTCGTTTAGTTAAGAAGTGTATCTAGAACCTTCTAACCGCTCATTAGGAAATATTTAAAACGGTATCTTATATTTCTTGTTTATCTTTCTCAAAATTTTTGGTTTTTCCTTGTCATTGTTAAATTTAAAAACGGATAACTGTTACTCCTTTATGCATAGACGTTTATTTTTAGCCTAATTAATGGAATAAGCATACAAAAAAAATATTATGCGTCCATAAATAATCTTTGTATCCGTGAGTAACACTTGTATGTAACCATCCATCAATCTATCCATTGTAGCCTATGAAAGCCCACTGCTGAAACATAGGCTTGCCCCATACATATTTTCTGACATTGACGTTTGTCAACCGCAGGTTTTTTTTTTCAAAATTACTTTGAGTTGATTAAAACTACTTATTAACCTATCACTCACTGCGCCCGCCATAACAAAAAACAGCTTTGTACCGAGGCGTCCGTCGTCACCTCAGCTGGCGGCACTTGTTTTAAATATTTATGTTTCTCACGACCTTTCATTTATGTTTAAAGAGGTTTTAGTTACAGTTATTTAAAGCCGATAAGATTTTCGATAAGTAGAAACAATAACCATAACATATAAATGTTTATTTTATTTTGTACAGCTCTTTGTTTCTAACGGATCTTGATAAAGTGTACTTACTGACGATAAATTTTATTTTATGAATGAAATATCGTAAGTTTTTATTTTATTTTTATGTCCTTACAATCAATACAACATATTCTTTCTAAATGAACCGAAATTATGCATGTAATAATTATAATATTTCTACTTTTTCACTTGCAAACATTTGCTAAAAATTCGACAATAGACAGTTTGCGCGCGCTTACTAAACTCATTTTCAAAACCTTTTTGTGTATATATTTTATATCGTCTTCCTTTATTTTTCTTATACAATCATATAGATATAACATTTAGCAATTACTAGTAAAAGTATTTACTATGGTATTCCAATAATAAATATACTATTATTATCATAATCTTATTAGAAATCTTGACCGTTACGAATTGTTCGCGTAGAGGTTTTTTTTTCTACTTTTTTATCAATTGAAACATAAAAAGTTACTATTGTTGTAACTTAAATCATTCAAAAACATTGCGTAGTAAAGATAAATAACATTACTTACAGTTTTTTTTGAAAGAAAATCCAACTAAAATCACAATCACAAAACTTCAACGATTACGCAACCAACCTCACCGGCACGCAAAAGCGAATGGCTGTTATATTTGATGATGTCTATGTAACCGAATGAATATAATGCTACAGAATATTCTTTAGTTCGTTAAGAATCGAATGAAATAGTGTTCAATCGAAAATATACTGTATTTTTATATCAATTAATGACGAAAATAGCAGCACGTAATGCGGACATGTATACATGTCCTCTGTACTTAGCGGTCACAAAACTTGGACCTGTCAACATGTCCACGGTATCTTAGGGGCCCCCTTACGACACGCACGGGGCGGCGGAGTGAGAATATCCATTCCTTGGTACATGTGTTTCTCTATTTATTTGAGTTAAGTGTAATTACATTTGTTGCATCATTATCTTTATCCGTAAAAGTTTACAGCTGTACATGTGGCCTCTCCGGTAGCTTTGAGGGTTTGCGTTAGTCATCACGCTTGGCGAGTGATGATCGCAGGAGCAGACGTGACGTTGCTGCCCGCTCCCACTCTAGCGTAAACGATATATGGTTATTTCACCATTTATCGAAAAGCATAAATGTCTGCCGTTTCCCATAGTTGTTACTGGTGGACGTCGTATCCACAGGACGACATACCTTATAGTGCTGCCGCATGGCAAGAAATAAAATATATATCTGCAATAAAAATTATTTCCTTTAAAGATCTGCTTTTGCCTTTACAAAGTCCTGTACTGATGACGTCAATCTATAACATCCAATATATTTTGTTTTCATATGAATTGGATAATAAGTTTATAATGGTGAAACTTAACATTAAAAAGTGTAACATTCGTCAACTAGCATTATCTATTTTTTTTTTGAGTTATCTATAGTTATATACATTGACGAGTGACTCTTGACATTGTACGTTGTTATATGTGACATCAAATTATATCTATAATAAATACTCACTGTACTTTTATAAATTGAGTTTAGTATTTTAATGGATTTTAGTAGCAACACAAAATGTACAAATTAACTTCCAAGAATTTATGTATAATGAATGGTTCCTTCAAAGGAATAAAACCACAATGTACGGCCTAAGCGTGTGTGGAACACCTCTCGCAATTATTAATACATTTACAAAGAAACGTACAGAATAATTTTTACATTAATACTACTAAATGCTATTGAGAAATTCATTGTTGTATGATGTGTTTTACACTCTACAAATGCATAAGAGAATTTATTTATGGTGATGTAAAATAATTAGATTTAATATTCATATAGATTTTGCAATAATAAAAATAATGCATTAACACAAATCATAGTATTGTCAGTCATTTTCAACCGCAGACCTAACTTTAAAACTGAAACAAATTTCCTACGCAATTTCTTCCTAATTTTATATAAACTTTTAAATATATTAGTGGTGCAAATGGTAGGTTTTTGTCTGCAGTTGGAATAGACTCCCGTGTACATAAATTGTATAAATATATTAGTTGTTAAAAACAAACTTCCTGATAAGATGCCATAGCCTTTGTGATAGCATTGCAAACTTCATAATAAAGAGACAAACCATAAAAAATACATTGTGTCGCTTAATTTTAACAAAAGGACGAGCTTTGGTGCACGGTTGCGTAGGTCACTATATTATTCAGTGTGCAGTTTTATAGTAATTAGATGTATGTGTTGTAGTACGTGCGAGAACTATCTGCGTTTTTAAAAGGTTTATAAAATGATTCTACAGGCAAATATAATAGAAACGCACCACCACCTCAAAAAAATGCGGCAGTCCATTGCTGCACATAGACCTTGTCAAATGCAGGGACTTCATTTCGCGTAAAATATTTTATGATAATACGATATTGGAGCATACTTCATTTTAGAAAACCATTTTATTTTAAACGTTATTGCGAAGCTGCCCGTGATATTTACTAGAGATGTGAATCGATTTTAAATAAGATTTCGTGCCTACTCATTTGTGGCGGATAAAAAACGTGCAGAGCGTACGTTTACGTTATGGTTCAGTATTAGATATTGAAAACAGCTAACCCTAGCTTACCTAGTGTCAATATTTGCAAAGAATAATAATTTACGGGTCTGGTTGAATCGTTCTGGCATCTCTAACACTGGTGCATATATAAATATACTGAATCACCTTTTTTTACCGTCTGGAAAAAATAGGGTGTAACATGTGAACGGAGTAAGAATCCTATGGTACTGATACTATACAGAAATAAAAACAAAAATTTTGAATTAAATAAATAAATTCAAATCTATCGAAATTCAAATCATATCCACTTAAAATTGCAATTAACAATTTCATTGGGCCGCCGGGCGGTCTGTTTGTTCGCGTATTATGAAATTTACAGCGAGCGCTAATCATCTGAGCTACCACAACTACCTTATGGACTTTCCGAGAAATTGTACAATTGGATCACCAGTTTTCTTTCAAATCGAACATCAAGGAGCATCTTACCTACATGGCATGTTTGACCTTGTCACTTCGCAGGATCACAGGCTCAAGGGCAGTGTTAAAAAAATTCAAACGTTTAATTCAATTTTTTTTTTTGTAAAATATCAGTGCCATAGGCTTCTACTCCATTTACGTATTACACCCTACTTTTTTCCAGACGGTAAAAAAAGTCTATACAGAAAAAATATATACATACGATGCAACGTCATAGCGGCGACTTAGCATCTTGGTGTAAGATGCAGCGTTTTTTGTCTACAGTTTTAACGTCTAGCGTTAAACTTAGTGCTCCTGCGGGGCCACAAAATACTGCGTGCCCATGGCAACCAATGTTGCGGTGCGTCATCAAGCCTCCAATGTTACGCATAATGTGGCTTAGCTTATAAACCTTTAAATAACGCAGTGTTCTATCGATAGTATGTTTCATACAAATTATATATAAACACATTCTTTATATAATATTCTTAAGAAAAATATGAGTTTATATGGATGTTGAATCTTAGATGTTATACAATGTTATCGGCCTCTACTGATCGAATTTCTCGAGTACGTTGCTATAGAAAGTTTAATATCGATGATTTTACTTAATGGGCCTAAGAAAATTATAAAAAAAAAGTTAAATGAAGGCGTAGAAATTTTAATAAGCCATTGAACTCGCGGCATAGTGAAATAAGTGATGAACATTAATAAACTGTGTTGCCATTATATTTGCTGCTGTTGCCAGTTCGACGTTGTAAATAATGACATGTGATAGTTTAATCGCTCGTAATAAAATGTTCGAGTTGTGAATTACAATACATAATAATTGTGGTCATACTACATTTTTATGGAAGTAGTGTTACCACAAGGGAATAAAAGTGACCATGGATTTGTATCATATTTCTTTAAGAACTATAAACGGTGCCAAATATGGTGGCTAAATGTATTTATGATAGTAAAGGAAAAGAAAAATTGTATTACATATTAATCATTCATGATTTCAATATTGGCAATATGTTTATCAAAATATATGCATATATTAATCCTAAAATGAGAGATGAAATTAATATATATGGTCACATTTGTTCCAGCGACCTAAGAATAAGAAAAGACCACCTGTATAAATATTAGTAGTTGTAAATATAGCGCTGATGCGAAAAAAGTATAGAACGTACATTATATACACAGTTATACACCGTTGTTTTATTTTCAAATATCTATACCATTATTAATATAGTATCTGGAGTATTTTATACTCTTATACCTCATCCATTTGAGCACGTTTCCGCTGAAAATGAGACATGCAAGAAAAAGACATTCCGACTCATCTTCGCTTTGTGTAGCCTAGAAGAAAGTAAAATGTCTATGACGAGACAAGGTTCTTGCGTGAAAACACTGACCTCTATGTGTACAAGTACGCTGGACTGGCAATACACCGTGGCATGATGAAGCGATTTGATTTCCGCCATTTTGGCGCTGACAGCAGAAGTGTACGTCCACGGAACTAATAATAGGGATAAGACAGTGTACCAAATTATATCGATAAAAATTCTGTACCCTACCTATACCTAAATAAAAATACTCTTGATAGATGGACTCTATGGATAGATGGACTCTACCCGTAACGTCTGTTCTATTTATGTATCATATTAATATAATGCCATTATCATTAAAACCCTTCACAAGTCCACTGCTGAACATAGCCCTCCCCCAAGGAATGTCACAAAGCACGGTCCTGAGCTACATGAATCCATCAACTTCCTACATATCTTACCATGTTTTGACTCCATCTAGTGGGGGAACGTCCTACACTTCACCTGCTGGTACGAGGCTGCCACTCGAAAACCTTTTTTCTCCATAGGTATTCAATTCTTCGAGCTATATGACCGGTCAATTGCCACTTCAGCTTACTAATCCATTTAGCGATATCGGTCACTCTGGTTCTGCTGCAGATATCCTCATTCCTCCTTAGTTTGAACCCCTGAGCAGAGCCCTCTTCATAGCTCACTGAGCGACTTCGAGCTTCCTCATACGGCCAGCAGTGAAAGCCCTCGTCTCAGATCCATAGGTCATCACTGGCAACACGCACTGGTTGTACAATCTAGTTTTGAGGTATTCCTGACGCAAAAATGTGTTGTAATCTCACAAACGCTGCCCAGCCGAGTTGAATCCGTCGATTGACCTGTCGGTCGAAGTTGAACTTACCTTGTCGCACTATTTGTCTCAAGTAAATATACTCGTCAACAACCAGCTAAATGCTTCTAAAAACCACCGGCATAGGTGGACACTTTTGTTTTGTCCATGTTCATCTTAAGACCTATGGCTGGTAGTAGCTACAGTAGCTTGAAAACGTCTTCCAATGCAACGGTAAAGTATTTCGGGGATATTACGTCAACCTGTCTTACACATCTCTACAGTTGGTTTAGTTTTGTACTCTGGTTCTGTACTCGGATAGCCACCGTAGCCCTTAGATCATTCAAATAAAAAAATTATTTACATTAAACTAACTACACAAAATAAAAACATAATTTCGAAAATAATTTATTGTCAACCGTTCATTTAATTCTAGTATTATAAAAACCAAATGTGCTGCTATAATAGTCTATCTGTAGACAGTAAAATATTTTCTACTATATAAAAATTTATGTTTGTTTGTTACTTTCTACGATGCCATAAGGTTCATCAGATTGCGGTAAAACTTAGTCAACTTATTGGTTGCACTTGTGCGAAGGTTATACGCATGGTACAATTAACTGACACTAGGTGGCGTGCGTATTATACTGACTATTTATTTGAAAGTTATATATCATTCTATTTCAATGATTGTATTATCATTCCTAATTATACAATGTAACTGTTCACATTTTTAACGATATTTCCACAAAAAGAAACTGAAATTATCATACAGTCCTACTTTCCGTGGTATCGTCCCAGGAATGCTGGCTACGTGTCCTTTCCGAATGGCTATACTTAGCCTTCAAGCGAGAAAGCAACAAACTAAACAACTTCCTATTACCAGCAACGATGATCAGTCGCAGATACAGTTTTTTTAGTAATTTAAAATAAATTTTAATTAAAGCACTCTTTGTTTCAGCAGGATCCAATTGCCTTTTAACAGAACAATCATAAAAAACCAATGCGTCTTTACAATCATGTAAATCATTACATTCGGAATCAATGCCAAAATCAACATAACCACACGTGACACCATCACGGCTGCGAGAGCAACTTTTCTTTAAGCTCATTTCGTCTATTATGAAAGCTAAAATTAGTTTTCTCCATTCTGTTTTGCTTGGTTACTTTTAAGTTGTAAAGCATTAAAACTTTCAACTAAGAACCCCAGATTCGAATCTACAGAGCTACACTAGGAGCGTATTACCCGAGGATGTGGTAATGCTATATTAAAAAAAAATCTGACGATAGCGTATGGTTTTAGTGAGTAAAAATGGAGAGTTATAGCAAAAGCTCTCAATTCCGAGGGATACTTAGCACAGCCTACGTTTTTACCGGTATTTAATATCATTCTTTTAAACAATTGTGGCTTGAAGTCGTCATACAGATATAATAGATTTGCACAGTCATCGTTAATTAATTTTCTTCTCTTTAATTCAATAATTACATTACTTAAACAAGTAATGCTGACCTTTAATCGTTTCACATGTTGCGATTGGACATTTACACGAGCTCGTGTGTTTTTCAAAGATTTCTGAACTCGTTCCAATGCCTTTTTGGATGATCTAGGGGAGTATTCATAAAGATGACCATGCTTGATATTATCACAGACTTCTGAAATAGACAAAACCTTCTTTTAAGTGACAGTCTGTTCCCGGCAGCAACTTGTGTTCCGACCTATATACCAAATTTAGATTGATAAATAACACGAAAAAACAACAATTAAGAAAACTACACATGACATTTGCCACGGTTTGCTTGTAATAAAAAAAGAAAAGAAAAATCAAGATATCAACATAAAAAAAAACAGGCCAAGAGCGTGTCGGCCCACGCTCAGTGTAGGGTTCCGTAGTTTCCCATCCGTCACAATAAGTGTTCCCACTTATGAGTTTGTACAAAAACTGTTGTTTCCATCCAAGTTCAAAATGATTTTCCTAGAAAGTCCTTATAAAGTTCTACTTTCCGGATTTTTGTCATATTTTCTAAACTTATGGTTCAAAAGTTAGAGGGGGGGGACACATTGTTTTTTTTACTTTTGGAGCGATTATTTCCGAAATTATTGACATTATCAAAAAAATTATTTCAGTTTACTATATATATATATATAGGGGTTTACCCCTATTCATTTTTAAATGCCTTTCCAACAATATATCACACGTTAGGGTTGAAATTAAAAAAAAAAACCCTAATAAAACATTTTTTTCCAATTTTTATTTTACCACTTTGTCGGCGTGATTAATACACATTTCAGCAGGTACCAAATTTCAGCTTTCTAGTGCTAACGGTCACAGAGATTAAGCGAGGACGGACAGACGGACAGACAGACATGGCGAAACTATAAGGGTTCCTAGTTGACTACGGAACCCTAAAAAGAAGAACTTCTTCGCAGGGTCTTAATCTCGGGCAGCTCCATGTATTCTGGAGGCAGCAACGTACCGCCTTCCATAGTTTCAAGATCAAAATACGGATCACCTTTATCGGCGCATATTGCATTAGCTCCTAAGCTTTCCAGCTTCGGCAGTGCCACATATTCTGGAGGGCTTGACATATCGCAATCCATGGGTTCTTGATTTTTTTTATAAAGAATATTAACAATGCTATAAACATTACTAATATTTCCCTTAACCACTCGTGGTAAGCTTAAATTGCTTGTGTTACGAGTGGTTCACGCCAGTAGTCGAATGGCGGATTCGAACCCACGACCTTTTTGAGTTCGCGGTCCGCAAGTCAGAGTATAATAGCGACAGTAGCCTAATGGCAGGGCCATTAGGCTACTGTCGCTATTATACTCTGAACCCTTTTCACAATTTGGAACCATCCATGTGCTCCCGAGTATCTGAAATCCAAATTTCAATACCGTTTACCGGGAGTTTCTCATAATTGTTCTCTCCGTTCTTCGGCTAATCTTAAGTTGGCCAGAAACGATGGCCGGAATTTGTAAATAAGAAAGAAACTAAGGTAGAGCTACTACGAAGTTAAGGCACAAAGTTAATTTTGAGACACGAGAAAGAATTAAATCTCTAGACTCGCATTTACTAAAACCCCATGGTGTTCTACATGGCAGCCCCTCCTTAGTTGCTGACTTCTACTCCCCGTTTACTTTCTCAGATACGGCGCACCAGAAACACAAGAGTAGTTACGTTGTACTAGTTCTGGCTCACTGAGTCAGAAGTGGTACAAGTACAACGTTCGTCAACGCACGATCCAAAAAAAAAAATTTGAAAAAAAAAAGGTTTTGGCATGCTCTGATCACGAATCGGCGGTCCATTTTTGCGTAGGATGATGTGCAGTGATGTGGAGATGTGCAGATCAATTAACTCTTATCTAATTGATATCCGGTTAAGGCCTCCACCGTCATTAGCGCTCCATTGTTCTTATCTATTTATCTATTGTTCATTGAATACCGTCATTATCTATTCTTCCTCAGCGTGGTGCTATTGTATTGTACTCCTTTGTTAAAATTTTTATTTACAAAATACAAAATCTTATTATCTATAAAATAGGAGCGAAACATCTCATCCACTAAAATATCGTTGTACAATGTGTTCCCTGTAAATATACTCGTAAAACTATGCATTGAACATCCCTGAAACTTATATAGCAAATACATTAAGCAATATTCGCCACAAACTGAAGTCCACTCATTCTGAATCCTATCAACATTCCAGTTCCATCTTTTACAATTCCTTTTTAAAAACTCTAGATAATATCGTACAGGTGCTCGTCCAAATGAATCAAAATATTGACCGACGTCATTCGTATCGATATATAAAGCTACCCAATGTGACCCTGGTTTATCATCTGTATCCAAATTGCATATTATATACGTTGGTACGTGGGTGTACATTGGCAGTTTATTGGCAGCATAAGCATTATTTTCTAGAGTGGGGTGAATCTTTTTCAGATGTTGTTGTACATCTAGAGTATCCATGATATTACTGCTATTAGTAGATTATTATAGTACAATCTACTCAATGACTAACATAGGAATGATCAATTATAGTGATTTATAAATATTAAATTGCATTATTTCGTGTTATACAAAACGTATTTGAGTCATCAATACACTGAACAAGACGCGACACGAAGGAATGTTGAGATAAGCAACAGAATGTGAGATAAGCTTGTTGACGCATAAAGTTACTATCAATTCCACTGCAGAAATTCTTTAGATTAGAATTATTACTTACTGGTACTATATAAGACTAAGCAAGTGCAGTCATGGAGTTAGTGTATGGTCGTTTGACCGCAGTGGATCTATCAATACTACATTTGTGTTACTTCAACGCATCAAAGGCCATGGATGTAAGTGTTTATTCTATTGACAAACTTACTTTTCTTTCTGTTTATTTCTTACGTGTGTATGATTTAGTGTTAACAAATTATATTTAAATATTGTGTGTGTGTATATGATTAAGCCGTGGTAGCTCAGATGGTTAGCGCAAGCTGTAAATTTCACAATACACCGGGTTCGATCCCCGCCGGCACCAATTAAATTGTTAATTGCAATTTTAAGTGTATTCTATTGACAAACTTACTTTTCTTTCTGTTATTTTCTTACGTGTGTATGATTTAGTGTTGACAAATTATATTTAAATATTGTGTGTGTATCGCATCTACGAATACAGACAATAGAGTAGTTAAAAAATACTTTTTTAACAATGACAGTCATTAGTTGATCATTAGTGAATGTGATTCTGTTTACTTAAATTACAGGAAGACAAGAGCAGAAGGAAGAAATGGGATGATGGGAAGTAATGAAGCATTGTTATGTGAATTTTGTTGAAACAAACATATTTTTAGTCACGTGTAAATACTTTTAACATTTTGGTTCAAAATGACACAAAACCTAAAAAATATTAGATACATCATCGACATGGACGGATTTTACATTACATATCCTCATAAACATTTTCAATGTAGAGAAATGGCTATTCTAGACGTAAAACTATCTAATAAAAATGATGCGTTTATCGATCATTATTTGTTTCGGCCAAGTTATCCTTTCAATTATTTGTCACCAAAAGACAAAAAACTGTTCGTTATTGTGAAACACACGTGCACGGCATTCCATATTTTGATGTGACCGAAGAATTAAAATGTGCCTACAAACAAGAGAACATCATCCCCATATTAAATTGGTATATTAGAAATTTGTGCAAAGACGAAGTGATCGCATACAAAGGTGGTTCAACAGAAAAACAATTTTTAAAAATGTTGACGACGAATGATAGAATTTTTAATACTTATTGAAGAATACAAATGTCCAAAATACAATGATTTGGTAAATGTCATAAATTTAAACAAACGTTATGTGTGTAATAATCATATATTTGCAAAAAATAATCACAAAATTTTACATTGTTCTTGTAACGAAGTGTGGGTTTTTTACAAGTGGTTATTGCTTGAAAATAAAATTTTCAATTAATCATAAATTTTGTTTGATTTCCCCAAAACATTAGTTATAGTACACAATATATATTAATTGTTTACACCAACACTTTCATTTTTTATTTCACCCCTTAGAACTTTAGACGTGTGTAATGTTTCACTTTATCCATCCGTTTACTGCTATTGTGGCAGGACCAAGTGGATGTGGGAAGTCAAATTTTGTAACAAATTTCATAAAATCAGTTACAGAAATATGTAATTGTGATTTTAATCAGATCACATGGTGCTTTGATGAAATGCAACCTTTATATAATTTATCAA
Organism: Parnassius apollo; assembly: GCA_907164705.1. Lineage (NCBI taxonomy): Eukaryota > Metazoa > Arthropoda > Insecta > Lepidoptera > Papilionidae > Parnassius > Parnassius apollo. The sequence goes on from CAJQZP010000220.1 coordinate 9,171,467, forward strand.
ATGTTAACTATCATCAAGGAATTCCAAATCTTAATATGTTTGATGGTGAAAACCCACATCTCGTTATTATTGATGATCTAATGAGAGAGTCCGATGGAAGAATTGTGGATATATTTACAAAAGGTGGGTCATCACAGGAATCTCAATGTATTTTATTTAACACAAAATTTATTTCATCAGGGTAAAGAGCAAAGAGACATATCTTTAAACTCAAGTTATAATATATTTTAAAAACCCTCGAGATAAAACTCAAATAAGATATTTGTCGACAAGTGTCACCAGATAACCCAAAATTCATTGAAGATGCCTACAGGGATGCAACTCTAGAGGCACATGGATATTTAATAGTAGATTTAAAACAGAATACCAATGATTTTTGTCGTATCAAGACAAATGTCTTCCCATTTAATGGTTTCTGTACAGTCTACGTCCCCACAAAAGAGTTTAAATACACCAAGAATCAAACAATTCAAATCATTGCTAAGTGATGCATCGTCGACTCACAACGCATAAACATTTGCTAAACGCTTTGCATACGCTTAAACCAAAATATCAAAGAGCATTACTTAAAAAGTGTGATGAAGAAGAAATTAACTGTATTTGTGAGTGTATTCATAACGTTTTACAAGGAAAAGTACCTCTTAAAGATCAAGATAAACAAAAATTGAATAAACACAAAAATATACTCCGTAAACTAGTGCGTAAGTGTAAACATAAACTAAAAAAAAATATAATTATACAAAAAGGAGGGGCTTTCTTACCAATAATATTAGGTGCAATATTGAGTGGATTAGTGAGTGGACTAGCCAGTTAACATGGAAAATGCAAAGAAAATGATACTTATCGAATCTGGATTGATTGAAAAATTAAATCACGAAAATAAGGTTAATAGTAATTTATCTCGATTACATATTGAAATGCAAAATATTATGAATAGTAAGACGGAAGACCGAAAGAAATGGATGTTATATTTACAAACACTGCAAAGATACCTTCATTTTATCGAAGAGGATCGTCAACCACTCAGATTACCAATTTATTCTGATACACCTAATGAAGATTCAAATAAGTCTAAAATTGGTTATAAAAATAAAGATAGAGATCTAAAAACTTCAGTTGATGCTGAATCTTTGTTGGAGGAGAATCGATCCATTAAAAGTAAAGAAAATGATGAAAATCCACTTTACACACCAGCTCAAATACTCAGTTTAATACCAAAAACTTATAATAAAAAGGGACAGTTATTATTAAACTTAGTTGAAACAAGTAAAAGTAAAATACATTGGGATAATGAAGGTACAGTCATAATTGATAATGAAAAAATTCCTGGAAGTAATATTATTGATTTAATAAATGATTCACTAAGACCCTTAAAAAGAAGTGATCCAGTAGGGTGGGATAGATTTGCTGAAGCATTACAAGATATTAAAGTACCACTTACTTATATTGGAAATCCAAAGAGATGTGAGTTTATTAACCAACTTCAAGCAAAAGATCTGAACAAACCCTCTGAGATTGAAGTTCAAGAGTTTTTTACACCAAGTAAAGGAGATAAAAAATCTATAACTAAAATAGAGTTTTCTACACCGAGCAGTAGAGATAAAAAGTCTACAACTCAAATACGTAAAAAAGCTTGAGTGGGAAAAATGGACCCCGTACTAGAAGAAATTAACAGGATTTATTATGATCCATCTAATCCCGCTGGTTTTGGTAGTATTGATAAATTATCAAAAGCCATGAAGGGTAAAATGAATAAAAAGCAAGTAAAGGAATGGTTAAAATCACAAGAAATATACACATTACATAAACCCATTCGAAAAAAATTCCCGCGTAATAGGTACATTCTATCAAATATTAATGAACTGTGGCAAGCTGATTTAAGTGATATGCGAACTTATTCTCAATATAATGATGGTTTCAAGTATATACTTTGTGTTATTGATGTATTTAGTAAATATGCTTTTGCAAGACCAATGAAAAAGAAAAACTCAGAAACAGCTAAAGGATGTTTTGAAATCATATTTACTGAAAGTAATTTAACACCTACTCACATACAATCTGATAAAGGTACAGAATTTGTTTCAAAAGATGTACACAAATACTTTAAATCAAAAAGATTAATTACTATACCACTAACAATCCTGACATTAAGGCCAGTATTGTTGAACGATTTCAAAGAACACTAAAAATGAAAATGTGGCGTTATTTCACACATAATAATACTTATATATATATAAAATTAAATAATATATATATATATATATATATATATATAGATGTTTTACAAGATTTAATAATCTTATAATCACAGCTTTCACTCTAGTATTAAGATGTGCCCATGTGATGTAAATTCCAACAATATTATGAATGTTTGGACTAATCTTTATGATAGACGGTCAAACAAACTTTCTTTAGAAAATCCTAAACCAGATTTCAATGTGGGTGATTATGTTCGAATAACTAAATATAAACATGTTTTCCAAAAAGGATATGAATCAAATTGGAGTGATGAAATATTTATTATATCTTCAATAATTGATAGATCTCCATGGGTTGTTTATACAATAACAGATTTACAAAATGAACCAATAGTTGGTACTTTTTATGAAAGAGAATTACAGAAAATCACTTGCAACCCCACCTCACAATATAAAATAGATAAAATAATTGACACTCGTTATTCAGGTAACAGAAAAGAAGTATTAGTGAAGTGGAAAGGTTATCCAGATAAATTTAACAGTTGGATTTTAGCTTCTAGTTTAAAAGAAATATGAATAAAGAAAGTTTTTATTTAACTTTGCTCAGCAATAGTTCAATGGAGTACTTTTCAACGAAATTACCAAAAGCTATTAAATTAGAAGGTGAATGGTCGGTTGGAGTTGTCGAGTTTCAATATCCATGTACCATGTTTACTGTTCAAGATCATGAAAATGTTATATACATTACAAAATCTATGTTAATGCCTAATGAAGATAAACCATCCATAGTGTACTACAAAAAACATATTCCAGCTACCAACTATGATAACGTTGAGCATATTTTAAGAGTGTTAAATGGTATCGGAGAGAACTTGAAATTTCGCTATGATGAAATAACAAAATTTGTGCCTATTTCTGTTTTGGATAAAAATATAACATCCATAACATTATCACCCAAATTAAGTTTACAACTAGGTTATGAACCAAATAAAAATCTCCTAGAGAGAAATTTTGGAAAGTGTCCTGCTAATTTACACTTAGGGTTACCATCTCAACTATTTCTATATTGCGACATTATCGATCCTCAGATTGTGGGTGATGTTATGACTCCTTTACTAAGAGTCATTTCATTAGATCCTACAAAATACATTTATGGTGCAAATAAAATGCACGTTTTCTCTCAACCTCACTACTTACCTGTTATGCGAAGAGAGTTCGATACGCTGGAAATAGTTATAAAATCGAGCACAGGACAAAAAATACCATTCCAGTTTGGAACCGTGTGTATTAAACTACATTTCCGAAAATTATAATAATGAATTCTCTTCGTGATCATCATAAATGTCCATATGAAAATTATTATACACATCAAGCTGGGTCAGGAGTTGGAGTAATTTATAAGGGTTCACCATACCAACGCGGTCATGGTATTGGGAGCTTCTTAGGGGGGGTTATTTAGATCAGTTTTACCTTTACTTTCAAGTGGTGCTCGAGTGATTGGTAAGGAGGCATTAAGCGCTGGAGTAGGACTTTTATCGGATATGGTTCAAGCGCGTCCTATGGAAGCCTCAATAAAAGATCGTCTAAAGCAAGTTAGTACGAATTTAAAACGAAAGGCTGATGAGAAAATTGATCAATTTAACATGACAGGATCTGGGTATAAAACTAAAAGAAAACGATTGACCTCGTTCATTCCACCATTAACTGCTAAAGTGAAAGCTGCGAAAAAACTTGGTCTAAAACCAAAAAATATCAAAGATATATTTTCAAATTAAATATGTCTTTCCTTCATAATCATTCTTGCGAGTGCGTTAAGTCAGAATTGGATTTGTTTGCACTACCGTCTACACAAACTAGCATTGAAAATGGATTGTGGATTCATTATAAACCAATTTCATCTCTTGGTGATGATGGACCTATCGAGTTTCAAGTTCCTGGGACAGGCGATGACTACATAGATTTGTCTCATACATTACTCCACATAAAGGCAAAAGTATTAAATCAAGATTCAACTAACTTGATATCTACTACAATAGTAGCACCTGTAAATAATTGGCTGCATTCACTTTTTAGTCAACTTGATGTTTATTTAAACCAAAAACTTGTATCACCACCTAATAATACCTATGCATATCGAGCATACATGGAAACCCTTTTAAACTATGCTCCTGCTGCTAAACAATCTCATCTTACTTGTAGTCTTTGGTATGATGATACAGCAGGAAAAATGGATTCTACAGATGGCAAAAACATAGGATTTGTTAAAAGACAGGAATTGATTAGTGAAAGTAAGGAAATAGAAATGATTGGTCATCTTCACGGTGACATTTTCAACCAAGATAAATTTTTAATTAATGGTGTTGAAATGAGTGTTAAATTGGTTCGATCAAGAGAGAGTTTTAATTTAATTGCTGGGTCAAACGATGTAAAGTTTAAAGTTTGCATTACGGACGCAACTCTTATTGTTCGACGAGCACGAATTAATCCAAGTGTATTACTCGCACATCAAAAAGTTTTAGCTTATACCGCTGCTAAATATCCTATTACTCGAGCTGAAGTAAAAGTTTTAACAATTCCATCGGGTGTTCAAGGAAAAACTCTTGATAATATATTTTTAGGACAGGTACCCAAAAGATGTATAATTGGATTTGTGAACAATTCTGCATTTAATGGTTCCCTTACTAAAAATCCATTTAACTTTGAAAACTATGGTATTAATTCTTTCAGCTTATATATTGATGGTCAACAAATACCTTCAAAAGCTTCGCAACCATCTTTTAATAATAGTGTATTTACATCAGCATATCATACTCTATTCTCGGGAACTGGTATTCACTTTCTTAATGAAGGAAATGGAATCTCTTGTGAACAGTATGCCAAAGGTTACTGTCTATTAGCATTTGACTTAACTCCTGATTTATCAGCCAACTCATCAGCTCATTGGAATCTCATAAAGCATGGTAGTGTAAGATTAGAAGTACGATTTGAATCCTCACTAATACAAACAATTAACTGTATAGTTTATGCTGAGTTTGATAATATTATTGAGATAGATAAAAACAGAAATGTTACTGTAGACTATAGTAGTTAAGGTTATAATATGTGTTGTGTGTTAGATTTTATGAGTTATGTGTAATGCATTTTGTGTGTATGTAACTAGTGAAACATTATAAAATTAAATAAAACAAATTGTATGCAATATATTATTTTTTATTTCTTTATAAATCTTCTATTTAATCTAATACAAAACACTGTTCGAGTTTAAAGTTACATCGGACTCTCTCATTAGATCATCAATAATAACGAGATGTGGGTTTTCACCATCAAACATATTAAGATTTGGAATTCCTTGATGATAGTTAACATTTGGTAAATTATATAAAGGTTGCATTTCATCAAAGCACCATGTGATCTGATTAAAATCACAATTACATATTTCTGTAACTGATTTTATGAAATTTGGTTACAAAATTTGACTTCCCACATCCACTTGGTCCTGCCAACGTTTCACAATAGCAGTAAACGGATGTATAAAGTGAAACATTACACACGTCTAAAGTTCTAAGGGGTGAAATAAAAAATGAAAGTGTTGGTGTAAACAATTAATATATATTGTGTACTATAACTAATGTTTTTGGGAAATCAAACAAAATTTATGATTAATTTAAAATTTTATTTTCAAGCAATAACCACTTGTAAAAAACCCACACTTCGTTACAAGAACAATGTAAAATTTTGTGATTATTTTTTGCAAATATATGATTATTACACACATAACGTTTGTTTAAATTCATGACATTTACCAAATCATTGTATTTTGGACATTTGTATTCTTCAATATTAAAAATTCTATCATTCGTCGTCAACATTTTTAAAAATTGTGTTTCTGTTGAACCACCTTTGTATGCGATCACTTCGTCTTTGCACAAATTTCTAATATACCAATTTAATATGGGAACATTTTAATTCTTCGGTCACATCAAAATATGGAAAGCCGTGTACGTGTGTTTCACAATAACGAATAGTTTATTTGTCTTTTGGCGACAAATAATTGAAAGGATAACTTGGCCGAAACAAATAATGATCGATAAACGCATCATTTTTATTAGATAGTTTTACGTCTAGAATAGCCATTTCTCTACATTGAAAATGTTTATGAGGATATGTAATGTAAAATCCGTCCATGTCGATGATGTATCTAATATTTTTTAGATTTTGTGTCATTTTGAACTAAAATGTTAAAAGTATTTACACGTTACTAAAAATATGTTTGTTCCAACAAACTTCACATAACAATGCTTCATTACTTCCCATCATCCCATTTCTCCATTCTGCTCTAGTCTTCCTGTAATTTAAGTAAACAGAATCACATTCACTAATGATCAACTAATGACTGTCATTGTTAAAAGATTTTTTAACTACTCTAGTATTCGTAGATGCGGTACACACACAATATTTAAATATAATTTGTTAACACTAAATCATACACACGTAAGAAAATAACAGAAAGAAAAGTAAGTTTGTCAATAGAATAAACACTTACATCCCTGGCCTTTGATGCGTTGAAGTAACACAAATGTAGTATTGATAGATCCACTGCGGTCAAACGACCATACACTAACTCCATGACTGCACTTGCTTGGTCTTATATAGTACCAGTAAGTAATAATTCTAATCTAAAGAATTTCTGCAGTGGAATTGATAGTAACTTTATGCGTCAACAAGCTTATCTCTCATTCTGTTGCTTATCTCAACATTACTTCGTGTCGCGTCTTGTTCAGTGTATTGATGACTCAAATACGTTTTGTATAACACAAAATAATGCAATTTAATATTTAGAAATCACTATAATTGATCATTCCTATGTTAGTCATTGAGTAGATTGTACCGTAATAATCTACTAATAGCAGTAATATCATGGATACTCTAGATGTACAACAACATCTGAAAAAGATTCACCCCACTCTAGAAAATAATGTTTATGCTGCCAATAAACTGCTCATGTACACCCACGTACCAACGTATATAATATGCAATTTGGATACAGATGATAAACCAGGGTCACATTGGGTAGCTTTATATATCGATACGAATGACGTCGGTCAATATTTTGATTCATTCGGACGAGCACCTGTACGATATCATCTAGAGTTTTTAAAAAGAAATTGTAAAAGATGGAACTGGAATGTTGATAGGATTCAGAATGAGTGGATTTCAGTTTGTGGCGAATATTGCTTAATGTATTTGCTATATAAGTTTCAGGGATGTTCAATGCATAGTTTTACGAGTATATTTACAGGGAACACATTGTACAACGATATTTTAGTGGATGAGATGTTTCGCTCCTATTTTATAGATAATAAGTAATAAGATTTTGTATTTTGTAAATAAAAATTTTAACAAAATTAGGTAATGTGTTTTATTGATGAGTCAGATTAGCGTGTAGATAGGAACAAAGGAGTATAATACAATAGCACCACGCTGAGGAAGAATAGATAATGACGGTATTCAAGGAATAATAGATAAATAGATAAGAACAATGGAGCGCTAATGACGGTGGAGGCCTTAACCGGATATCAATTAGATACGAGTTAATTGATCTGCACATCTCCGGAACCGTGCATCCTACGCAAAAATGGACCGCAGATTCGTGATCAGAGCATGCCAAAACTTTTTTTTTTTAGGATCGTGAGTCGACGAACGTCGTACTTGTACCACTTCTGACTCAGTGAGCCAGAACTGGTACAACGTAACTACTCACAAGCCACACCATCTGCACTATGGACTTCCCGAGCCCGATATGTGAATGGAGCCTGGGAAAAACGAGCACGTGGAAGCATCAATTGGTGCAGTCTCATCAAAGTCGCGAAAGATAGTCGAGTGGCACATTGCCAATCGCCATATCAACATTCCTCTTCCCTTACGACTCCACCTCGACTACAGCGGTACAGGGAGAGGAATCTCCTCTAGCCGCAGCCCACTAACACAAATCCAACGTGGCTCGACATCATCAGGCGACCTTACGACACTTGATTATGGCCCTTGAGTTTGGTGGAAAATGAGGAAAGAAGAAATAAAAAAACATTCGAAATAATAATTTAATACTTTTATATTTACTGGTACTGGTAAGATTGAAGAGAAAATATTGTCGGTATACTGCACTTTTTCAAAGTGGTGCAGTTCTCATGTCTAATAAAACAGTCGTCTGTGAAATGTTTGGAACAAATATGATCACTTTGTTACAAACGCCAATTCACGATATTTATGCTTTTAAGCCATAATTTTAAACTAGGTTCAGTTGGAAACCTGTTACACATTTGATAATCATCTGTTGTTGGCGACTTTGTTTGTTAACAGATATGGGTAGGAAAAACATCGATAAGTATTATAGACAAGCAACTCGACAACCATACCACTTCCCTTTTGGTAACGAGTTTTACAGATTACGCACACTCTCATTATTAATAAAAATAATTCTTATTATGTAACTAATATTATACACAATCAAACAACATAAAATACTTTCGTTTTTAGTTTAAAAGTTCAAAATACAAACTTATTAAATAAGACAAGAGACTTTGGCATATTATGTCAATTTTATTTTTCAAGACACCTTTAGCGGCGCTTCAAATTGGCACAGTCATTTTGTATTTATTTATTTATTTATTTTCCACTATACAATTATCTTTACTGGTTTATCACCTAATGCGATAATGTAGACAACTATTTTACCAACTCCAACTACACAGTTAATATTTAAGCTAATAATTTTCGATTATAGATATGTAGGTACTTATTGCTATTTCAAACACGTATCTATATCACAGCAGGACCATAACTAATTTCAAATAGAGCTCTTACTATGAACCCACCCAGAGTACAACAAAATATATCTATGTCTTCCGCTATACGGTTGATGATACGGAGGGCGCGCGTAAAGGGCGCTTGTCACCAGCTTAGTGTGGCCGCGCGGCACAGCTAGCAGCTGCGGCCGCCGCCGCCGCCACACGTATCTGTCCGGAACACATATGCGCACTTGTTGCAATACGTCTGGATTGTGAATCTTTCCCCTCATCACCTTAAAGATATATGAAACAAGCGCTAAATTCCTCCTAACCTTTAGCTCATTGTATCCTACCATACCTAACGTGAATAAGGTAAGATACTTATTTGGGTAAAATGGGTATACTCCATACATTTTTTGATATAAATATCTTATTAATACTTGATATACTCGTAAATATTCTGCACTCTCTCCAACATGATACTATACTTAGTCTCATGTGGAGACCAGATGACCGCGTTGAATTCCAATTGGCTCCTCACTAAAGAATTATATAATGCAATAACTGCCTTTATATTAGTGAAGTCCCTAGCTACCCGTAGTACGAATCCCAAATTTCTGTAGGCTTTCTTACAGATTTTGGTTATATGCTCTCCAAATTCTAGTTTAGAGGAGAAATTAACCCCTAGATCTTTGACTTTTGACACTTTCGCTATTGGTGCCCCGTTAATCTGCTATTGGTACGTAACTGGAGATAGTACACGGCTGAAGATCATAGTTATGCACTTCGTGATGTTAAATTATAAGTTATTATGTTTGCTCCAGGCTACCAACCAATCTATATCTTGTTGTAACTTTTGGCAATCCTCTCAGTTCCTCACAGCAAGATACAGTTTCAGGTCATCTGCAAATAGAGTACAATGAGCATCTTTGACAACCGTTGGAAAGTCATTTATCATCAATATGAATTGCAATGGACCGAGATTGCTGCCCTGACTTACTCCGGACCTAGTTAAATAGTTTTCTGACCTACACCCCGCATATTCTACATACTGCTTTCTGTTCCGCATATAACTAGCAAAAAATGTTAGTAAATGGGGAGTAAATCCTACACCTGCCAGTTTTGTGAGCAGTATGTCATTATCCACTAGGTCGAAAGCTTTTTTGTAATCCAAGAAAGATACATCTACCTGTCCACTAGCATCCACTTCAGGTGATTCATAAAATTAATTAGGTTGCTGGTGATGCTCCTGACGGGTCTAAAACCGTGTTGCTCGTCTGAAAGGTGTACATTAACTTGCGATAGGATGCTCTTGTGTACTGCAGCCTCCAGTACTTTAGCTGGTGTCGAAAGCACAGCAACCGGCCTATATTGGTCCACGTTTGATGCTGACTTTCCTTTTGGTACTGGGACTACCTTGGTTGTTTTCCATCTATCTGGAAACACTGCCTCCGCCAGGCACTGATTAAATATGTAGAGAAGTGGCTTACCAAGTACTAGTCTACAGTCTTTGAAAATGTAGGGCGGTATGCCATCGGGTCCCGTTGACTTTTTTGGCTTGAGTTTTTGCAGAGCGTAAAGTACTTCATCAAGCTTTAGTTGTTCTAAGTGTACCCTAGCTGCTCCATTCTTACCACCAGCCTGATTCACTGCCGCCTCCACGTCCAGCTTAGACATCTTAGGGCTAAATACCGAATAAAAATACTGAGCAAACTCAGTAGCACACTGCTCACTAGTAAGTACCTTATCATCTTTTAAAATCTTGCGTGGACTTCTGCTGTCTTTTTTGAGTTAATGTAAGCCCAAAACGCCTTTGGATTTTCCTGAAACTCACTCTGCATCCGGTCTTTATAATTTTTGTACGTGGAGTTTATTAAATATTTTATATACGTTCTACACTTAGCAAACGCCTCATAATCGGCCCTTGATTTGCTCCCTTAACCTGCCTATGAAGCCTAGCTTTTAATTGTATGTTGCGAATAATGTCTATCGTGTACCACTCGGGGTAACTGTACTCTACTTTACTCTATTGTATGGTATACCCAGTCCAGCGTACTTGTATATAGTTATAGAGGTCAGTGCGTGAAAAAGTTAAACTGGACTAGCAGCGTAAATAATCTTACGTCCATGAGCCACGATTCAGTCTCGTGGAAAATTTGAAATTTTGCAAAGCTTTGTATTAGTTTTCTTTTTTATGATCCAGAAATAGATTATTGAGCGATACGATAGTCTCCACTTCAGTGAAAAACGCCCTAACTATGTATACCGGATATTCGTAGTAAGAAGAAAGTAACTAACACAGCCCAAAACGCATACTGGAAATTAAAATAATTTGCTCCAAATCGCGCCCGCAATGTTAGGTGCCAAGCGAAGCGAACGAGTTTTTCCTGAACGCGGACGTACCAACAAGCGACAGTGAGTACTCAGTTATTCAATCAAATAAAACCGTCATTATCATCATAATTACAGCCCTTCACAAGTCCATTCCTGACATAGACCTCCCCCCAAGGAATGCAACAAAGCACGACCTCAAGCTAAAAAAAGAAAATAATACCTGCATCAATCGATTTCCTGTATGAGTTACCAGGTCGTCACTCCATCTAGTGGTGGAACACCCAGCACTTCGCCTGCCGGTACAGGTCCGCCACTCGAGAATGTTTCTTCCCCATTGGTTGTCGGTTCTTCGAGCTATATGGCCGGCCCATTGCCACTTCAGCTTACTTATCCGTTGGGCTATGTCGGTAAATCTGGTTCTACTGCGGATATCCTCGTTTTTAAATATATAATGCAGAGAAACCTCTCGACAGCTCGCTGAGCGACCTTGAGCTTCATACGGCCAACAGTGAAAAACCACGTCTAAGATCCGTCGGTCATCACTAGCAACTCACTGATTGAACAATTTATTTTAAGGTTTGCCTGACAAGAAGATGTGTCGTAATTTCCCGAACGCTGCCCAGCCGAGTTGAATCCGTCGATTGACCTCTCGATTGAAGTTGGACTTACCTAGTCGGACTATATGTCCCAGGTAAACAAACATACGAGTACTCGTCAACAACTTCGAGCTAGTGATCCTAAGGGTCCGTTCACACAGACCGGCTCGGAGAGCATCGGCCTGCTTTTTCTTTTTCACACAGACCGGGTCGTATACGCTTGGAATTGGCCGGAGCGGAGCCGCCAACTATTTCACATCGACCGGCTGGAAGAGATCTGAAAGCGGGTGCGGTTGGATGTGCTCGGAGCCGGTCGGATGCGCTCGGAGTCGGGTGGATACACTACAAAGGCAGTGCCAGTATTCCGCGCAGTCTAAGTTTTGTTTTCGGTGTGTTAACGTGTGCTTTTCGAAACATGGATTTAGATAGCTCCGACGAAGAAATATATTTGTTAGCAAGATTACTTGAAATAGAACATAGGAAACGTAAGCGCAAGCGGAAACAAATATGGGTAAAACATATTTGGAAAAACAGACTAATCCATGGGGAGTTTCACACCATTTTCGAGGAATTGAAGAGAGATAGCCTAAAATTTTATGAGTATTATCGTATGGAATATTGGCAATTTTTGAAATTGACAGATTTGTTAAGAGTACATATAACAAAAAAAGACTACAAATTATCGTTGCACCATTACAGCCGAAGAAAGGTTAACGGTAACTTTAAGGTAAATAAAAAACAATTATTTATACTAATCATGTTATTTAGATCACAAAATCACAGCCCTCCATTTATTAAGCATTGTTTACGTTAATGAAATGTAAATTACTTATACTAATCATGTTAAATAACACAAACATCTAAATAGATCACAAAATCACAGCCCTCCATTTATTAAGCATTATTTACGTTAATGAAATGTAATTAAATAGTACAGATTTGTGTGTGTTTAATTATTATTATTATAATTATTATTGTTTTTGATTGTTTATTATTTTGTATTTTGTGTGCTGGTATTGTACCCGTAAGTAGTCTGATCTGGATAGTTTTGAGGAATATAGGTTTCGTTTGACACTAGGTAAGTAGATTGATTAGTCGATGGCGGTGAATTTATAGACAAAGAATAATTCAAATCTGTACTATTTTCATACAGACTTAATTCAGCTTCATTAACAATGTTAAACACGCGCCTTTTAATTCGTGCTTGGACTTCTTTTGGGAATGTTTCCACTGTATCTGACATAGACAAAAAAAAATTACGTAATGCCTTGTCACGGGGTGTAGTATTTCTTTTTTCTTCAAGATACTCTTCGAAAACCGTAGCAACATCTTTGCTTAAGCGTGGTCTCTTTTTTCGAGCCAGAAGTACTTGCAAGCGATTCAACTTCAGAATGGTCAGAACGTTTAGATGATGTCGATGGTGGTGGTATTGGTGTGCCAGGCTCTGAATCATCCGATGATAATGTTACATTAGATATTTGGTTTCGATTGCGAAAAAATGGTAAGTATTATAAAAGAAAGTTCTTTTTCAAATTTTATCAATTTGGACGTAGTTGCACCATCGCCACTCTTGCCTTTTCGGTTATAATAGGCTTTTCTGAAGTTATCTCGCAGTTTCTTCCAACGATCCTGGCACTGCGTCACTGGAAAGAACAGAAATGAAAAATTAATAACATAACTCTTTTTTTATTTTATAGTTCGTTTTGGTACGGCAGTCTTATATTTCTATTTTGTGTGTTTGTTTTATTTTTACAGATTCCTCATCACTGGTTGCAGTTTCAAAAACTTGTCATTTAATTTTCGAATGGGAATTTCTACAGTTCATTCAATTATTCATGAGACAATCAGAGTAATTTGTGATGTTTTGATGCCCATAGTTATGCAGATGCCAGATGAAGAAATGTGGGAAAAGGTTTCACGTGATTTCTTTAATATTTGGAATTTTCCTAACTGTTTGGGCGCTATAGACGGAAAGCATGTCAATATACAGGCACCAGATAATAGTGGAAGCTTATACTATAATTATAAAAACTTTTTCAGTACAGTGTTACTAGCTGTGGTCGACGCGAAATACAGTTTTTTAATTGTTGATGTCGGATCATATGGTAAAAATAGCGACGGCGGAATTTTACAGAATTCAAAATTTTGGAAAAAACTCAACACCAATAAGTTAAAACTGCCCCCAAATAAACCTCTACCTAGTACCACTGAAAGCTTACCACATGTTTTTATAGGAGACGAGGCATTTCCTTTGAGCAATAATATATTGCGGCCGTATCCAAGAGAACAAGCAAGAACAGAATTATCAAAAAAAGTATTTAATCTGCGTTTAAGCAGGGCAAGAAAAGTCGTAGAATGTGCATTTGGAATGCTAACTCAAAGATTTGAAATTTATCAAAAACGAATGAAAATTCAGCCGAAGTACTGTGATTTAATTATATTAGCAACTACATGTTTACATAATTTTTTAATAGAAAATCGGACGCCAGGACAAGAGAATGAATTTCACAGCAATATAAATTTATTAACAGCAATAACAGACAATAATAATGAAAACAGTTCTAATAGCGACGCAGTTCTAACCACAAGGAATAAATTTAAGGATTATTTTTCATCAAGTGGTGCTTTAGATTGGCAAGATCAAGTGGCTACGCGAGTTTCTTAAGTTATATTTAATAAAAATTGTCTACTACATAAGTATATTCTAACGATCAGATACTCAAACGAGTTTTTAAAGTAAGGGCGCATTTAAACTCATGTTATTCCTATTTTGACTTTGAATCTAACACGTCGCAGCACGAGTTTAAGAAGCCCTTGCTTTAAAATTCGTTTGAGTATCTGGGGGTAGGTGTAAAACAATGAAAACCTTACTTACCACTTATTCCGAGACATTTGCTAATTTCCTCCCATGCATTGTCTTTCATTATCCGATCGCTATATGATGGCTTGGTTATGTCAAATAAACACTCATATTTTGACACGAGTATTATTAATTTTTCATCATTCATCTTTTCGTACAAGTACGCACAACTATTACGTTCAAATGTTGCTATCAAAATGGCGGTCGGCGCGGCCGCAGCGGGCACGCAATCGGAGCCGATCGGCTACGCGATAGAGAAAGAGCACGCAATCGGAGCCCATCGGCTGCGCGAGCGAGAAAGAGCACGCAATCGGAGCCGACAGGCTGCGCAAGCGAGAAAGAGCACGCAATCAGAGCCGATCGGCTGCGCGAGCGAGAAAGAGCACGCAAGCGGAGCCGGTCGGCTCCTTTTATTACTTCACACGAAGCGCGTTCAGGCATTTTTAATGACAAAAAAGGTGCAAATGCAAAAATAAACTTTACTACAATCACTCAAAACACTGTTTCCAACGTGATAAAAATCTGCTCTCCTCTCCGAGCCGGTCTGTGTGAACGGACCCTAACAATTACCCGCATAGGTGTGAGATGGACGGTTCACATTACTTTTGTTTTGTCCATGTTCGTCTTAAGATCTATCCGTTGAGAGACATTATTGAGGTCATTGATCATGGTGATTAGGCTCTCCAGCAATTCTGTCATAAGGACGATATCATCCGCAAATCGAAAGTAAGTGATATACTCGCCATTGACGTTAATACCGTATCCTTTTCAGTCCAGTAGCTTGAAAACGTCCTCAAATGCAGCGGTGAAGAGTTTGGGGGGATATTACGTCATCCTGTACACCTCTCTGCAGTTGGATAGGTTTCGTACTTTGGTTCTGTACTCGGATACATAACATAATTTTATGGACGAAAATATATGGCCTCAAAGTGTGTCGTTTTGAAGATTTGTAACTTTAAACAAAAGAACTCATAAGTATGATAACGCTCTAAGGCGTGAGAGCGACAAAATAGCGAGTAAATAAAAAATAAACAAAAAAGGAAAAGGTAAAAAAGGAATAATATAATTTAAAAAAAATAGTTTGATAAAAAATGGTAGCCGGTTGAATGGGGTGCCTGCCAAGTTTTTGAGCTTTAACTGTAAGTCGTTGAAAAGAGCCATACAATGTGTGTTGTCACTACGTAAAACGGCAGATATTGGTCCGGTTTACACCAAAGCAGGGACTAGAAGAGATGTGTTTAAATAAACCAATCCGATTTCGTTATTTCCACATCCCTTTTACGCTTATCTTCGGTGGAAATGGATCAAGCGCAGAGGAGAGGAGATGTCTGATTTTTCTATGGAACTTTGTGCGGCGAGCGAGCAAGCGGCGTGGCAGAGCGCAGAAGTGTCTAGTCGGTCGGTCGGGCTGGCACGCGCTTGCGCACCCCGCTGCCATCTCCTCGCAGAATCGTCGATAATTTGAATATTGAACAATTAATTGTGTTTCTTCAACCTCTAATTCCTCTTCCTCAAGCAAATTCAGATACAACTTTTAAAATAACATGATATTTTCCTTTAGTAGATAGAACTTGACTGGTTTCGATCTTTCACAGCTCACATCTCTGCTACACAAAGCTCACATCTCCTCTCCGCTTTGGTGGAAATAACCTGCCAGCTTTGCGGCACATCTCCTGTCGTCTCCTCTCCTCTCCTTACTATCAGATGGACTGTGTGCTCGTTTGCCACCCTTATTCTATAAAAAATAGAACTAAGTCTGCTTGCTAGATTTGATATATGGGAGCCCCATAAGTTTTGCGTCTAGTGTGATTCCAAGAAAAATGGTGGTATCAACAAGACTCAACTTCCTCCCATTTTAAATTACATTAGTACTAACATATTTGACATTCTTAGTTACGAATTTCATACATTTAGTTTTAATACCTACCATTTAAATGCAAATTATTAGCAAATTCACTAATTTAGGTACTTATAGCATTACTTCGTCATAATTTAGTAACTATCGTTTTAATTTGAAAATTAATGATGTGTCATCAGCAAATAATACTATATCATGGAACAAAAAGGGGCTGAGAATTGAGACCTAAGGCACGCCCATTTGTACTATCGACCTGGAAGAACTCATACTATTAATGACAACTTTTTGCGTTCTGAAATAATTAATTTAAGAGCATTACTTCTTACACCGTAGTGTTTAAGTTTCCTGATTAATGTCTTGTGGTGAACACAATGGATTCTGTGACCTATCCAGACCTATCCAAATAGGTCACAGAATATACCCAAAGTATCCTGTGAATTCTCCCACGTATTTAAGATAATATATTTAATCAGCTCAACGCCAGAACCAGTTGTTGAGTGACCCCTTGTAAAACCGAATTGATTTTATGTAGTAAATAATTTACATAAAAAAAATAACATTTGAATAGAATAATTTTTATAAATTTTACTGAGTGTTGACAGTCTAAAATTGGCGGGGTCCAATGTACTACCAGATTTAAAGTAAGAATTCATATTAAGAATTTCTACTTCGCTCAGACTGACGTCCGGGATATCATCGGTATAGTATAGTGTCGTAGACTTGCTCTCGGATCGATACTCACACCATAGTGTATCTTTACTTACACTTGCGTGTAGCTCCAACGATGACGTATACAGCTGCCCATAGAACCTCTCAATTTCACTCAAAACCTCAGACAAAATGAAAACAATTCTTATTTTCATTATGCGAACACTTATTTCAGAATGTAATTGAACTACGACACAATAATTCGTAGTAAGACTGAAAAGAAGTACGATCCTGTTCTCAGAGCACATTTAGTAAGAATAATAACTTGAAGCTTGAAGTGTAACTTGTTATTTCTTTTAATTTTATTAAGTTAGGCTCTCTACCTTAGTTATACTTTTTTGCAATACCTGTAAAGGTTGCTAAGCGATGGTCATCACTATATATAATTTAAGATCCAATTATACACTCAACAGGCAAACAAATACTTATTATTATTTATTGTTGTATGTACCTATTATAGTGTGAAGTTAATAAAGTTATGCTTAGTAAACATTCTGACATTTTAAAAGATAAACATCCTTCGGGATTCTTCGGTGATCTATGGGTTTTTTTTTGCACCATTTCTTCCTATAGATGTATGTTCCTTACGAAGCAGTGGTCGTTTATATCGACTTTCAATAAGTTGTACGATGTACATTAGGTTGGTTGAATAAAATAAAATATACAAACTTAAAAGTAATATTTAAAATAGTTGAGGGGTGGGGGGACGATTTTCCCATAGAATACTTTAATACATGGATTTTCCGGTCGGGCCCGGGAGGCAATAACCCACGCTACGCCACTGCATGAAATAGCATAATATTGTCATGATGTAAGTAATAGCAATGTCTTTTTTTAATTCATTAAATTGACTAGGTGAATCAATTGTTTAATAGTCTCTCGCGCCAAATGCAATACTTTATTACTTATTTATTATGTTCGTGTAATAAATATTATCCTCCAGACCGAACGTTGGTCACGGAGGCTAGCTCAAAGGAGCCATATTAAAGGTACTCTGTGACGGAGACTAGCCTTCAGCGCAGGCCAGGTTTATGTTGCACAAGTGTATGCACAGAGGTGTATCCTCTTCCTCACTCTCATAGTCCGATGGCACGAAAATCCAACACGACCGGAGATATTAGACCAGGGAGGCACGGGGATGTAATACGCCAACTTCCTCCGCGGGTCACTACTGAGTTTCTTGAAAAATTAAACCCAATATCTGATTTTGACCATACCTGGGACCACTAGAACAGCAAAAATCTGTTCAAGCGCATGATATAGTCAAAACTACTCGTCTCCAAAAATTTTCCATTTTTCTTAAATACCTTACCTTGCCTTAATTGAGGTAACATAATTGTCAAATTTCCGTTTTTGTCTTCGAGATAATAATTATTTTTCATAAAATATTTGCAAGTTTATTTATAAATTTATTAAAAGAGTTTCATTTTTTGAATTGAAGTGTTCAACTGAAAACAAAAAGTAGACATCTAAAATAACTCATCGTTTTGATAATAATTTTCTTAATCATTTTAAAAACAATATATGTAGGGGAACACGGGGTAAACGAGCGGTCGGGCAATGGGAGCTATGGTGATTGACATCACACACACAAAGTACTCTTTTTATATAGGGAATATTCTTACGATAGACTAAGCTAAAACTATCGTAAGATTATTTCTAGTAGAGTAGTCTTACCAGTAAGACTACTACTATTTACTAGTAAGACTACTGGGAAGAAAATTCCCAGTAGTATTATCACTACTGGGAATACCCCTATTCTTCGAATAGAAAAACATTTATTTAACAAACAGTAAAAAATAACAAAATAAAAGCAAAATAATAAGTGCGTCTTTGGGTACACAATCACTATCCTAGCGAACAGACTATAATAAGCTTACAGATGCCGTGTCAGCAGCCCCCAAATTGCCTTGACGATCCTCGGGACGCAAAGACAGGTAGGCCGTTTTGAATATGCTTCCACAGTTTATTCACACAAAATCGTTTCTTTTGTTAAAGCAAGAGCCTATATATAAGCACTACATAGTCCCAATCTACCATATTAAATACTTAAATCTAATATATTAACTTGTTGATGTCGTGATGGTAATTCCTAAGGGCAACTTAGCATGCCTAAGGACTTTCAGGCTTAGTTACCGTCAGAGCTCTTGCATGTAGGGATGCGGATGAATCCCTTGCCGTGCTGTTCCGCAAGCGGGCGCGACGCCTTAATCCTGCGAGGTAACACACACATCAACAGCCACAGCAGCCACTACCATCACTACTGAAAAGGAACCAGCAGGAAAACATTAAACTAAGAAACAGAAGGGGGGGAATCGAGGCTTCTCTCGATCCGGCCTCCTATAACGCCCACGTTGGAACAACGTATGTGATCTCCGCAACGGAGTAACACACAAGGGCGATAACCTCTTCCTTTTCAGAAAATAGGTTCAGGCGGGGATTACGGGTCTTCCGAAGTCGTCCCGGTCCCAACGCCTTAATTCTTCGATGTGGACTGTATTATTTTGAGGGAAGAATTCCTTGGGAATAAAACAGCAATTATCTTCAAACCGTTCCGTGAGAGAGTAATTACTTTTCCCTATCACTTCCCTACACTTTTTCTTTCTTCTTCTTATTGACTGCTGGTCTTGCACTTTTCCCGAACGATTCCCGAACTTCCCCGAACGAATTGCAAGAAGCTTCGTGTTGTCGTCTACAATGCCCCGGGGGACAGTGTAGGTATCGGGCCTCGGGGTGTCCCCCATTGCCCGGGTATTCCTCATGTCCCATGACTATGGGACAGTCCTTGTAGCCTATTTTAAGCTAGTTAGAATTAGGCGGATTTTTCCGTGATGGTAATGTATTTTTCCGTAGTTATCCGACTATGGAAAAAGGAAGTTATCTGGTAGAGTCTGGGTTGGCCTTTCAGCGGCATTGTGGGTTGTTACTCAACTCTCTAATCACATATAGAGAGGAGTTCTCTTGGAAGAGGTCGCCCGTCCGGTGGCCGAGTGTGCAACGGCGCAAAGCCGTTGAGGTGTTCATGTGGCCCGTTGTCGGCGCGGTCGAACATGCCGCGCGCTAGCATGGCCACGAAGTCGGTGATGTTCTCGATCTTCAAGTCGGCCGCTATTACGTCATTCCGGACGTAGCGACCTGCTCCGACGATCGTCCTTAATGTCAGGTTCTGCTGGGCCTGTAGTCGCCGCCTCAGAGGGTCGCTCAGAAGTGCGTACCAGGCCGGAGCAGCGTAGGTGATGATGGTCCGGATATACATCTTGTATATCCGGAGCTTGGTTCTTATCGGCAGCTTGGATGCCAGGACCGGCAAGAGCGTCGCCCGCGCACATCGGGCCCTGCGGACGACGTACGAATTGCAACGTTGATGTCTTCTTCACGTGTCTTTGGGCACATGGAGGTTTCGGGCCTCGGGGTAAGCCCCCATTACCCGTGCTGTCCTCGCGGTCCACCACTATGGACCGGTCCTGGGAGCCTTCTATTGGCGTTGTTGGTATCAATATTCGGATTTGTCCGTAATCGGTGAAATTTTTTCGTAGCCGGTTAAGACTACGAAAAAAGAAGGTTATCCAGTAAAGTCAGGGTTGGCCTTTCAGCGGCATTGAGGGTTGTTACTCGACTCTCTAATCGATATAGAGAGGAGTTCTCTTGGATAGGGTCGCCCGTCCGGAGGGCGAGAGTGTAGCGGCGCAAAGTTGTTTAGATGTCTGTGTGGCCCGTTGTCTGCACGGTCGAACAGTCAGCGCGCCAACCGGGCCACAAACTTCTGGATGGTAGCAATTTTCAGGTTGGCCGCTATGACGTCATTCCGGACGTAGCGACCCGCACCGACGATGGTTCTTAACGCCATATTTTGCTGGGTCTGCAGTCGCCGCCTCAGAGGCTCACTCAGAAGCGCGTACCAGGCCGGAGCAGCATAGGTGATAATTGATCTGATATAAGTCTTATAGACACGCATTTTAGTATTAAGTGGAATGCCAGGACCGGACGTAGCATCGCCCGCGCACATCGTGCTCTGCGGACAACGAGGTCGACGTGCGCAGTCATGCGCAGCGCCCGGTCGATCCGGCACCCAAGGTAGGTCACGGCCTTCTCGTACGCGATCTGCTGGCCATTGAGGGTTAGTTGAGGTGGTAGGTTCCTGAGGCGGCGAGTGAGCAGAGCGGTCGTCTTACCAACGTTGACGACCATCCTCCACTCATCTAGCCATGGTGGCAACAGGTCCAGGAGGCGTTGCATCCTGGCAGCGGCAATATGGGCTCTTCTGGAAGAGGTGAAATAAGCGCTATCGTCCGCGTATAACGCCAATTCCGCGTCGTCCTCCCATTCTTGCAGCCTGCCTGCCAGGGTAGGGATGTCGTTGGTATAAGCCGCGTACAGGACTGGAGACAAACAGCTGCCCTGAGGAACGCCGGCTCTGATGGTTCTGGTTGCGGACTCGGCGCCCTCTACGCAGACGTAGAACTTCCTGTCTGCCAGGAAAGACGCCACTAGCCGCAACATAGCAGGAGGGACACTGGTCTGTTCTTCCGATTTATAAAGTAATCCAGAATGCCACACCCTGTCGAACGCCTTCTCGATATCGAGAAAGACGCTCAACGTAGTGCGGCCACGGTTGTAATCGGCCGCAAGCAGGTGCAGCACTCTGGTCAGCTGTGTTGCTGTAGAGTGACCCCTCCTGAATCCGTGCTGCTCCGCCCGAAGTTGGATGCACGGGCGGAGGCGTCTTAGCAACAATCTTTCAAGCAGTTTAGCTATGTGTGGTAGCAGCGTGATCGGCCTGTAGCTGGCAGCTCTACGCCTGTCCTTCCCGAGTTTTCGGCAAGACGATTACTTTGCCTTTCTACCAGTCCTCCGGGAAGTGGGATGTCCGCAGTATCCCATTGTAGAGTCGACCAAGCTCTATTAGGACTTTATGGGGCAGCTGTCGGAGTGCAGCGTTGGTAATCCCGTCGTGCCCCGGCGCCTTCCTCAGTTGCAGGCGGGTTGCTGTCCACCGCAGTTCAGCGGGGGAGATGAACCACTCTCCTGCAAGAGGCGGCGCGGGCGACGACAGGAACTCCTGTACGCGACTCTCCTTTTGGGCATGAAGCTCCAAGAACTCCGCACTTGCTGGGTTCGGCATAAATTGCTCCTCGAAGTGCTCGACTAGGATATCCGCTCTACCCTTGGCATCGTAACGACGTTCACCCGCGTTGTTGGTCAGCGGGCAAACGGGAGGTTTGGCTTTAGTTAACTGTCGGTTCAGTTTGTAGAGCGACGCATCATGCTCTTCCGCCTTCCATATGCGCCGCTCCCAGGCATCTCCTCTGTGTGCCTGGACTGCAACCGACAGTTCCTCCGACAAGGTGTTCAGTTTCGTTTTGATTCTCGGGCAGCGAGTACGCGCCCAGAGTCTTCTTAGGGCCCTTTTTCTCTTAATCTGCACGCAGATGTGTCGCGGCAGATCATCCCTTCTGGTGGACATCGGGACGATCGTAGAGGCAGCGTTGAGGGCCTCTTGTATCGCCTTTGTCATATTTGCGGCTGCGGCCTCTACGTCGTCCGCTGTATTCAAGGGGTGGTGTGCTGGAGGTCTCTCCTGTAGGTGTTTGTGGTAGAGCCTCCAGTCGACACGTGTCTTCACTGTTCTGGGCGGCGTAGTCACCGCCTTTAAGCCAAGGGTAATTAAGATCGGGAGGTGCTGTGAATCCAGGTCGTACAGCACCTCTACCACTATCGGGTAGTTGATGTTCCTAGCGAGCACGATGTCCAATACATCCGGACGACTTCGTGGATCCGTCGGAACATGAGTGGGTTCTTCGGGACCTAAAACGTCGTAGCCGTATCTTTCGGCATCTTCAAAAAGTGCGTGACCCGGCGGGTTGATCAGTCTAGATCCCCACGCCAGGTGTTTGGCGTTTAGGTCCCCGGCGATGATGGTCGGTGTTTCGCCTTCCATTACCGTCCGGACGTCTGAGGAGCAAAATGGAGTCCCTGGCGGGCGGTATGCTGCGAAGATCCTAAGTTCCTCGCCCGCCGCCTCCATTTTTATGCCGATAGAGCGCATAGTCTGGTATTCCGGTAGGTCTAGTTCTTGATGGACGATGTCCCTTCTCACTAGGACCGCTGTCCCTCTGTAGGCGGCCCCTTGAGAAGTGACCTCGTCCCTCCTATACAGATGGTAGTTAGGCAGCTTTATGCGTGTGCTCGGATTAAGTTTCGTCTCTCCCAGCAAGATGACCTGTACGTCTTGTTGTTGGGCGACGGTGCGGAGTTCTTGCAGCTTCTGCTGGATTCCACCTGGGTTCCAGTAGAGGAGGCGCAGGTTAGATTCCTCCATAGTGCCGAGCCAGGAGGTTCGCCAGCGCCTTCATGACTGCTGTGATAGGGTCGGTCCCGGCTCTGATGTCTGCCAGGACCTGGCTGCCGACTTCGATTGCAATGCCTACCAAACGTTGGATGGCATCAGCAGTCTCGAAGCCGGCTGTTGGTGTTCTGCGTGTCTGTGCAGGAGTTGGCGCTGGTCTCGGGAGTTGGATTGATGCTCTTTGCGTATGCGTAGAGCGCGCTCTATGTGTAGAGCGGGCTCTATTTTCTGATAGAGCCCTTTCTGGCACTCTACCCATTCTGGTTTTCTTGACCTCCTTGGTAACCTGCGCCTGGGCTAGCGTTACCGCTGGGGTTGGGGTAGAGGTTGCTGCCTGAGGAGGAGGCTGCACCTTCTTCTTCTTCTTCCTCCCCCGCTTACTCCACTGGGTGGTTTGGCGCTCTGTGGCGTCATTAGCGGGGGGCTGAAGAGTCGCCCCGGTGGTTGCCTTTGATATGGTGGTGGTGGGCACCACCGTTTCTGTGGGTGCCGTGACGGGTGGTGGGGGGGGCAGGTTGCCTTCCCCTTCCACTGACTGTCGAATTGCAAGAAAACTCGTTTACTGAGCTACCCCAGAGCTATACGCGAAAGTGAGCCGCGCCATTTGTGCGCTTGCGCAACTCAATTACATCAATTTGTACTATCACTCTCTCACGGTTTACTCAATAACTTTATTTGTATAAGACATACATTTATACAATTTACTTATAAAGATAGCACAAAAAATATCTATACTACGACATACATTACATTTTTATATCACAAAAAACCTTTTATTTATTTAACAAAATATGCTTATTTTACTCACATGTTCAAAGTTGAAATTTCTTAAATATTTAACATTTCTTAAATATCATCTCGACCGGGGAACAAAACCTGGTCTCTAACTTTATTTTACCCCATGGCTCTGACAGCGCGCGACATGTTATACTCCCGTTCGCTCGGGACCTTAATGGCGGGAAAATTTGTAAGTTAGAAAATTTTTTACTATATTGCAAATTTTGCTATATTTTCACTTTGAGACAATATTTATGGATAAAACTTACAGGATTTCTTGTTAAATGTATAAACTATCGAATAAAATTATTTTTGGTTGCTAGAAATTGTAATAAAATACATAAATTACCCTGTATAGCATAGTAGTAGTATATACTTCAATTTTAGTGACAAAATTACTACTAATTTGAATTCTACACTTTTGTTTTTGGAGAAATTTATATGAAAATGTTTGGAAATATGTATATTTTTATGTTTTATATGTTTCCATTCGTTACTCATACCAAAATATTAAAAAATTAAAAAAAAACAATAATAATATTTTATCTGTGTGACATTTAGAACAATATTTCAAAAATAATTATGTGTGAATTTGAAATAAATACAACGTCAAGTTATTTGAAATATGTAAGAAAACTATTTTTACTTACATTTTACACTAAAAATAAATGAGAATTTGAAAAATAACACATTTATGACCCAACCGCCAAAATGGGCCTTCCAGATTTTGAAGTACTTTTGGCAATTTACTTTTCACTTTTTATACCACAAATTATATATCTACGTGTTCACTATATTACAAGGAATATAAAAAAGTATAATACTTTCGTTTTTAGTCCAGACACAAATATAAAATTCTATAAAAAAGACGGAGCACCTTCATCAAAACGACACGTGGAACGCCGAAAGTTCAGAGCATAGATAAATAAATATGTAGCAAGCTAGTTCAGAGTGATTTCTTTTTTTTTTTTCTAAGAAACATTGCCAGGTTATGGTTTAAAATAAGAGCATATCTTTGTCTTTGATACTATTATCTATTGCATATTGTCTTTGGTTTTGTTTTAAAGGAAAAAATAGTTTTTTCATGAGGCAGTACTTCTGATCCGACCTGATCTAATTCGACCCGTACCAGAGCCGACGTAAGGTAGGTATTGTATGATCTGATTAGATCCGTAGCCGAGTGAACGAGTAATTAACATTATTGGAAAGATGATTTCAACCGGGGAACAAATCCGGTAACATAATTTATATCTTAAAAATTCCCTATATGAATTTATTAAGAGATATTACTAAGAAAACGATAAACTACTCCGGCCTGGGAGTCGAACCCAAGACTTTCATATCATTAATTCGATATTTCTTTAAGATTCAACTAAGCATTTTCTTATCGGAATATTGTTGCTTAATAATTTGCCTTTTAGAAGCCATTCGTAATCGGGTAACTAATAAATTGAAATATTCTTATAGGCGCGTCGCCAACAACTACTAATGGAGTAACAATTCTCTGTGGGTGTAGAGTAAATTTAGGGAAATACCACGAAGAGCTTGTGATCTCCATTGAATAGAAACGTAGCGATGTCTATGGTTAGTATTATATTACGTGGTAGAGCCATGCTGCATTTATATTAATTGTATAGTTGTAGCACGCATGAGTCGGCTCTACCGGGGAAGGACCAGGCTCTCATAGAATAAATACCAGCGTCAAATAGCAGCTTAATGCTGCTGTGTTTCGTATTCACCATACGGAGTAGAGAACCGGAGATCATTTTTACTGGAAAAGTGGCATTCCATCTTGGTCTTCAAGGCTGACAACACATCATTTTGATTCGCTAACGAGGCTAAATGTAGATGTCTATGGGCCACAGCAACCACTTACCATCAGGTGGACTGTGTGCTCGCTTGTCACCCTTTTCCTACATAAAAAAATATAATATTCAAAAAAGCTATGTAGAGGAGCAATAAAAGAACTATTAAAATTATTAAACTTTATTTAACGTATTACATTTCATTAAATTGCATAACGCAGGTAGTCAATTGATCTAAACAACTTTAATTCATAAACCCAACACAGTGGTCAACTTAACAAATAAAAGTAATATTCACATTCTTGAGAAGCCTTTTTATTTCTTTAACAACATTACAACGCAATGGTTATTTTATGCTACAATATTGGTATTTTCATCTGTCAACTTTGCAGCAAATTGTTGACTGTGCTTCTATTATATTCCTAACAATAAGAATGGCAGTAACCTAATACTAGTTAGTTCCTACGTTTGGCCAAGCAATGGTTGTTATTTCCACTGGCAGCAGTCACATTCTGATTGTAATCTTAAAATATCCCGTACGACCTGTACTTATGTATTGATTATTTGAAATCATAGAATACTATAATACATACACAATAGAACGGTGGAGTGGGCGGAGCCCGTGTCGCCACTAACATGTCAATTCACACCTTTAAATGTCAACACAATCAATCGTTTTCAATTTTCGTGTCAAGCATCTCTGCATGCGAATTATTTAAAAAATGGAAAATTGTGTAATAATTACGTGTCATAAGAACAGCGGAAAATGGAATTTCTCCCAGCGACACCGATCCTCGTACAAGATAAGGATGACAGCCATTCTATTGTGTATTCTATATTTGAAATATTTGTTTCTCATACTTTCACCTCTACTCATGACAATTGTAATTATAAATAAATAAATAATAATATATCGCCCCACAGTAGCAGCTTAAGATACACTACCATATATCGTTCCGTGGGTATTGAAGAGATGACAGAGGAAAATTGAAATATATAGGCAGCAGCGTCATCCTGATAACAAGTGAGACTAATGAAAACTGTGGCTGTGAACCCGCCTGCCTGTCGTGGCATCGTCGTTATCATGATCAATTTGAAACAGGAAATGGGCAGCACCATATTCCTAATAACAACGGAAAATAATAAAAAAATTAAGTTGCAAATGATTTGAATTTCGATTTCAATATTTCTTCAAAATTGCTGTTCTTATTGTATAGGTGCGAAAATTTATCTTCAAATTAAAAGTTATTATTGTGGGAAAGATTTAATACTACGGAAGTGAGATATATATCTATGCCGTAGGCAACTTCATTCACCTACTCCACCCAATTTTTTTCAGATACTAAAATGCAATATAGGATTATATTTTAAATAAATTATAATGATTTAAATAATCATCATACCAATGCATCAAATATCATGTATCATGTAATGTGATAAAGTGTAAATGTACATTTACAAGGCAAAAGAAAAAACAGCAGCGTTATTTTACTCTAGTGGAAATAATTCTTGGTGGGTGTCACTTTGCAACTATGTTGTGTTACACTCAACACTTTAGATTGATATAAAAGGACACAGTACACCCACTGAATGTCAAAACGCAGCTAACCATGAATTCCATCAAGACCACATAAATGCTGAAAGTTCTAATACTGGATAATCCTATCAGATTATTTTAAATTAATGCACAAATATCTTTAACTTCTGGCCTGAGAGCATAAAATTGTTTGCTTTTAGTTTTGTCACTGGATATTATTAGAATTAAATTTAATTCTACTTATAATTTTTTAGTCTTAGCTTCTTTTTAAAGAAAGGATTTATTGGAGATGGCATAGATGGCTTCAGATTTGTTTTAGAGGGCTGTTTGCTACTGTCAAACGGAATATTAGGGCTCTGTTTAACGCTCTTGTAATAGTCTATCGGCGCTTGGGCACCATTATTTTTTAGTACAAACTTCACCTTCTTCGGAGTATCCAATGACAATTTAGGCTTAGTAATTGTATTAGGTTTTTTGGTTGAAGCATTATTTTTATGATTTTTTATTTTGCTAACAACTAAGGTACTCGTTTTTATATTTTTCGCCGACGGTTTCACCTTTTTTGCTTTTGATTCAAGATTTTCTTTTTCTTTAGTATTTGTTACTTTTTCATTATTGTCATTATTTATCAGCGCATCTTTCTTTTTGGGTGGAGTTGGTGTTTTATTACTATCTTTGCTCTTGTCTTTTTTGTTTGCTACATTCTTTTTTGCAACTTTTTTATTATTTATTTTACTATTTTCCTTTTTCTTAGCAGTAACATTTACCGCGCTAATTCCTTGTCGTGTTCTAGGTTCTTGAATATGTTGATTTTTCTCAATTTTTGCTTTTTTCGTTTTATGGACACTATTTGTATTTTCTACAAGTTTCCGTTTTTTATTTGGCTTCTTTTTATTTGTACCTTGGTTTTCCTTGTTGGAAGTGTCCCCTTTAATTTTCTTTTGCTTGTTGTCAGTTGTCGCTTCTTCTATATGCCAATCTTCATTCTGAAGTTGAAAAATAATATTTCAAATATTTGCTATAACACTAATAAACCACAACTACTTACTAATAAAACATGGTAAAATAGTTATTCGAAAGACAATTACTTTACATAATATAAAGTTAGAAAGTTACAGCCTAATTACGTGCCAAGAGTCCTTAGTCCGTTAAGCAATTTCAGTGCGTATTGTCGGACTTCACATCATCATCATCATCATTACAGCCCTTCACAAGTCCACTGCTGAACATAGGCCTCCCCCAAGTAATGCCACAAAGCACGGTCCTGAGCCACCTGCATCCATCGACTTCCTGCATGTCTTACCAGGTCGTCACTCCATCTAGTGGGGGGTCGCCCTACACTACGCCTACCTGTACGAGTCTGCCACTCGAGAACCTTTCTTCCCCATCGGTTATCGGTTCTTCGAGCTATATGGCCGGCCCATTGCCACTTCAGCTTGCTAATCCATTGGGCTATATCGGTCACTCTATTTTTACTGCAGATATCCTCATTTCTGAGTCTATCACGCAGAGAAACTCCGAGCATAGCCCTCTCCATAGCTCGCTGAGCGACCTTGAGCGTCCTCATACGGGCAGCAGTGAAGGACCACGTCTCAGATCCGTAAGTCATCACTGGCAACACGCACTGGTTGTACACTTCAGTTTTCAGAGATTGAGGTATACCTGACGAGAAGATGTGTCGTAATTTCCCGAACGCTGCCCAGCCGAGTTGAATCCGTCGATTGACCTCTCGGTCGTGGACTTACCTAGTCGGACTATTTGTCCCAGGTAAACGTACTCGTCAACAACTTCGAGCATAGTGCTCTCAACAACTACCGGCATAGGTGTGACATGGACATTGAACATGATCTTTGTTTTGTCCATGTTCATCTTAAGACCTATCCGTTGGGAGACACCATTGAGGTCATTGAGCATAGTGCTAAGGTCCTCCAGCGATTCTGCCATAAGGACTATATCGTCGGCAAATCGAAGGTGAGTGATGTACTCGCCATTGATGTTAATACCGTATCCTTTCCGGTCCAGTAGCTTGAAAACATCTTCCAATGCAGCGGTGAAGAGTTTCGGGGAAATAACGTCACCCTGTCTTACACCTCTCTGCAGTTGGATAGGTTTCGTACTCTGGTTCTGTACTCGGATAGCCATCGTAGCCCTACTGTACAAACATTTCAGCACTTCAATATACTGACAGTCAACTTGGCACCGCTGAAGGGACTGTAGCACCACCCAAAATTTCGACGGAATCAAAGGCTTTCTCATAGTCCGCATACGCCAGGCAAAGTGGCAGATTGTACTCTTCGGTCTTCTGTACAATCTGCCGCAGGGTATGTATGTGGTCTATGGTACTGAAGCCTTTTCGGAAACCGGTATGTTCGGGAAGCTGGAATTCGTCGAGTCTGCAAGACGACTCTCGTAATGACTCTCGAAAACAGCACGTAGACGCGGCTCAGAAGGGAAATCGGTCTGTAGTTCTTCAAGAGAGCGTTGTCGCCTTTCTTAAAAAACAAGACCACCGCACTTCTGCTCCACGCCTCTGGAGTAGTGCCACCATGGAGGACGGAATTGAAGAGCTTCTGAAGGACTTCAAGTACCGGTGTTCCACCCGCTTTCAGAAGCTCCGCTGTAATTCCATCCTCGCCTGGGGCCCTGCCGTTTTTAAGGTGCTGAAGAGCCATTCTAATCTCGCTTAGACTGACGTCCGAGATATCATCGGAATAGTGTCGGATAAGACTTGCTCTTGGATCGTTAACCAACTCCAACGATAATGTGTACAGCTGCCCATAGAACCTCTCAATCTCACTCAAAATCTCAGGTGTCCCGGAAACGATGCTGCCACACTCAGTCTTCAGCCTTGACAGTTGGCTCTTACGGGCAGACAGATCTCTGGCAAAGACTTTGGAGCCCTGGTTCCGCTCGATCGCTTCTTTAATACGAGCAGTATTAAAGTTGCGTAAGTCTCGCCGCATGCATTTGGAGATCTGTCTGTTCAGCTGCCTGTATGCTGTCAAATCTGTTGAAGATTGCAGCCTCATCTCCCGTCTAACAGCTATGATTGGAGAGTTTTTGTGTTCTTCTGCGGCGGGTCTTGCATATCCACGATATATTTCCTTTTGTCCTCGGACATGCAGGTTTCTTTAGGATGCTCAAAGCCGAGCACGTAATAAATCTACACCCAACATTTCAATTAACAATTTCATTGTTAAATAAAACGTGAAAATCACTCGGTGTGTTGTGACATTTATTGCGAGCCCTTAGCTTCGAATTATCGTAGCCTTAACACAGCTTAATATTGTGTAGTCTAATAAAGTTTTATAAAGGAATAATTTTAATACAAGATAAAAATAGTATTCTTACAACGGTTTCCGCCGGCACTTCTGCAGTCGGCTTGACGACATCTTCCACAATGCTGAGACCGGCGCGGCTTTTTGCTAAAAGACGTTTACGGTGTTTCCTATTCAGACCTGGGGAAAATGTAATGAAAAATGCTTAACCGAATATCATGTGTAGATAGAAACCATTGCCCCATATCGCGACAGTGTCGTTAGAGCCGAAAAAGGAAAAAGAGACAGGAGACAAAAATAAATAAAAAATAACATGACCATCTTTCTGATAACAGTTTAAAATAATAAAAATGTGTGGTGTCTAAACTAACTGTCTGCTAAGCAAAGCGCAATAACTACGACAAATATGGCAGAATATATATATAATGCAAGGCTTTTTAATGAATGATTTTATAATTAAATAAAAAACGAATGAAGATCGAATCAAATATCAATAATTGTGAAATAATATTGGGTGTGTTCTGAAATAGCACCCAATATTATTTCACAAATAATATTGGGTGCTATTTATTTTATTTTATAATGCAAATGACGTCATAAATCGACGCCATACTGGTGATTCGTTTCAAAACATTGGCCAGTATATGACATCATACATTTGCGCCATATTATAAAAGTGTTGGCGATTATTTTATGTCATTTTGTGCTCCCAAAGTTATTATATCCTCTTTCAACTAATTCGTTAAGAATGGAGATACTAGCAATAATTCTATAATTTTTTGTATTTGAATAAATACAAACAAATTCTAGCATGCCTCATTCAGCGTACACACAATTAAAAATTGTTTTAATATGGCGGGATATCCGACACAATATGTCGGCGGCACGCCAGTACAATATATATAATATATAATTAATGACGTCATTTGCATTCGCCACTATACTGGGAACATTTCGGAACACAGCCATTATATACATACACATTCTTAGGAAAAATAAGTAGAATATTTTTTTTTGTTATTTTTATTCACTACAAACATTTTTTTATTATGTGCGAGCAGCTATACAGGTCTAGGGAAAGAGACCAGTATCACTGCGACCTAAAAGATCTATTGTGATCGCTGCTATGGCTATAGTTCACTGCTAAGCCCTGTGTCTTTAATGAATACAAACATTTAACCATTTTTATTAATATACAGGATGTCTTCTCAGAAATCGATGTCAATCCGTAAACTGTAGGCCACATCATGATAGTTATCA
Source organism: Parnassius apollo (assembly GCA_907164705.1). Classification (NCBI taxonomy): domain Eukaryota; kingdom Metazoa; phylum Arthropoda; class Insecta; order Lepidoptera; family Papilionidae; genus Parnassius; species Parnassius apollo. Next base: position 9,203,809 of record CAJQZP010000220.1, read on the forward strand.
GAAAAATAAAATACAAAATTTAAGTTATGTATTTTTTAAAACAATAGGCATTTTAAAAAATCGCAAAAATCTACAGGTTGTGATAGTCCTTTAACTTCCATAGTCTGTGAACACATGTAGTCAGATAACATATAATATGCGTTAACGAGCCATCAAATTTATTAGCATATCAGTATGAAAGACATACAATCCAGATAACCGTAGTCAATGAGGACTAACAGATCTTCCGCTCACCGGATGTCGCTAGTCGGAGACGAGATAAAGTCATTTGTTACACAATGTTCTCATAATTGAGAATTTTCGTTTAGATAAATGTATTGGTTTCTAGAGTATGTAAATACACAAAACAATGCCTCATTTTTTTGTGTATTTATTTCAGAAAATATAATATTGAATTAATAATATTGAATTACGTAATATTTCAGAAAGAATCATTAACCTTTACATTTTCCTAACAAATTAACTTCCCCTGCCATGAAATAAGAAAGGCAGGCCGAAAAAGAACTAGTGACTGAAAAGGGTCATTGATGAATATATCGTTTCTGGTTATTTATTTGGTGTCCCACTAACCAACAAAATCACAACAAAAACATCTATGTTCACTTATAAAAGCAAAAAATTATAAGAAATATTTTCAAACCTCTCAATGCCAGTTCATCAGAAGAGTTAACAAGTCGTTTTTCTAGTGCCCTTAGCCGCCGTGCGGCCTGCTCGGGCTGTGGCATCAGTTCACCGGACTCTGCTAAGAAGTCCGTGTCCTTAACACGTAATGGGTAGACATTCTTGCTGAGTTGTTCAAAACTGTCGGTTATAACAAACAGCATAGTTAATCAGGTATGGTGGCTAGGAATGAAATTTAGGTTTATATTTGTTTGATAAATTGGTTTACTCGGAAACGCGTGTCCGTTTATCCACCACGTCTGGGGCGGATAAACGATGTAGATGCACCCCCCGTGGACTGTATGCTAGTTTGTCACCCTATCCTATAAAAAAAAGAACAAAAACCTTTTAAATTAATTTTTTTTTGTTACGTGGTCGAGCCATACTGCAGCTATATTGTGGTTGCAGCACGAATGGATCGGCTCGATCGTGGAAGGACGCCACAGACGCTTTCACAGAATACTAGCGTAAAATAGCTGTGTTTCGTATGGTGAGTGTTAACTATTAACTCTGCCTGCAACAAGAAGCACGGGCAACTAACTTTGTCAATGCTTTTTGTTGCTGCCGGTCCCAAGCCCGGAAAAGAGGAGGGAACGGTTCCGCCGGAGAGAGTGGGTGTATCCGGTGGACTAACACACCCACCTGCGCTAGGACCTGCGCAGTTGAGCGCCGTATGCGGGGATGAGGAGTCCTGCAGGGTTGAGCCGATCGTCACTGGGGTATTATTGTCGAGAAGCAACACGCCCTCTTTGGTCCGGATTTCAAGCTAAACAGTGGCCTTATCTGCTAGCCACAGATAAGCAAATGGCCAAGCGTCCCGGCAGAGGGTCGCAGGCGAGGGATGTGGGGGCTGCCTAGTCTTCCTGAAAAGGGCTAGGTGGTGGTAAAGGCCATGCTGACGGGGCAAGCGAAAGTCAACTCGGGCAGTGGGCCTTTTCAGCCCTATCTGCCAGCTGGATCGAGCTCCCGATGTCGCGCTGTGACCCAACTCTGCGTCCCTATATTACCCCGGTAATCCTAACACCATAAATTCTTTTAATAATAAAGAAGGGCGTTTCCAAAGGTGCGGGCTCCATGGAGGGTGGGAAGCCGTGGGGACGAATTATAACACATGTCAAAAACTATGGACAACACAAGGCCCATTAGTAGAGAGGGAGAAGTGTCAGAGGTGTTTACCTTAGACACTGATAAACCATAAGGAACCGCCGTTAAACCGGCCGTTCCACTGACTGTAGCACCCAGCGTCGGTGGCCCACCAAGGGGGCAAATTTCCGCGCTGGATGTCTCTAAATCCAGTTCCAAATCCAAGGAGCTGGACGAGAAAAATGAGCAAGGGGCCGCGAGTAGCAAAACTCCTGCGGAACCCCAAAGGACCGTCGACCTTTTCTCCGCTGCCTGGCAAGTGGTGAGCCGTAAGGGGAAGCGCAAGGCACCCAAAATGGTGACTTGCCGACCAGACGCACCATCACATGGGGCTATCCCAGCAGGCAGTAGCGCAAAGGTCAAAAAGAAGAATAAGAAGCAGAGAGAAAAAGGCCGCAGAGAAAGAGCCGCGCTTGCTGCTTCCAAGAGCAAGACTCAGGGAGCTGGGCAAGCTACTGCTACTGCGGTGCTTGGGGCTGGAACCAGTAGTCGTGCTGAAACTGGGAAGGATGAAAATCCAGCCCGAGCAGTAGGCACGGCCGCCGGAACCAGCTCTAAGAAATCCGCCAGGAACCAGAGAGCAGCCAAGCGTCCTGGAAAGAAGGAATGAGCAGCCAAAAGATTGCTGGAGGAGTCCACCTCGCCGAGAGGAGAGCACAAAAAAGTGCGACTTGAACAGCAACCAAAGGCTGCAAGAACAAGCTACGCTTCTGCTGCTAAAGCAGATTTGGGTGTGGCCTTAAAGTGTGCGCGTTCAGGTCACATAACAAAGGAGGTAGCTGATGACATCCTCGTGGCCATACAGAAGAAGATGATCAGCGAGGCCTGGAGTAACCAGGACTCTGATGCGTCGGGCCCGGTTTTTAGAGGCAAACCCGTTTACACGAAGGGTGTCCTAAAGCTGTGGTGCGATGACCAGAAGGCTCTGGACTGGTTGAAGGGGAATATTAATACCCTCGACCTCAAATCCAACACCTCGCTGACTATTAAGAAACAGTCAGAGATACCACAAAGAATGAAATGAAGAACCGCTGGGTAAACATTAAGGACTGGCTACTACGCAAAGCGGACAAACAGACGGACAGGTGGTTCCTCGTTGTTTCGGTGCCGGAGGATCATATCCCGACCCTGATGAAAGCCAGGCGTCGTCTTGTATGTGTACATACACACATGGGGCGGTATACGTTAAATTACAGGGTTTTGGAGGAAAATTCGTTGATTCCCCACCTAGCAAAGAGGCAGAAAAGAACCCGGAAGTCATGGCCTTTACATCTCACTGATGTCAAGTCCAGTGAAAAAAACTGCCCGCACAACCGAGCCGAAGCCCCCAGTGGAAACTGAGCTCAGCGGCAGCTCACTGAGCGACGAAGAGGACTGCATTTTGCCGTCCAATTCCGACTCGGTGGCTGACGATGAGCCCGAGATCTGCTGGCAGGCTTATTTTTAGGCGGGGACGGGGATGACGCGATCGATGATGGCGTGCCCTTCGTCCAAAACTAGCCTAGTGCAGGCCAACCTCCACCACAGTGAGACAGCGTCGGCTTAATTACGCAAGTGGTTAGAGGCACAAAGGACGGCCGTAGCCCTAATCCAAGAGCCATGGGTTGGGGCCGGTAAAATTAAAGGCCTAAACAACCTAAGAGGTAAGTTATTCTACAACTCTGAGCCCGACAATCCTAGAGCGTGTATTTATACTACTAAAGATATCTGTGCAAAACCATTAACAGATTTCTGTTTCAGAGACATGTATGCCGTAGCATTACAAAACACACAGGAGGAAAGGTTAGTCGTCGCCTCGGTCTACATGCCTGAGGAAGACACTCCTCACCCTCACGACCTCGTCAGGCTGGCGAATTTCTGTGAGAGGGCCGGACTAGAGGTTGTGATCGGGACGGACTCCAACGCGCATCATCCCCTTTGGGGAATGGAAAAACCTAATGAATGAGGAAGGTTTTAGTTGAATATTTATAACCTAACCTAACCTAACCTAACCTTTTTAAACACTGGTTCTAAAGCAACCTTCATAAATAAACGCTGTCGCACAATAATCGACCTCACACTTGCAACAGAAGGAGCAGCTAAGCTAATAATGGGATGGCATGTGTCGAAAGAGGCCTCATGCTCAGGCCACAGATGGATCTGCTGCGTACTATAGGTCGATATCCCCGCTATACCACCATGGAGAAATCCCCGCAAGACGGATAAAACAAAATACCTCAATAGGCTGACGTCTTCGCTCGCGGGTGTTGGGGGAACTAATACCATAGCAGATCAATCGCTCCTAGAAGAACAGATAGAAGCTGTCACTAAAGCCATGATCGATAGCTACCATGAATCATGTCCAGTAATCACTCCACCAAAACATTCTGAGCAAAAGCAACAGTGGTGGGGTAAAGAACTAGACAGGAAACGTAAGAAGGTAAGAAAAGTCCTAAATAGGGCAATGAATACCTCAAAGAATGAAGACTGGCTTCTATATAAAAAAGCTAAGTCTGAATACAAAAAATGTATCAGGTATCGACACTCAACAGGGTGGCGCAAATTCTGTGGTAGCATAGAAACCTGTGAACAAGCAAATCGGATAAGGAAAATCCTAGCTAAACAGAACACGCCGGGATCTATCTCTTTAAAGAAACCCGACGGAAGCTACTCAACATCGCCGGATGAAACCCAACGCATCCTAATTGATACTCACTTCCCAGGTTGCTGTGTAGTTGAAAGGGTGAACCGGCATGAAGATGCACTGACACCAACAAAAGAAGACTGGGAATTAGCACAAAGAGTGGTGACGATGGACAAAATCCATTGGGCCATTCATAGTTTCCAACCCTATAAGGCAGCAGGACCTGACGGCTTATTCCCGGCACTTCTACAGTGGAGGGGTAAAGTCCTAATAGTCAGACTTGTTGCCATAATGAGAGCATGTCTGGCTCTTAAATATGTTCCTAGGGGATGGAGGGAAGTGAAAGTCACGTTCATACCCAAACCAGGTAAGAACGACTATACAGACCCTAAATCCTACAGACCTATTAGCCTCACACACTTTCTCCTAAAGACGATGGAGAGGATGTGTGAACGGGAGTTGAGAGAGTCGGCGCTAATTAACTTACCGCTACACGAAAAACAACACGCCTATAGCTTAGGTAAATCAACAGAATCGGCACTTCACCAGGTAATAACAAAGATTGAAGAGGCCATCCAAAACAAAGCTATATGTCTAGGCTCCTTCATAGACATAGAAGGTGCTTTTGACAGAACAAATTTCTCCAGCATAAAAGGTGCCCTAAGTAGACATAATATTGAACCGGCACTGATTGACTGGATAGTAAACATGCTCAGTACACGAACAATAAGATTGCTGGTGAATCTCAGACAATACAGATCATGAAAGGATGCCTGCAGGGTGGGGTTCTTTCACCTCTCCTGTGGAATATGGTCATTAATGAACTCATCAGCAAATTAAACGCTAACCATTTCTACACAGTCGGTTATGCAGATGATCTGACAATACTGGTCTCTGGTAAGACAGCAAGCATTGTGTGCGACCTGACCCAAGCGGCTCTCCGTATTGTGGAGAGATGGTGCAGGGAATATGACCTAACCGTTAATCCAAATAAAACGGTTATAGTAATGTTCACACAAAAACGAATGCTGAATAACTATCATCTTCCAAGTCTTTTCAGCACAAAACTCCAACTTTCTTCCGAGGTAAAATACCTAGGTCTTACCTTGGACAGTAAACTTAACTGGAACAAACACATAGAAAACAAAATCAGCAAAGCTAGTTTAACTTTCTGGCAATGCAGAAACATGATTGGCAAACGATGGGGTTTAACGCCAAAAATTATACTGTAGCTGTACAAAACTGTAATTCGGCCCATGATCACATACGGCTCTCTGGTATAGTGGACCAAAACCAATGAAGCCACCACTATACGAAAGCTTCAGCGTTACCAGAGATTAGCTTGTATGGCTGCCACGGGCTGCATAAGGACTATACCAACAGCAGCTTTAGAGGCTGTGTTGGAGCTAACACCGCTTCATCTACATATACAACAAGAAGCAACTTTAGCTGCCATTAGACTTAAGACCCTAAATCTTTTAAGTAAGAGTAAAGTCCCCCATACAGATATAATTGATAGAATTTACTCAAAAATTCCTATCTTACAAGCCAAGTACGATAGGATCCCAAAACAATTTGTATTCGATAAGAAGTACAGGATAATAACTGAAGGAAACTGACCATCTGGAAGGATTGGGTCCAAGAGAGCTCAAAGTTTTCATGGATGGCTCTAAGACAAATGAAGGTGTGGGGTCTGGGGCTTTCTCTGAAGACCTTAATATCCACCTATGCACACCGCTGGGTACCCACAACACAGTCTTCCAGGCTGAATGCATGGGTATCATCCAAGCGGCCATAGCAATAGATGCTAGGAAGGTGAAAGACTTCTCCATCAGAATACTGACCGACAGTATGGCGGTACTACAAGCTCTGAGTTGCAATGTGACGAACTCGAGACTGACACACGAGTGTCATCAACGATTGAATGAGGTATGTAAGCACAACAATGTGACTCTGCAATGGATCAAGGGACACAGTGGATCTAGAGGCAACGATGCAGCAGATAAACTGGCCGAGAAGGATCGGCCCTAGCAACTATAGGGCCGGAACCAATAATACCAATCCCCTTTGGCTACATTCATTCACTGGTACGTAGATACTTCAATAATTTTTTTTTTTTTTTTTTTTTTTATAGAAGAGGGGGCAAACGAGCATGTGGCTCACCTGATGTTAAGTGACTACCGCCGCCCATGATCAACCGCAACACCAGGGGAATTGCAGGTGCGTTGCCGGCCCTTTAGAAAGGAGTAAGCTCTTTTCTTGAAGGTCCCCAGGTCGTATCGGTCCGGAAAAATCGCTGGTGGTAAATTATTCCACAGAGAGTTTGTACGCGGAAGAAAACTCCTTTTGAAACGTACAGTGGTGGACCGCCAAGCATCCAGATGGTGTGGATGGTATCGGGACGTTTGCCGCGTAGTGCGTTCACGAAATTTGGCGGCTGGGATTAATCCGAACAATTCCTCAGAGCACTCTCCATGGTATATGCGAATTTACACGCTCAGCTTTGGAAAAATTTTGTAGACTGTAGAAAAGCTAGGGAGGCCCTACCTGAAATAAACAGTCGTCAAACCAAGGTTCTAATGAGACTGAACAAGCCACAGATCAGGATAGTAACAAGTGCTATCACAGGACATAGCTCTTTTAACAAACATTTGTTCACCATAGGTGTTACTGACAGCCCCCTGTGCAGGGCATGCATGGGAGAGGAAGAAACGGCGGCTCACGTGTTGCTGACATGTCCAGAAGTGGCTTCATACAGGGCTAAACATCTCGGCACGCCGGGTTCTCTCCCCGAAGTTGCTTGCAACATCAAGGGACTGCTGAGCTTCTTTGGGGAGATATCATGGCTCGAATAAGCATATTATTCCTGCCCACACGCAAAATACGCGCTTAGACGTGGAGTTGCGAAAAACAGCCCGTCGAAAACTAAACTAATGGTGACTGTAGAGAACTGGAGACCCTTTTTACTGGAAACGAGGCATTCCATCTCAGCCCTCAGGGCTGGCAACGCATCAAAATTATTCGTAATCGAAGATAAATGTAGATGTCTATGGGCCACAGCAACCACTTACCATCAGGTGGACTTTGTGCTCGTTTGTCACCCTTATTCCATAAAAAAAATTACTGTATCAATTGCATACCCTTAGTAAAGGTTAACATAGTCCGAGACCTTGGTTTAATGCTGGATTTGAAATTATATTTAGACTACCATATCGATCACATAAGCAATACAGCCTTTCAACAGTATTGTTTCATGAGATCCTCTAAAGATTTTAAACAATCATTTACTTTCTTAATTCTATACAAAACACTTATTTGTTCACAATTGGAATATGCTGATCTGGAGTCCCTTCTACAAAAAATATAATTATAAATTGGAAATGCTCCAAAAGAAATTTTTATCCATTATAATTGTTACCACCATTCCAGAATTCCATACGTACAATTATTAAAACACTATGCAACACTACAAGTTTGAAATATAGACGCTCGTTTATTACGGCCATGATGCTGCATGGGTTGTGCAATAACAGGTTTAACTGTAGTTACATCACAAATAACTTATATTGTACCGAGAACTGTAATTCAGCACTAAATGCTGAAGCGCGGGCACCCCTCCGGCGCCTCTTAGATAATTATAACACACACACACTTCACAGAATGTGATATTTTTGCTGTCATCTATTAAGTTTAAAGGAATGATAACTAAGTTGCTGACTATAACGATTTATAAATATTGTAACAATTAGCATAATATCCCACACTCTTATAAATTGTGCAATTGTATAAAACATAAGGCTAACTATATAGTATTACTTTTTGGACATTGGTGTGGGTTACATGTTAAGTACTCCTGTTATAAATTAACTGTCTTGTATTACATTAATGTGTAACTGTTTTATGTCCTAATAAAATAAAAAATAAAAACAAAAACTACATAAGTAGATACCATGCATAATGTACTGCAATAAAACTTTATTGCTGTTGGGTTATTTCACAGCATCCTAGCAAATTCATCTTTGAGTTTTAATGTAGATAGAGTTAAAGTTAATAAGGTTCAATGGAATTGCCATGTTTTTATACAACAAAAGTTCCAAAATGTATAAAGGAAAAAATACTACACAGATAGTAATAAAATATAAGATACACATACCGTTCGAGACAGATCTTGGCCCGTTTGTAAGCTCTCGAAGCACAAGAAGTGCTTTCCATGAGCTGACGCATGTCTTCCGCCAACAGGGCGGCTGGCACTGGCAGTAATGGCAACACTACGTCCACTCGACCCGCTCGAGGGTCTAATGCTGTAACACTAAAGCAATACTTTTGCTTTAAATATTGACAGTAATCAAGATAATTAGAAAGTTTTAATTTCTTATATTTACGTGAACACTACACAACTATAGGGTCCGCCATCTAACTTTTTTTTTCAACTAGTGCTTATTTCGTGAATGGCAACACTTAGCTCATGTCTAATTTGACAGATAATTAGTTTTATCCTTCCGCTGAACGAATATGGTTGTGTATACGCTTGAACAACGCTGGGAAATATTGCGACATTACTTTGAAAATCATGGTAATGTTGCAGAATGTGTGCGAAAATTGCGTACGGATTTTGGAAGAAATGAAGCACCGTCAGCTCCGTATGTTCGTTACCTTGTGAAAAAAGTGAAAGAAACTGGCATCCTCATCGATAAACCAACACGTGAAAAGCCAAAAACAGTGCGTACACCCGAGAATATTGCTGCTGTGGCCGAAAGTGTGCGTGAAACGCCATCAACATCAGTTCACCGTCGTTCTCAACAATTGGACATTTCGGAGACATCATTGAGACGAATTTTGCGTAAAGACCTTGGTATGACGCCGTACAAAATCCAATTGGTTCAGGAGTTAAAGCCAACTGACCATCCAATGCGTTTTCGCTTCGCTAAGTGGGCCTGCGATCGACTTGCAGAAGATGCGGATTTTGCCAAAAAAATCATCTTTTCAGATGAAGCTCATTTCGAACTTGGCGGGTATGTAAACAAGCAGAATTGTCGCATTTGGGGCACAGAAAACCCGCACGTATTCATCGAAAAGCCGGTGCACCCAAAACGAGTCACTGTTTGGTGCGGATTTTGGTCCAGAGGCATAATTGGGCCATTTTTCTTCGAAAATGAGCAAGGCCGTTACAGTCAATGGCGATCGTTATCGGGCCATGTTGAACGAATTTTTGTTCACAGAAATTGAAGAGGAGGATATTGGCAACATTTGGTTTCAACAGGACGGCGCAACGTGCCACACAGCCGACGCTACACTTGATGTTTTGCGCCCTGTTTTTGAAAATCGCATTATCAGCCGCAGAGCTGATGTCGTTTCACCACCTCGGAGCTGCGATTTGACACCGTTGGACTATTATTTGTGGGGTGCCGTCAAAGATAAGTGTTACGCCGACAAGCCAGAGACAATTGACGCTTTAAAGGACAATATTCGTGAAGCCATTGGTGAAATACAGCTGCACACAATCGATAATGTACTCAAAAATTGGACCGATCGTGTAGGCTACTGCATGGCCAGCCGAGGCAGCCATTTGAATGAAATTATTTTCCATCATTAACCGGAAGGATTGTACTTTCAAATAAAAAAGAAATTTGAAAAAATATTTTGTAGTTTTTTTTAATAGCATTTTTAAAAAAAAAGTTATTTGGCGGACCGGCTATATAATAAAATAAAACTAAATATACGGATTTTATCGCGTTTAATTAACTTACTTTTATTTTTATTTCCCGACGTTTCGGGTACTTTATAGCAGCCATGGTCATGAGAGGGACTGAAATTATTAAAGTCCCAATGTCGTAGTAAGTCCAACTACCTTCAGTTTTTGAATATGATTTTTTGGTCCAATCTATGCAGAATGCGCTTACAGTATCTAAAAGTCTTGCAGTGGTATGCTTGGATTTGGAATAAACTTTGTTAATTACTGGATCCCAAGTTGATGGCAACACCCATCCATATTTGAAATTAGGATTTTTGTTAATGTTAATAGCCTCACATATCATTCTTGGTAGGAAACCTAACTTTATCTTTTTTATCTGTGAATAAATGGATTAATCAACTTTATCAACTTACGTTTCAGAATCGCCATCTTCAATTTCATTTTGGTCGTCACCTTCCTCAATTTCTAATTCCAACGCCTCTGGACCTCCAGGTGGGCAGCCCATCTGGGAAAATCACATTTTGTAATTTGCTACACTTACCCGTAATGTCCTTTCTATTTATGTATCATATTAATATAATGCGATGCAATAAATAATTGTATCAACTAATATCTAGATTTTGGACGCAAGCTTTATACTTCATACAAAAACAAGATCGACGCGGCGTTGGTCTATCTACGTTTTATTTGTAACAACAGAACAGATTTTGTTCCAAGTTTCCACATTGGGTATTTTGATTCATTCGCGAATCTTAAATATTTAATTAGTACTGGAAAATATTCAACTGGAGTAAGTAACTATATAAAAAAAAAACATAATTTCGAAAATAATAATATAAATAATTATAATTATCTGTTGTCGGTGACTTTGGTGGTTAACAGATATGGGTAGGAAACAACAGTTCAATAGATAAGGAATCCACAACCCTTTAATTTTATTGTTTATTAAAACTCAGTATTATAAGGCCAAACATGTTGGTAATTATTTAAGTACCTACGTAATGAATAAGTTTTAATTTTTTTATATTAATTGTAAATTCACTTACTTATGGAATGTTATTCCACTTTCCTTTTGATTACGAATTTTACATATTACGCACACTCGTTCTTATTAAAAATATTTGTTTTTATAGGAGAGCCGTGGTAGCTCAGATGGTTAGCGCTCTCTGTAAATTTCACAGTACGCGAGAAAACCGGGTTCTATCCCCGCCGGCATCAATGAAATTGTTAATTGCAATTTTAAGTGCTGATTTACCACGTGTTCAGCGGCGAAGAAAAAAATCGTGAGGAAACCTGCATGTCTTAAGAAATAAGAAAAAAATATTTAGAAGAAATGTGAAGTTTGCCAACATGCATTGGGGCAGCGCGACAGACAATTCCTTGCCCTAAAACCCTCTCAGAAATAAGCGACGGCCTGTGCAAATCTTTAGGCTGTAACTTATATAGGATAGGGTGACAAACGAGCACACAGTCCACCTGATAGTAAGTGATAAGATGAGAGATAGAATGCCTCGTTTCCAGTAAAATGGGGCTCCGGTTCTCTACACTCACCATACGAAAAACAACAGCGTTGATCTGCTATTTTACGCTGGTATTCTGTGAGAGCGTGGTTTTACCCCAGTCGAGCCGACCCTTTCGTGCTAAACTGTACTGCTAATATAACTGCAGCATGGCTCTACCATGTATAAGTAACTAAAATCAAATACAATCAAACCACATTAAAAGTTCATATAATAGAGATGATTTAAATAACACAACAAACTTTGGCATGTTGTGTCAATTTTAGTTCCCGGTACGAAAAATGGCGGCACTTCAAATCGGCACAGACATTTTGAATGATATAGCCATAGCCAGACCAGCGTACTTACCTATATAGAGGTCAGTGATTTCCATTGATTGTCCTATTTTATTTTATTTCTTACCATCAAAATTGTATTGTTTATTTCCTCAACGTAAGATATTAAAATTTCGCAATTGATATAATGATTTGTTCAAGTAATAGGCAAAATAAAAAATTCATTGGCTTAGATATTATGTCACACACACACACACACACATCTTTTTTATTGTGAGATAAAAATATTTCTGCCTGTACCTCTGGGCTTTAAAATTAGAAGACATCTTAAAATTTAGTACTTTGGATTCATTGCAACAATTTTCAAGTGGGAATCATTGAGTTATTATGTACTACGTACTAGAGGCGACACTGCATTCAGCTACTCTGTTCCACTTAACTGCGGTGCATGCACCGCACTTTCATCAGTCACTCACTAGGCGCTTGTAGAGATGTCACGTGTTGTGTTGATTTAAAAAAATCTCTTGATAAAAATATGTCGTCGTGTGTACTTAGATATTGCACAAATAATTCAAGAAATGTCAGTAAAATCCAAGGAATTACTTTTCATCGGTTAATAAGATACTTAATCAATAAAAAAGTATTAAAGATTAATATTATAACAAATTATTCTTAAGACGCCATCTCGTGTCATGGAATATAGATTATGAAATTAATATGTTCAGATGCGACATTTCTGTGGGTACTTAAGTATAGGACGAATATATTATTATACACATTTTTTTGTAGAAACATGTAGGTATAAGTTATTATAATTGGGCTAAATATTTCATATTTAAATCTGCTTATTATTCTTTTATTTTATTTTTAGGTTTCCACATCGAAGTGAAAGTGGAATAAATTCGTTAATTTTTAACTTTCGCGTGCCTAGCATTTATGAACGACTCGTTTTCTAATTTAAATAAATATATTTGTAATTTAAATGTTATGTTAGTAAGTTTTGTTATCATACATTTAGTACATTTTTTATATTTGACATAGATACCTTTTAAAATATTCAGATAAAAATATCATTAAAATGTAATTGTGATATAATATTACGTAATATTATATTCAATAAGCAAATATAATATACAAAATAAATGACAATATTAACAATACACTCTACTATTATCTACGGATCATTCTACCTATGTTTATTCTATGATAAAAAAACAACCGCGCGAACACAGAGTAGCGCACATTTTTTGTTTGAGATAGCTGTTCTAGTACGTAAGTACATATTACTTCAATGGTGGGAATTTTACCCTTTTGCTGCCGTGTCAGTCACTTTGTATGGAGTACATAAGTGTATGTAAGTGTTAATAAACAAAATACTGACCCTCTGCCAAGCGCGCTCAGCGTCGGAATACTGCAATCCAAGTTCACTTTGACGCAATAACGCGGTGAGGAGCCTACGTGCAGCTACACATAGGGTTAAGGCTTCGCCCCCGCATACCAGAGCGCAGAACGGATGCAAAAGACAGACTATACTCTCATCAGGGATTTTACCTTGAGATACCTGCAGATAGACCAATCATCATTGTAGCAAATACTCATACACTGCAGCTTCTGCTAGTTCATTGTGATTTCAATGTTACAAAACAAATTCGTATTAAAAAACATTCTAAAATCAAAGATGAATGATCGAATGACAGTGCTACCATCTGCTTGTTATCCCATAATCAATAAAATTAAATCCAAACCCAAGCATACTCTTGCAAGACTTCAAGATACTGTAAGCTTGTTCTGCATGGATTGAACCAAAATAAATATTTAATAGTTGATGAATGTCTAATTTTATTTTATTTTCTACTAGAAGAATGTTTCGGGGATATAATGGCAGGCCAATAATAACAAAAGTACTAAACAAAATAATTTTACCTTAGCTAACTCTTCAAGGAAACAGTCAATGAAATGAAGTATCAAGGACATCGCGTTGCGAGCGTATGATGGTGTTTTGAGTGCCAATATGCCTGTAAATTAAACATCCTACTAAACACTTATGCAATTGAACTGTCAAACAAAACAAAACTTTCATTTTCTAAAACACGCAGGATCTTATGTGCACTTTATTAACGCAATGAAAATCAAATATCAGATTCAAATATCCTTTTTCGACTAAACCACGTTTTTAACTCCACTCTTTGGTTTAGTTTATCTTAATCTGAGACAGATGCTTTCATATTATATTGTAAAGTAGCAAAAATACTAAATCTTCGGTTAGTTGTCTGAATTTTAAATTGTTCAATTGATTCATAACGAAGTCAAGTATCACCATACTCTTACCATCACTTGCTGTCAACATTTTAGTGTAAATTTTGCAGCTCTCCAGGCTCCAGTTGCAGCGTAACAGACACCGCAAGCCGCCGCGTAAGTAGCGGCGCACCAACTGAAAATGTCAAAAGATGGTTTATCTACACAGTCCACCTGATGGTAAGTGGTTGCTGTGGCCCATAGACATCTACACCTATCTTAGATTACAAATCAAAATGCAGATGCGTTGTCACCCGTAAGGACTAAGATGGAATACCTCGTTTCTAGTAAAGGTCTCCGGTTCTCTATACTCACCATACGAAATACAGCAGTATTAAGCTACTATTCCACGCTGATATTCTGTGAGAGCGTGGTCCTTCCCCGGTCGAGCCGACCCATTTGTGCTACAACTATACTACTAATATAACTAATGGCTCTACCACGCAAAAAATTGACATTTATATAAAATTGAAATGACTGCCTGTAATATTAAAATAAATGTCTTCTATTAAGCTCAGGGGGTTATTTACTTGCTATGAGGACTTCAATAAGCATTTTGAAACGTTTTGTCTGTCTGTGTTTCTGTCTGTCAGCGTTAATCTTCGGAATGGCTGTACAGATTGTGATGAACTTACAAACAGAAAAAGAGCAATATCAGGAGAGATCTAGGCTACATTTAATCTGAAAAATTAGATTTTTTTGTTAACCTTCATCTAAGTACCGCATTAAAAGATCCAGGCCTGGGCAAAGCCGGGGTAGACCGCAAATAATTAATGTAGTAGTAGTAGTAGTAATTGTGTAAGAATATTTACTATCCCATTTTTTCCCGTGTGTGTAAGTTCTGTTTTCTACCAAAAATTATTTTACTGTTTGAAGTCTGAATCATGCAAGAGTTGTGACCACAAATATTGACAACAAAAAATTATAGGATATTTTTAGCTATTATCATGTTTTTTAAATGTTCTTATGCATGGTATGTCACTGGTATGGCTTTACTATCAAACGTAAAGTTCATAATTCACCCATTTAAATACAGGTTAATCTTTGAGCCTGAAAATCTTACCATCATAAACTTATCCATCCTATGTTGATCAATTCCATACCATTCTGTGGCTAAGACTTTGAGCCCAGCTTTGGTCATAAGAACAGCATTCTTGATCTGTTCCAGGGGAAATATGTCCAAAATCCCTGCTATGTTTTCACATAATTCTTCCTGTAAAATTAATTATTACATATTTGATGCGTAATATAAATTATTTAAATTTTTTTATAATATAAGGGTGAAAAACGGGCACACAGT
The DNA here is from genome assembly GCA_907164705.1 of Parnassius apollo. Lineage (NCBI taxonomy): Eukaryota > Metazoa > Arthropoda > Insecta > Lepidoptera > Papilionidae > Parnassius > Parnassius apollo. The sequence continues at coordinate 9,219,317 of CAJQZP010000220.1, forward strand.
CCACCACATTGATGACATTTGATAAGTAGGTGCTGTGGCCCAGTTTTCAAATTTAAAATATTTTATTTAACAATAAACTTTATTTACATTCAATTTTTATATATTTATTTAGTTATTTGCTCACAACACAACAACCTACCAGTATACATATTATGAAGTGGATGTTACACAACATCCATGTTATACTTATATTTTAAGACCTCTGCTGGGAGACACTATTGAGGTCATTGAGCATAGTTCAACGGATCAGTAAGCTAAAGTGGCGATGGGTATACCATATAGCCTGAAGAATCGAAAACTGATAGTAAAGGAAGGTTCTTGAGTGGCAGCCTCTTCCCAGTAAGCAAAGTGTAGGAATTGATTGGATTGAATGATGACTGGTAAGAGATACAGGAAATTGATATGACAGGTGGCTCGGGACCAAGCTTTGTGGCATTCCTTAGGGGAGACATATGTTCAACAGTAGATTTGTGATAGGCTGCAAAAACGATGATGATTTACACAATTGTTAAAAGCTAGCCAGCATATTAAAAAAAATGTTTAATATTTATATCAATAATAATTTCTGAGAGCTCAGCTTCTTCAGCACTAGCAGCTTGTTCACAAAGAGGCAGGGACTATTTTTCGCCCTAGCAGTGCATCTAGTTTACCACCCTCTTATTAATTTTTTCCCCATTTTTCTGTAGAATTAATTGTTTGAAGTTAGCTGCAGATTTCCATGGACCACATTAGCCACTTAACCATCATAACTGTAAATTCATTTGTTACATCAGTTTTATACAAAAATACATTAGCTGTGACTGAAATTCATGTCCTCGTCATGTTTTGTAGGCAGATTGACTATCTTGGTACCAGATGTGTCACACCTCTAATGCTGCTGCTCTGTTGCCAATTTGAGAATTTAAGTCTGGTGTAAACACAATGGTAATACTGATATCTATCAAAATCCGTAAAATTTCCATCACCCAGCAAGAATACCATTAATTATAATCATTGTACAAATACCTGTATCAAAGGTTTGTCAGACATCCACATAGCATAAAACAAGCCTTTCCAAACACGGGTAAAGTCGTCTTCCTTAAATTCTGAAATACAAATTAGTTTAGTAAGCACCAAAGAGAGTTCAGAGTTATATTTATGATACTTAATATAGTAAATGTGACAAAATCTTCCAAAAATACAAACACCATTCAGTTTTCAATGAGATGATTTCTACTTAAGTTACTATTAAAAAAGTGAAAAACCTGCAGTAAAAGCAAATTAAAGAAATATGAAAACATAACACAAAATACATTAACATATGTTAAGAAAAGCAATAATTACTTAATAAAATTGAAGTACATAACAATAAAACATGTTATAAGACTGACAGTGTGCCATAATTTAGAAATTTGATGAATTTCATCAAATGTTATGGATTTTTAATTCACTGCCAATTATCAATTTATAATTATCCTTACCAACTATAACAAATAAACATAAACCAGCTCAGAAAAAGATAAAGGAACACAACAAAACAATGTGGCAAAATCATTATCAAATATAAGGATAAACATTTTTACTCAATGAAGGCAGATTGCCTTATGTTTGAGCACAAAAAATTATATATAAATAGAAATATGAATCTCTGTTCATATTCACATTTATCATGAAATGGATAAAATATAACTATTGTTTAAAAAAAAAAACATTAAATGTCTAACTCATTTTTTCCACACCAGAAGTTTTTTTCTAAGCAGTGATAAATAAAAATTTCATGATGAGCATTTAAGGCATTACTCCTAGTGACCTTGAGCGTTCAGTCCTATACATTTAAATACACCCAAATTTTAAAATATTATCTTTATAAAATCGAATTTTAGTCCTTTGAAAAAATTAAATAGATCAAATGTTCATTAATAAATTGCCTATCCATTAGTGTCAATCGCAAAACAAAATAATGCTTACTTTATGAGCATTACTTAATAAGCATTAAGTATTGGTATTTGACTTGTAATTAATCGTACCTTACCTTAGGTTGTTATGAGACTCAAGAGGCATAATGCAACCAGTTTAGTGAGACATTGATTTTCAAATTAGCAATATTTTTGTTGTTTGATATTTTTCTAATACTTTACTATTAAGCTGTCCCAATATGCTAAGTGATAGTATGATATGTACAGTGCCACTTATAATGAAATAAAGTGAAAGAGCATTTTATACAGGTAACTTAAGGTAGCTTTATCATCAAGCACATGCTAGCTTTGTTTTGTATCTCCTCCTAAAATAAGTTTTCCACTCAGTTTCAGTGCAATAGAGCTTATAAAAATCCATCAGTTTAATGTTACTTATATTTAGTGAACCAATTATAAGCTCTTTAACCAGTTACTGAAACACACAAAACATTTGGGCACTATAATCCTGTTCTGTGCCAATGCCAGTCTCTGTTGAGACAGTTGTGACCCAAATTCGGTCTGCCATAAGGCAATCTAAGGGAGAAGCTTATGTTCTGCAGTTGACTTTTGATAGACTATAATGTATACCATGTAAAACAAAAAAAACAACTTCAATATAAATAAAATAAGAACATCATCAATGTATTCAAAGTCAATTAAATATGCATTATTAAGGATAACATAAACACTACTGGTAAGATCTTAATAAAATTTAAATGGGATCACATGAGAAGCACCTGCTTTCAAATAAAAAAGAACCATCAAAATCAATTTCCCCTAGAAAGAAGTTCAGAGGCAACACACATAAAAAAAGAATAAAAAATACATTTGAATTGAGAACCTAATGCTTTTTTGAATGCGGTTGAAAAAATTAAGTAAAATTAAAGAATATGTCAACATAAGTTTCTGAGTTATGTTACAAAATGACATAAAACACTGAAATATTTTAATGCCACGGCATTATTATGTTAGATTCTATACATAGATTCAATATCAATCAATACATTATTTATTGTACACTAATACACACTAAAAAGGAACAAAATTAAATATATTTATGGGAAGTACAACAGGTAGTGTTATCTCTCAGAAAGCACTTTATTCCAGACAACCTTTTTGTGCAAAGAACTGTCTTTTAAAACAAATTACGAATAAGGAAGGTAAAAGAGAAAAAACAGAAAAATACAACAGTTGAGAATAAGTAGGATATATGTATACAATTAAGGATAGGAATTATTATGGGAAATATTAGAGCTCCAAGTAATAAGCTTTGAGAAAATTTTGGAAGGAAAAAAGTGCCTCCGCTCGTTGAATATATAAAGCAGAGGAGTTCCAACTGTAACCGAGAATGATTTATTGAAGAAGGAGGATGAATGTGCTGGAATACAAAGTGAAAGTTTGTGAAACATAGATGACAATTGTGAGAGGAGCAGATGAATCCAAAGCGGTCTTGCAGGTAGCATGGAGAGGTGGGATTGAATAGTTTGCAGTATTGAGCAGAAAGGATGTGAGTATTCCTGTGAAGGGAAATCGGCAGCCACTTGAGACATTTATGAAATTCTGAAATGTGATTATATTTACGGAGTCCAAATATGAATTGTAAACATACATTTTGAATCAAATTTAATTAACTGCGTTTTGGTAATGTCCATAAGACAAAAATCAACACAGTGAAGAATAGGTAGAAGTAGAGAAAATGTCTAAGTCTCCGCAGAAAATTTAGAGCTGCAAACATTTTCCTACTTACTTCATTAACTTGTGATGACCATGTAAGACCAGAACCAATATATATTTTTAAATTCTTAACTTAATCACTAAAAAGGATGTGAAGTTAAACCTAGAAACTAATCTAGAACTAACAATAATTATTGCTCGTTTTGTGAGATTAATTGATAATCCATAAGATTTACAACAGTCCAAAATACAAGTCAGATCAGTATTCGTTTTATCAAAAGTGTAAATTTGGAGATTGTCAGCGTACAAGTGGCAAGAAGACAGTTATGAATACATTTAGAGGTTATGAGTATTCAACGCACATGTTAAATATTTGGTATGAAAAATAGACAAAATAATGTCATACCATATCCTTTCTCAAAACAATTTAAGAGCCACTTTTTCAAAGCTTTTAATACACGATCGCGCGTTTTTTTCTCATTGCCAGAAAGTAATCTCGCAAATTTAAATTCTTGGGCTACTACAACTACATGTTCTTTCTTATTCTTTAATATAGGTTTCTTCTTTACTTTTTGTTTCTTTTCTTTCTTCTTGTTATCTGGTTTCATTTTGCAGTAATTTATAACTCTATTTTGTAATAAACAAGCACGTATTATTTTTCAAAATACAATGTACATTGTACAATGACACTGACATTCAGCCATAGAGTAGTGGTGTAATATATAGGGTATGTTCCGAAATACAACGCAGTGTACTGTCCAATGCAAATGACGTATCATTTGACACTTTATTGTACTAGCGTGCCGCCGCCATATTGTGTCGGATATCCGGCCATAATAAAACAATTTTTAATTGTGTGTTTGCCGAATGAAGCATGCCAGAATTTGTTTCTATTTATTCAAATACAAAAAATTATAAAATAATTGATGGTATATCCATTAGGTGGATATAATGATTTTTGGAGCACAAAATGACAAAATAATCGCCAACACTTTTCCAAATGGCGCAAAAGTATGACGTCATATACTGTCCAAGAAAAAAAAAAATTTTAAAAAAAAACCCCCTTAATGTTTTGGATCGAATCACCAGTATAGCGACGATTCATGACGTCATTTGCATTGGACAGTACACTGCGTTGTATTTCGGAACATACCCATACAGAAACATTCAGCGTTCAACTTTAACAATTATGCATGAGACCGATATATCAAATCATAACTAATAACGTTATGGTACCAAAATACCATATCATATCGATAAACCTGGTACATAGTGTATTATCTTTGCCAACTACCTAACTAACGTACGAAAACGAAACTGAAACGCATAACGCAAACTGTGGAATGATCTGCCAAAACGGAAATCGGCCCACGAACTAACCAATGTTGGTTCGTGCGCCATTTTCTTTCTTTGATATTCGTTCGTTCTTGCAATGAAACCAAAAATAAGTATAGAAAGAGATATATGTGAATATGGATTTCTATGCGATGTTTTGGTAGTTATCACGCAACTTGCACATCGCGAAATAAAGTAATAAGGTCGAATTTTAAATGGTTCCAATTGCCCAAATTTAGTGTAGTTGTGAGAGTTATCAAATTTCAAATGATCTTTAAGTAGGTTATTAGATACAAGACTTAGATTTGTATGACCATATTTTATTTTATTTATGTTTTAGATAGAAAGTTTTGAATTATATATTTTTTTCAAAACGCAACAATTATGTACCTGAATATGGTGGCGCGTGCCGTTTTCTTAGATATTATCAATAAATTATTAATTTTTGACGTTGCGTTCGTGGATCTATTTGCAATATTTTTATGCATTTTGTACATCAGTTTGAATTCAGACAGTTACGTTTACAACGACAATAATATAGTAAAGTATAGTTTAAATTAGACTCTCTAAATAATTTTTGTAAAAAAAACTTACAAAATGTCACGTAAGGCTAGTGAAATATGGTCTCACTTTAATAAAAAAGAAAATTTAGTGTAAATATTACGTTTGTAAATATTATCAACAAACGTTGTCCTGTAAATCTACTACTGGGATCTTTAGTTCTAACTCAACAAAATTTTCTGCTAATCCTAAACCAAGTTAAGCATGAAGAATAATCGCCAACTGTAATAATCGTTAGTAATTAAACTACCTTTAATAAGCTAATTCGTAAAAAAAATGTTTACACTGGCTTTACAGTTTTTTTTTTTTGCGGATGGAAAATCATCTAATGACCCCTTTCGCTCTGGGTGGAGCGTAAGGGAGTGTCAGACTTTTACTGACTAAAAACCATCCGTGTTCCTTCAGTGCCCTTACGTTCCGGAGCCGCGGTATCTGTTTCAAACAGCCCGCAGCCCCGGCAGGCGTCGGCCCTTGCGGGCCCCTTCACGCTGCTGACAGCTCTTTGAGGCGCGCGTGGAACAAAACGCGCCGTCGACACGGCCTGTCGTCATTAGACGGACGGACGACGAGCTACCCACTGCTCGCCGTCCACAGGCCCGCGCCTACGGTGGCCGGGGGCCACGACGTAGCCCCCGACGCCCGGGGCGTCTCCCGCGGCGGCCGGGGAGGAATGCTGCTGCTCTCTCCTTCTCCCGCTCCGCCACCTCCTTCGCCAGCATCACTGCTTCGCAGAAGGTGGTGACGGCATCCCATTCCGTCTCGCTCCGGACCATGGCTTCGACCAGGGCCGGACGCGAGAGGTCGCTGCCGCCTATCGCCGCTACGAGGACCCGGCGGTGCTCCGCCCAAGCAGGGCACACCTCCACGGTGTGTTCCACCGTGTCCTTCGGTCCATCCTCGCAATGGGAGCACCCGGGCGTTTCCTCCCGCCCGATTCGGTGCAGGAACCTCCCAAACACACCGTGTCCGGTGAGGACCTGCGTCAGGCGGAAGGTGAGGATGCCGTGGCGTCTCTCAAGCCACTCCTCAAAGAGGGGTCTTATCGCCGCTATAGTGGCGTGCCCAGCACGGGGTTGCGACAGTCGCTGTCTCCATGTCGCCATGAGATCGTGCCAGAAGTCTGTCCGCTGCGCGACAACTTGCCGCGGCAGCGGGGTTTCCCCACGGCATAGTGCCTCTGCACGCCATTCGTGCAGGCGCGCGAGGACTATCGCCTCCAGATCCCATGGCAGCAATCCGGCAAGGAGGCTCGCCGCCTCGCGGGAGATCGTGCGGTAGCCGCGAACCATTTTCACGGCTATCACCCTTTGGGGCGCGTTCAGGTGGTGGACGGCAAGCCGCGCCAAACCACGCACCCACACCGGGGCCCCGTAAAGGGCCATGGATCGCACGATCCCCGCGTAGAGCCTCCGGCAGGAGGCGTTTGGCCCTCCCAGGTTCGGCAGGAGCCGCCTGAAGGCAGCCCCGGTCCGTTCCAGTTTGGGAGCCAAACGTCGGAAGTGCTCAACGAAGTTCCATCGGCCGTCGAGGACGAGGTCTAGGTACTTCAGCGTCGACTCGACGTCGATGGATACCCCTCCTACCATCACTGAGGATCCCGGTGGTGGCCTGTTCCGAGGACCATGGAAGTGCATGGCCTCGGACTTGTGCAGAGCCACCTCGAGACCCAGTTGCCGAATCCTCTCAACGACTATCGCAACCCCGCGTGTCATATTTTCCGCCGCCGCCTCGTACGACCCCCCCTTGTGCCAGTACCAGCGTGTCGTCAGCGTAGCAAACTACGCCGACGCCGGTAGGGAGGTCGGCGCGCAGCACCCAGTCGTAACCGATGTTCCACAGAGGTGGCCCCAGAACCGACCCCTGTGGGACACCGCACGACATCTCTCGCCGGTTCCACTCACCGTTGCGACCGGGGTAGATGACGGCCCTGTCTGTCAGGTAGTCCCCGACTATACGACGGAGATAGGTCGGCACCCGGTGATACCGGAGTGCCTCCCTAATGCAGCTCCAGGGCATGGAGTTGAAGGCGTTGGCGATGTCGAGAGACACCGCCAAGACAACCCCCCTCTGGCCACTGCATCCCCCGTCGTGAGGGCTCTCACGCGCATGATGGCGTCCACCGTAGAGCGCCTCTTGCGGAAACCAAACTGGTGTTCCGCAAGATCCGGCCTCGTCCCCGCAAGGTGCTCGGCGAGGCGGTTTGCAATGACTCTTTCAAAGAGCCCACCTCGTGGAGCAGCACCACGGGCCGGTATGCGGACGGAGAGTCCGCAGGGCGCCCCGGCTTCCGAATGAGGACTAGCTTCCCCGTCTTCCAACGAAGCGGGAATTGGCCTCTCTCCAAGCATGCGCTTAGGAGCCCCTCCAGTCGGGGCCCGAGAGCCTCCGAGGCCAGGACCCAGGCTTTGCCAGGCAAGCCATCGGGTCCTGGGGCGGTATTCCTGGCCTTGAGCCTACGTACCGCCACTCTCAGGTCTACCCCCGTCCCTTCCGGAATGTCGTCGTCGTCGTCCTGGTGGTCCGCTTCCGGCACAGCAGGTGGCGGAGCCATAGGCGAGGGCGGATGTTCCCGTCGCGCAGGGAACAGAGCGCTCACCACGTTCTCCACGAGCTGGGGCCGGAGACTTTGCGTCAGCGGGGGGGCCCAGGTGCGGAGTTTATCCCGCACCATCTTGTAAGGGTGCCCCCCACGGATCTCTGTTGAGAGTCTCCAGCATCTCCTCACGGGCCCGATCCCGGGCCCGCAGGACAGCCTCCCGGAGGGCGTTCTTCGCCGCTCTGTATCCCTCGTACAGCTCCGCCTCAATGGCTGCCGCATTCGGTGGACGAATGCGGAGCCTGCGATGCCTGGTGTACAAGTGCCGCGCGGCGACACACGCCTCGCGCAGAGACGTCAGCTCACGCGACCACCAATACACCTGACGCCGGGCGCTTCCTGGCTGGACGCGGGGCATTGCCACGTCACATATCTCGGACATGGCCTCCTGGAACGTTGATTGACGTCGGCAGGCCTGTCCGGTGATGACACCCAGGCCTGCACGATCGAGGCTTCCAGGAGGAGCTCCCGGTCCAGCTGCTTCAGCGCCCAACGCGGACCACTCGGGGCCTGTTGGACTGGCGCGCTCGAGGGCTGGGTGGAGACATCAAACCGGATGTACCGGTGGTCGAAGTAGGTCTCCACCCCCCTCCATGACACGCCAGTCAATGGCACGCGGCGACAGAGCGGGGCTAGCGAACGAGATGTCCACCACCGACTCGCCCCGCATCCGCACACACGTGGGGACAGAACCCCGATTTAGGACGACCAGGCCTGTCTCCAGAGCCCAGTCTTCCACCATCCTACCCCGCACATCTGTACGACGAGAACCCCAAGCCAAGTTCTTGGCATTGAAGTCCCCGAGGACAAGTACGGGGAGGGGATAACTTCCGACGATGACTGCTCAGCTCTGCAAGAGAGTTGTGGAGCTCGGCGAGAGATCGGTTCGGGGAGAAGTACACCCCCACAACGACGAACCCCCCGAACCGTGCTGCTACGCACCCCTGACCCCTCCTGACACCTTCAAGGGTCGGGGTACCGGCGGCGGCCGAAGAGATGATGGCCACTGAGCCGTTAAGGACCGCCACCCAGTCCTCACTAGGCCAGACAAAATACGGCTCAGCGACCACAGCGATGTTAATCGACCACTGCGCCATGCTCTGGAGCAACAGATCCTGAGCGCAGGCGCAGTGGTTGATATTCGCCTGGAGGAAGCTTAATGGGGCCGTTATAGGCATTCCATTTCAGCTTCCTCCACGGGGAGCCCCTCTGCGGGCGTCGGTGTCGCGGCGGCGGCGGCGGCGGCGGCGACAGTGACAGCGGTGGCGGTGGCAGTTGCGGCTGCGGCGGAGGCCACAGAGACGGTGGCGGCTTTGGCCCCTACCCTACCCGCGGCCTTGGCCTTGGCGGGTGGCACGCAGGCCTTGCTTCCGGCCCGGTGATCGGCTGGCTTGCCGGTCGCCGCACATGCATCACAGTGCGGCGTGGCGCAGCAGGTCGCCGATATGTGTCCGGGCTGACAGCAGCGGAAGCAAAGGCCACTGCGGTCAACCTCCGAGGCGCATCTCACTGATACGTGGTGCCCCACGAGACAGCGATAGCACCTCAGAGGTCTGGGCTCCAGCAGCTTAACCTGCGCTGAGACCCAGCCCACCAGAAGCCTTCGGCCCTCCACTATGGTTTTGGCCGCCGTAACAGGGCAGCGCACCGTGGCGGCATGCATACCCTGATGGTCCGGGCGTATGGCTCCTGACCTGACTTGGTCAGTAGTGCACCCCCCGGACCTGGCGACGGCGGCCACCAACTCCTCCTCCAATACCGAGTCGTCCAGACCCATGATGCGCAGATCTGCGCATCTGACGGGCCTTGACACCTCGGGCCTCGTCCGCGGCCAGAGACGCGCTGAGCTTCGCAGCCAGAGCGTCCGCGGTCGCGCCACTGGATTCCCCGGGGACCTCCAGCATACGGGCCCCCGTCTGGGTGACTTTGAGCCGGAGGCCCCCAGTGATCCCGAGCTCCCCGAGGTCCACCGCCTCCTTCGCCTTCGCGAGCAGATCGCGGTAGGTAACGCCCTTCTTTTCCGCGTCCGGCTGTAGTGTAATCACTACAGCTGCGGTCTTCGGGGCGCGGAGCCTAGCCGCGACCTTGCGCGCCCTGAACTGGCGCTGCCGCTCCTGCTCTTTGGCCTTTTTGGCTGCCTTCTTCCCCTTCTTTTTATCCCCGACCACCTGCCAACCGGCTTCAGCCGCGGGAGGTGTAGGGATCTGGGGGGGCGGTGACGGCGGCGGCAGCTGGCTTGCCGCTGGCGCTGGCATATTCGCCGCAGGCACTGGGGCTGGTGCAGCCACCATCTGTGCTGCCGCCTTGCCCTTTTTCGCCTTCATCTTGCCTCTCTTTCCCGTCGCCGGCTTAGCCGGAGCCGGTTCAGCCGGTACCGGTTTTGCCGGAGCCGGCTTTTCAGGGGGGAGGAGCAACTGCAGCCCTGCCCGAGGGCTGACTGGACGGCCCCGGCCTGGATGCGGTAGCCGTGGCCGCCGCGTACGTTGCCGGCCTCGCCGCCGTCTTGTTTGCCCCTAGGGAGGGGCGCAGGACGATGCCCTCCAGCACGGAAAACCGGCGTTGGAAGGCAGCCAGCTCCTGCCGGACCAGGTTCAGAACCTGGTTCTCCACCGGCACGGGCTGGCTTGGGCGCTGCGTCTGGGGCACCGCGTGTGAGGCAGGCTCCCGTAGACTGGCCAGGTCTGCGCGGAGCTGCTCGTTCTCCTTCTGGAGAGTCTCCATGGCAGCCGTCAGGCGGGCCCCGTCCGCCCGCAGCTTCGCCACCTCGTCCGCATTAGGCCCGGCCCCAACACGCCCCAATGGCCTTACTTTGAGGAGGACTTTTGCTTGTGGGCCACGACTTCGCGGCCTCCACCTCCTTTACGAATCTGGCCTTACCTCCACCTCCCCATCCCTCTCTCTTCGCCTGATACTGATGGGGTGCGAAGTCAGAAGTCCTCCACGTGTGCCTGGTAGTTACGGGTCCCTCTCGATACGTCTGGAGGGAAGAGCAGCAACTGGGCCGGTGCACCCTGGGCGCGGCGGTAATCTTCCTCGAGAAATGAGAAGAAATTCTTATTCCTTGGGTAATGTTGCTGCCGCGGCTAATTATTCTGACATGGGGGGGGTCCATCCCGGACCAACAGTGCGTTCCTCTGCGTGACCCTCTGATCAGCAGAGGGCATAGCAGAGGAGCGAGGGCGGGCTCGGTGTGCACTTACCCTGCCTCCGGGCAGACAGTGAAGGATTCATCCTTTGCTGTCACCGCCGGTCTCGTAATCCCAGTCGAAGTGCCGTGGATCATGTCTCGCGGCTTTGATAAGGACCGAGGGTCTTGGCTTAATCGCCCGGACCGCGAGGGAGAAAACCTCTATAAAAAGTTACCCCGAATCCCAAGCGGCGACGCACCGCGAGGGGATGGATGGCTGACGGGGTTCTATGAACAAATCAGCCGCAAGTGCGGTCCTCGCCAGGGTACCTGCAGACCCCCTGGCGAGTAATAAATCCTCTAAATCTGCTTACCTTGGTACAGGGGTCTCTGCCAAGGTGGACCTTTAATTCCCCCCATAATCGTGGGTACAAAAATGGAAACAAAAAAACAAACAAACAAACAAAACCGCCGGCAACGGCAACGTAGAGGAGAGGAGGAACGATGCGGGGACAGAGTCCGACGCCGCATCGAGCAGCGTGGGAGGCCCAGAGAGCTCCCGACGCGTGGGGCCTGGGACCGCGGAGACCAGTAAGTTCTTCCGCAAGCGGTCCAGGCGGGATGGCGACCAGGGGCCATCATCCGGTGAAGACGAGGTCTCGGCCCGGAAAATCCCCACCAACAGGCGGGGCGGGCTGAGAGGCAAGGGGAGATGCCAATCAGAGGGCCGAACGAGCGGCAAAGCTTGCCGAGGAGGGGCGCCACCCGGGCGATACTGGTTTTACAGTTTGCGGTTATGTTTCGGTTGTAGTTTGTGCATTCAGTAGCAACCACTACCACTTATATCGATATCTGAAAACAGTTTTCAATAACGATATGAAAAGTCGATTTCGGTTCTGTAACCGATTCAGAAAAAAAATGAAAACTCCTATACTTATTAACAATCAGTTACTCAGAACAATAGGTAACTAAAGCAAAGTGACAAACTAATAAGAGTACTAACGTAAGCATTGTAGTACTAGATTGAGAAAACGTACATTATCATAAACAAAAGAGTATTAACTAGTGATGTACCGGTACAAATAATTAATGGCGATATCGGTACTGGTATTTTTGTCTATGGTAAAATTATGAAAGCGTGGAATCATATCCTCAAATTTATGATATGGTGCCTATGATTTTCAGTTTTTGATTTTCATCTCAACATGACTGTCTATCATCATTATATTAAGGCGGCGCAGCGGTTGGGGCCGTAATTTCAGTAGCGTTCGAGGTTTTGACTTTTTTTAACCAATAATAATACGAAATAAATATATAAATTATTGTCCTTTAAAATATTTGTTTTATTTAATAATGTCCTAATTTTTCTTTAGGAGCAGAAAAATTTTAGGTAATGTAGTTAATGTAGTGAATCGTAATTTTTAAAAACTCTTTGCTGGTCAACTTTACTAACAAGTTTTTATGATCGTCCAGTGAATCCTAAACAAAACTTCTGTCAACATCAGGGGGGCGTAAGAAAATCACTCAACTGTATACCTAACTACAAATGCAAAATTAAATCGCGTCACTATAAACGCACACTACAACATTTGTGTTTGTGTTCATCGCGTTTACGCATACCATCAAATTGTACACGTGTCGATACACTGATGGCGCTGTCTAAATGCGTAAGCAACGTAAGGCGCGGCAACGTCGATATTTTTTATCGATAAACAAATCACCATAGTCCGCATAAGTTTTTGTTTGATAATAAGTAATACATAGGTAAATAATACCAAGGTGTTATTTGAAATTCTTTTTTTAAAGTATTTAGAAATGTTCTTCGGAAAAAAAACTTAGAAATGATTGAAAATAAGTTTATTATTTTGCTACAGGTTTATTTTACATTATGCAGGATAAAATTTAAAACATTTAACAAACCGAAATAGGTTTAGTTAACTTATTTTAAAAATCAGATTTGTGAAAAGAAAAGTCGTATCAGTTTAACGTCTTAGATGGTGTTAACCAAGTTTTTGTTTTTATTATAAGGCTTTAATTACAAAACCGCTATTTAAAAAAGTTGTTGATTTTCAAGAGTTATTAAATGAACTATCTGGAAAATATTTAATAAATTAGGAAAACCAAAAAGTTTTACACTATATAATAGTTTAAAAAAGTAAACTTTAAGCAGACAGCTGCTTAAAAATAAAACGTAACACCTACCTAGGGCTAAGTATTTCCCAGAAAGATGTTTTGCTTTAATTTTACATTACTATTCACTGAAAGGTTAACAATATGTGCGAAATATCATAAGTTTTGAAATTGGTCTGCCTTCATCACATACTATAACAAAGTAGTACAGTACAATTTATGGCCGACTTGGCTACACAAAAAAAAGGGTTAACTGTTTTAAAACTTAGACTAGAGAGTAACCCTGACAAGAAATTGTATTGTATATTAGTGATAGATGAAATGAAAATAAAACAATTGACGGAGTACCATGCAAGTTCTAAAAAATATTTTGGTTATATACAAAATGCCTTTGGCTACTAGCATGGTACTCTGTCAATTGCTTAATTTTCATTTCATCTATTACCAAGGTACAATAATAATTTTTATCAGGGTTACTCTCCGCTCTCAATTTTAATGCCGTCAGCGCTTCTTGAGTAGGCGTGTGTAACTCTTTACGGAACTGACTCACTGTTCCGAATCACTGAAGTGATTCAAAAGATTGGTTCAGTAACAACGTTTCAAATGCATCATTTGGATCTGGAACATTACTTTGCTCTCTGCTCATTTATTATAGCGTGTCTCTCTCGCGAAGCGACTGAGCCACGAGCGAGAGTGGCGAGTGAGCGGGCGAAATAATTACAATCTATACAAGTCAGAAAGAGATAACAAATAGGGAGTGTATTACTCAACTCTTACGGATTTTCGCTATAGTTGTTCATGCACGTAAAAATGACCACTAAGGCGCTTACGTACCAAATACTATACGGTCGTTTTTGCATATAATGTTTGCATTAATAAGTTGTAATTTTACGTTGATCCGGTACTTGTCAAATTGTTTATGTTCGTTGGCGCCTGTTTACGAAAATGTACTGAGTTTTGTGTAGGATTCTTGCATAGTAACTCACTTCCCTCACAATAACATCCTTTCATCTCCTACAAACTTTAAAATAACTAAAAATAACTATACATATGATTTATAATAAAAATAACCTAACATTTATATCATTCAGCATTTTGCCAAATAACATTTCAATAATCAGTCATATAATCCCATTTTGTAACGTTCTGCATTTTATATCTTTTGAGTCGATGATCCAAATGAGCCAAATGAAACATATCAGTGTTTCGGAACATTTCAGTGATCGAGATGCAAATGTTCCAATCGCAAAAATGATACACTTTGCCCACCTCCATTCTTGAGTAAACCCTTGTCGGCGATCGATGGTAGTGTACCACTTAGCACGTATGTTTGCCCGCACCACGTACATTGGTACGTGGTGCAAGGAAACATGTTCCAAATGTTTTACGTACATAGCGATAGGCTTTTGGTGAGTAATAGTTAAGTGTTAGGGCATAGTATTTCTTGCAAAATTGTGGAGCCTGTTTATGCTATTGTTTTTTATGTCAAGGCATTTTTTCATTTTAATTTTCCTTGGCCTAAGTGTTGGCTCCTACTCGCAGTGGGAGTAGGACTAGTTCGGGTTATATAAGGATTTTTTTTCGAATTGTGACTTTCGAGATAACTTATGGAATTTTGCCGGAACATCGAGCTTTCTTTTTTCGATTTGGACGATATTGTGCAATCACCATGATCACCCTAAAATAAATAATTTTATTTTAGTCAGAAGATTCAAGCTATATATATATATATATGATAAAGATATTTATTTTGTAAAACATGAGTAAATAAAATACAAGTGATAAAAAACTTAAAACGAGCTACATGTTTTGCCATTTATGGCGTACAAAAATGATACTACATGAAGTTTACAATTACAATAATAGGTATATAAATATATGACTTAAATTTGATGGGTTAATGCTTTTGTAAACTTAATAAAATATTTTCAAGTAGAATAATATTGGTGTCAAAGGTAATAATAAAAATATTTAATCTAAATACAATTACAGTCAAACATTACCTTCCACAAGTTCAAGGTTGGTACTGTAGTGTCAGATTCATGGTTTCTTCAAGCTACAATCCAAGTGTGCCGCCTAAGAGGATCTCTTGAAAATCTGTAAAAACAAACCAATAATAGAAAAATTTACTACTTTTTTTAAATTTACTACTTTCTTATAAAATCTAAATAAAAACTACAAACCGGTTCGGCAGAAAAACCCGCATGGTTAATTTAATTTATCGATAGCTAAATTTGCGGCGTTCATCACTATAGTGCAATACTTTCGGTTGAAGTGATACCAGTATATTTTTGTAAAAATTGCACACTTTTGCTACGAGGTAGTAAGTTTCGATTTTAATAAATACTAGTTATCGATTGTATTTAATTGTGTAATATTCAGTATCGTGTTGAAATTGAGCTGAATATATAAATCATTTAACAAAATCCACTACACATCTATATGTAACGATTATTATTCATCACAAACTGATTTAGTTATTAGGAAATATATTTTCGTTTATATATATAACTTGTGTAGTAAATTATATTTTTTTTTAAATAGATTATTTTTCACTTTTTGAACTATGATGGCCACACTCGGCATTGGACGATAATATTCACAAAGTACGAGTTTTAATGATAAAATTACTTTAATATTATGTTAAAAATACCCACAGATGAAAATATTGTCCTTTTGTATACTTGACGTTTTTGATTGTTTTTTTTTTTTCATGTAAATACACTGCAATTTGGCATTTTGTCGGAGCTCGATTTACTAGCACGATCACTTCGGAATGACGCACGACGCGGATCAACTAGTTTTATATAACGAGTATGAGTCGGACTCTCGTACCTTTTACAGAGGCTATTTATGCCTTGCGATGCCGTCTCCTTTGGTTTAATACTCAAAGAGTAAATCATTGTCAAACGAATGCTCGTCTAAATCACTGAATATAGATACTGGCAATATTATTTGCGATATTTTATTAATCATTGTTAAAAAATATTTAGGCTGTCCTAAGAATTTGGAGCCTATTCTAATTTCAAACTCGCGCAGTATTTTTTCTGCAGTTTTAGTTTTAGTTTCAGAAAAATCGGACGTCATGCAGCGATGGAGTGAATTTTATAGAGAAATGTATGCGTGTCATGATCTTAGTGAAGGATCCGGGGGTGACGCCGTGACTGGCACGCCAGACACGGACCTCGATGACACTGAGGTCATCAGCATGAAAGAGATTGAACGTGCGATTCGAAGTTTGAAATGTGGTAAGGCTGCGGGACTAGACAGAGTTACTGCTGAAATGGTCAAGTACGGTGGGCCTCGCGTCTGGGACAGCTTTCGTCTGCTGTGCAATTTGTGCTGGCGGACGGGAGATGTCCCGGATGATTGGCGATCCGAGGTCATTGTGCCTTTATATAAAGGTATAGGTTCACATTTTGACTGCGGGTGCTATCGGGCGATCAGCTTGACCAGTTTAGCAAGTAAAGTTTACTCGAAGGTTTTGACAAGTAGAATGCAAGAGAAATCGGAAAGATTCTTAAAGGCACAATGCGGATTTAGACCTGGAAGAGGATGCACGGATCAAATGTTTTCTCTCCGCATCACGGAGAAGCTTCTGAGTGTTAACCAGAGGATTTTCTGTGCTTTTGTGGATCTAGAGAAAGCATTTGATAAGGTTATAAGGAAGAAAATGTGGGAACTGTTGCCGGGATATGGTGTGGATGGTCGATTGTTAAGGGCTGTGCAGTCACTTTACTACGACTGTAAAGCCTGTGTGCGGGTAGGGCATGACCTGTCACCCATGTTTAAGGTCCAAGCGGGCGTAAAACAGGGTTGTGTCATGTCTTCCTGGCTGTTCATACTGTATCTCGACAGCTGTTTACAGACGCTGAAAAATAGCTGTTTGGGTGTGAAATTGGGTGACATTAAAGTAAATTGTCTGCTGTATGCTGATGACGCAGTGCTTATTGCACCATCAGAACTGCAGGCATTAGTCACGTGTGTGAAAAAGGAATGTGAAATTAAAGGTCTCCGTTTGAATGCTAATAAAACTAAGGTTCTGGTATTTGAAAAGGACGAAGAGAGAACGAAATGTGAAATATGGGTAAATCAGGAATGTCTAGAACAGGTAAATGAAATTGTATACTTGGGGAGTGCTTTCAGCCGGGATGGAAGATGTGATTTAGATGTGGATAGGCGTTTCGCTGCCGGAAACAAAGTCAATGGTGCCCTGAATGCATTAGTCAAAAGACAAGGCGTGGTGAAGAGTGCACGCCTTGCAATACATAACGCAGTGTTGGTACCGACTTTGTTATATGGCAGCGAAACCTGAGTATGCCAAAAGAAGCATAAAAGCAAGTTGAATGCAGTGGAGATGCGATCTCTTCGTAAAATGTCTGGCGTTACCATAACCGATCGAAAGCGAAACGAAGAGATTCGCAATATGGTAGGATTGAAAGATGACATTACAAAAATTGATAGGGGCGTGCTCCAATGGTTTGGGCACGTTGAGCGAATGAGTGAAGACCGAATGGTGAAGAAAACATATAGAGCGAAAGTAAATATTAAAAGGTGTCGAGGTAGACCGAGACTAACTTTCGAAGACCATGTGAGCAAATTGCTCGAAGAGGGGAAGGTCAAGAGTACTCGGATACCTAGACGTGCATGTATGAAGAAGTTAATGAACCTGAAAGAAGCGAAAGAGGTATGTAAGGAACGTGACACTTGGCGATCTGTTCTCTTTGGCTACCCCGTTAGGGATTGTGCGTGAAGATAAGTAAGTAAGTAACATTTTTATATTTTCTAGAGGAAGACAATTCCCTGTAGAATCATCTTTTAGCTCTGCATGTCCCAGCAACCGTTTATAAGCAGCCCTGTACATTTTTGCCGATGGGTTGTTTTTAAAACCACCTTTAGATCTTATGGCTCCGAAAAACAGTTCAATATGGTCTTGGCTGAACTTATAGGTAGGATAGATATTTTAAAACACTGTTTTCTGGGAGGACATATTTTTGGTACAAACCAACTAAAGAGTCCATGCAGATTACAAATCCTCGAAATCCTGTCGATCCATTGGAACTGATAACGAACGAACCCTCTGTAAATTTTAAATTTTTTATATAACTATTCTTTTGCAAAATCAAAAAATATTTTTGTTTCGTCAAAGTTAAATATTGCTAACACACGTTTCCATCCTTTTGCACGCATATTTTGGCTATTCATTATATCAAAGAGGTTATTAAATATTCTAACAAATTGTATTGTACCCATATAATCAGGAAATTCAGGAATTCCGAGTAATTTACAAAATTCCAGAGCGTCTGCTACTGATGCGCTGAGAAGTTGGGTAGCTAAATGCACCTTAATTTTCTGCAAAAACTGCTTCTCATCAGGGAGCCACCCTACTGCCTGCCGAAACTATAGCACTTTGACGAAAACTTTTGGTATTATAGAAATTTCAGCGCCCATAATATTCTTTTAAAAATAACGGAAAATCTGCTTCTCATCATCTGGGAGTAAATCTAATGCATGCCCAAAATATAGCAATTAGCCGCTAACTTTAGGTATGCTATTTCAAGGTTTAGTTAGGTAATTAACTAATTACTTATCAGAATTAATTTTGCTTAGATTCCCAGCTGATGGTGATACAAAAGGGATATGGATTTATGGTAAGCGATTAGCGTCCTTAATGACATGTAAAATGCATGTACATATTTTAAAGAACTTTACATGTATTTTACGCATCATTAATTTGTTTATAATTACGTACGTTTTCATAGTCTCACATATTTACGCATACGATATATGGGTGTGACACATCTCTAAGTTACGTCTCCCGCGCCGCCCGCACACCTTTCTTTCTTCTAACCCTGACAGACTAATTTAATTAGTTTTTTATAACACTACCAGTTTTGTTGTAAAATGAAACTGACTCTGTTGACTATCTGGTGAAATCTGTAACGCCATATTCTCCACCTGATTAAGATTGCCAAGGTGTTCGGCGAAAAATGACCCTGACGCTAAAAATAATTTACAAGAAAATAATTTAAGAGTTAGAACCAAAAAAAAGAGCAGATTACTTATCTGCTTCTATGTTTAAATATATCAGAGAACTCTAGTCCTATAATTTTCGCAAAATAAATATATTTATAATTTTTTATCGGTTGGTGATTAGCGGGAACTAGGGGGCCCCATGGATCACGGGCCCCTTAGCAGTTGCACAGTATGCCCACGAACAAAGATGGGCCTGTATATAGTTTTGCTCGCCTCAGCTCGAAATTGAGGACTTGACCCTCGATCTTAACATTATTTCAAATATTTCGTCCCCGCAGATAGGTATAGTTTTTTGATGGTCACATTTTCCGCTGTGCAAGTGGTAAACCAACATTTGAAATTGGGATTAGAAAAATGGGACCCAACTATGTGAACCTTGGTCTTTATACGCTATTGGTAAAAATTAACATACCGAACGGTAATATTACCATGTAGTGAAGGTAGATACCTAAGTATCGCTTCGACGATCGCTTTCCGGCTTGTCCATATCTGCTTCACATCCTCAAAACCTACACAACTACAATACCACTTCACCTTATATGTATTTGAATGTATTTATTAATCAAATGCAAATTAAAGTAGGCGCTCGATAATCCGGCGCTCGCCAATCCGGCACGCTCAGTAGTCCGGCACTTTGAGACAAACGTCAGTTTCTCTATCTAGTCTGTGTTTGGGACTCAGGTAGCCCGCTCTATAATCCGGCATTTTACACAGCTGAAGTGCAGCTGAACGTCGGACTACTGAGCGGTTGGGTTGAATTGTTCGAGCAGTTTCTCTTTTCTCTCGTTCGGCACTATCGGCAGTCCGATAGTGCCGAAGAACTAAACTTCTAAAAGTTGAAACTCGAACTCTCGGTACCTTGCGCGTGTTTACTTGAATATTCTGGATATTTCGGTGCTAATTTATATTTATAGGCGCTGCATTGAATTCGGCATCGGGGAAGTATTGAATTCGGCGAGACAAGCGAAGCTTCGGAGCGGAATAAAGTGAATTAGTGTGCTTAATTATTGGTGTTTTAAGTCTTAATTTGTGTAAAGAAAATTAAAGTGTTAATTTAGGTAATCCTATCGGCAATTTTATTGTCACGAACCTCAAGCTCGTAACAATATTAAGACATTTATAAAATGGTGATAAAAATTTATGTAGCATTCAAATTTATTTTCGATTCAACATTATAAGTAAAATAATCACATATTACAATAAGCTTTGAATACAATTATAAGCACTATAATGTAGTTAATAAATTACCTACGTACAATAAACCATACAATATCGCAGTTATTGACTTTGTGTACAGTTGTCTTAAAAAAGTTATGGAACAAGATTAACACAAGTTTCCAATAAAGTACTCCTCCGTTACTTAATCGTAAACTAAATGAATTTAAATATTTACGTATGACTTTATTAAAAATAACAATAACAAATTATTAACATGAATTTACTATACCTATATTTTGATAAACACAGAGTAAATTTGAAATAACAAAAGATCATTATATTATTGAGCAAACTGCTTAGGAGAAAAAACTATTCCAAGAACGCAGTACCTTTTTTGCAGTTGCCTACAATCTTTAAGATAACAAAGTTGTTGTAACAAAAACAATATTGAAAGGTAAAAAGTTATACATTTATTACTTGAACGAAACATCGTTAATAATAATTTTGTCTTGATACAAAACTTTCGTGAGTGGCTCAACACATGCAAATTATACAGTTGATATTGAAAGTGTTTAATTTAATTTATATCACAGTATGTACCACAAATATTGTACAAAATTATTTAATAGACTCCTTAAGAAAATTATTATTAAAATGCACATTAAATATTTTTTTACACTTAACTTGAGTAGCTTAACCTCAAGATTCTTATTGTCTTCTATTGTACTCTTTTAATTACAACAAATAAACATTAAGTAGACATAATGATTAAGCATTGTTTATACTCTAGGAACTGTTTTGATTAGACATTTTTTCGCTTTGTTACATTAATTATATGCCAATTTATCGTCAAGTGACTGCATGATCGAAAGTGAAAAATGTATAAATGTTTAATATGTATTAGATTTCGCTTACTAAAAAAAGAAAGCGAAAAGTAAAGATTATTAACATATTTACATCCCCAAAACCTAGTATTGCGAAAAAAAAATCATAACACGAAATAAATACTCTTATCTTGTAAAATCTTTAATCTTAAATTAATTTTACCTGCTTTATATTTTTACGCCCACATTTAAAATTTATGCGCGTTGGCAAACTATTTATAATAAAATATATTTGATATAAAATATACAATTTCAATTAATATAATGGAATGATTAATTTCATCAATTGCACTTGAGAATCATTACAATTTAATTATTTTTGTTCATACAAATTGAATTACACTAGATCTTAAAAATAGTTAAACATTAACAAAATTATACAGGCTTCTAATACATTCAATATATACCTTGTTAGGAGATCCAAAGTTAGGGAGCTCACTTAAGTAGTATTTTATGATACAATTTTAACAAGTTCAAATTTCCAAGTTATACGTCATTGTTGAAATTATCGTCCGTAACCATTGACAATGGATCCTCAATAACAGACTGTGTGTGAGATGGTTTTTCCTCTTTTGCTTTAGAAAATAATGGATTACTACCTAAAAATTAATATAAGATAGTTATCGTTAATCCAAATATTCAATAGGAATCAGTTCATTGAAATAACTTAATTTCTGGTCTGCTGCGAACTAAAAATAAATAAATCTAGGATACTTATTTGCAAACAACTCATTTGAAACTTCTTTTTTTCGTATTGCAAAATTATTAAAAATAATAGTCATACATAGGATTGTAGTCTTGTTAAATATGGCGGCGGTATAGAATTCATCATACTTTTTGATTCTATGGGTGTCGCAAGAAGCGATTAAGACGACACATCGAAAACGCTATCGCCATACTGATCCGAGTGAATACATAATTTCTATAAAAACTTGAAGAAACGCCGTCATAAGGTCTAAAATTGCGTAGGGCCCGCGATGATTAAAAGCGCTTTGAAATTGTCAGAATCTTAAAATATTTTTAAAAAAATTATTGATTTAAGTTATCAAAATAATGAGCAATTAAATTATGAATATTGATGTCATGAATATATTTGAGTGATTTCCAAGCATATAGATCAAATGATTTCGTTGTAATTTCAACCATAGTGATTTTTTAGAGGTGTTTTCGCAAATAATTATGATCGAGTCAAAATTATACAATCGTGTTTTTGAGCAATCAAATTCAAGATAAAGACATGAATTTACCTATATCAAAATCCCACTTTCGTTAGTGGTGTCATAGTCCTATACTATTCGATGAAAGGAGGTGCATTTTTTCACGGTGTCGCCTTAAAACATGCCGATATTTTTTGAAACACCTATATAAAAATACACAGGCCGACGACAAGGAGTGTAACATGCGTCAAAATTGTACGACGTTTGATATTGAAATCACTATTCTCCCTGCCAAGTGCTCGTAAAATGCCGTAATG
Organism: Parnassius apollo; assembly: GCA_907164705.1. NCBI lineage: Eukaryota > Metazoa > Arthropoda > Insecta > Lepidoptera > Papilionidae > Parnassius > Parnassius apollo. Next base: position 9,242,226 of record CAJQZP010000220.1, read on the forward strand.
TAATTCTACGAGCTGATGAAAGAATAAAAAAATTGAAAGGCCCTGAGCTGTATGCAGCAAGGTCAAAAACAACTATTTAACATTAATCAATAAGTATTGAATAAATCTACTTTTACGGATTTTATCGCGTTTAATTTATTTCCCGATGTCTCGGGTGCTTTCCAGCACCCATGGTTACGGGGGACTGAGGTAATTGACGTCCCAATGTCAGTGTCAACCCGGAGTACCGTCTTTAATTATTACTGTTGCGCGCCATAATTAATGCCACTAGCACCATCTCATATCGAGTAGCACAACTAGGAGAGCTTTCTAGAAGATTCCATGCTAGAACTTCCCACTAGCGCCATCTAGTATCGAGTAGCAGCACTGGGAGAACTATCTAGAAATGTCCATGCTAGAACTTTCGACATTCTACTCGAACATTCTAGATGTTTTAGTGGAAAAGGCCTCTATATAAGGCAAGTAAAAACCGAGACCGAGTGAGTATTGAATTGGCGATCTAAGCGAAGACTTCGGAGCGAAATAAAGGGTCAATTTTGGTAATTCAATCGGCAGTTTTTATTGTCACGAACCCTAAGCTCGCAACATTACTAATTATGGTCCGATCTACGCATAATCAACTTGCAGTGGTATGTTTGGGTTTAGTTTTAATTTTATTAATTACAGCAAGCAGGTGGTAGTACCCAGCCTCCTTCTCCATAGAAATTAGGATGTTTTTAATATAAATGAGCTCTAAATAAGTTCTAATGTAAATGAGCTAAACAATAGAGTCTTCGATATTGAAAAAAAGGATAATACACTTGAACAGCGCGCGGCGGAACCACAACCTCAGACGACAGACTCCAAATTGTAAGGCACATTAACTGAACTCAAGTGTCGCCTAAATGAGCGGGATCAAGATTTATTACTCAATGACGTTGAAATATCTGGAGTAGCGGAACTCAAGGGCGAAAATTCCCTGCGTGTCGTGACATTGCTATATAAGATCGGTGTTGAGCTAGACGAGCACGATGTTGTAAGTGTGTGGCGTGTAGGAGTCATGCGTCGCGAAGCCGAAAGCGGCGTCGATAAGCCTAGCCCGTTAGCTCATGGCCATACTCTTATCCCATATCATAAAATTACCTACGGCTGGCTCAGGACAGTATCAAATTTGATACCAAATACTGCCCTATGAAAAAATATGTTTTTGTTTTAAACAAAACCAAAGACAATATGCAATGAATAATATAGTAAAGACAAAGATATGCTCTTTTATTATAAACCATAACCTGGCAATGTTTCTTAGAAAAAAGAAGAAATCACTCTGAACTTTCGGCGTTCCACGTGTCGCATTGCAGAAGGTGCTCCTTTTCTTTTTATAGAATTTTATATTTGTGTCTGGACTAAAATACTAAAATACCCCACCCCCCCGTGGCTTAGTGTACAATTATTCCTGGAAGCGTTGAGTGAGTCGTTAGGGTCCTTCGCAGGGTACGATTATACTGTTTTAATTGGTGATTTTAATATTGACCTCTTAAATAGACATAGCGCAAGTACTAAAATGTTCTATTACTTTCTCAACTGTTGTAATTTTACACAATATGTTAAAGTACCAACGCATTTTACCGAAAGTAGTCACTCTCATAGATGTTGTGTGTACTGACGCACCGGTATCTCACATAAAAGTAAACTATATTAGTTACTTAAGTAGTCATGCCGCAGTTCTGTGTGAATTTAACATTATAAAAGACCGATTAAAGCCTAGATGGGTTACGTTCAGACCATTGAGATCTATCGATAAAAATATTCTCAAAGATGACCTTAACCTTATAGACTGGCATAGCTTCACGTTATTAAATGATGTTAATGATATGGTCGGTATCTTTAAAAAAACTGTAATAAATATTTTTGAATAAATGCACCAATGAAGACCGCTTACATAAAAAGAAACATTATCCTTGGATAGCATATAACATAAAGTGTATGATGAAGACACGTGATGAAGTACAGGTTAGGGCTCGTAAGACAAATCTCGAAGAAGAAATCTTACAAGAAGTATTATAAAGAGCTAAAATCTATAGTTAAAAGTGCCCTTGAGTTGATGTGGCCCTCGAGTTGCTTATCTAAAATTATAGAGAAAATAGTGTTACGGCGTGCACGTGCGCGGCTAAGTTGACATCTGGCACTAGCGCCATCTAGTGTCGGGTAACGGAGCGAGGGGAGAGCTTTCCAGAAAATGACATCACTAATCTTTCAACCGACAGCGCCATCTGTTGTCGAAACGAAGAACTAAGCTTCTGGAAGCTGACTCTCGAACTTTCGGCGCTTTGTCGATTGGTGCGCGTATTTACTTCAATGTTCTGGATGATTCGGTACTAATGTGTATTTATAGGCGCTGCAAGGTGCGATCGGGGAGGTAGTGAAATTGGCGAGACAAGCGAAGCTTCGGAGCGGAATAAAGTGTATCAGTGTGATTAATTATTAGTGTTTTTAACTTTAATTAGTGTAAAGTGAATTTAAGTGTTAATTTAGGTAATTCTATCGGCAATTTTTCAAGCTCGTAACAATAGCATATAAGAAATTAACTCAATATCTTGAGACCAATAATATACTGCCCAGGCTGCAATCGGGTTTCAGAAAACAGGGCAGCACTACAACTGCCATAATTCAGGTCGTAGACGACATACTGACAACACAAGCCAACGGAGAGGGTACTATTTTGACTTTGCTGGATTCGCTGGAAGGTATTATTCACCGAGATTTACGGTTGACCTTATATTACAGTATATATGCCTGAGCGCTGGGTGCCCTCCGCCCTCTATCTCGAAAAGGGTTGAGCGTATACTTAGAAAAAAAGTTGAGTCAAAAGTTGTGGCAAATTTTTCTCTCTCTCATCTTTAATTTTTATAATAGGTATTGAAGTGGTTGGAACCATAGAAACGAACATAATTAAAAAAAAACCGATTTTCGTGACCTTTGACCTTGAATAACTAACGACGCAAACACGAGATAATATGAGACTTTTGAGACAACTTTTAGAACGCCAAAATGAAGCTGTTTCCAGCTTTTTATCTCAAATTCCGAGGTGAAAACCTAAAGTGACTGGACTAATTTTAAAAAACAAAGAACCATTATATCTGTACAATAAGCTTGATGGGGCCAAAGATCACAATAATACACATTATCTCAGATCAGTTAAATAAAAATTAGTATATCCGTTTAGTCGCTCTATTGCATTCAGAGGAAGTTTTAAATACAATGCAACAAATTTTTGGAACAATCTGCCACCTCCCTTAACGTAGCCTTACAACAATTAATAGTTTTAAAAATAAATATAAATTACTATAACTCAATGAACAAAAGAAATGTTGGTTAAGACGTAGAATCTAGGTATAAATAACTTATGATAATTCTTTAATGAAGCAATTTTTACGATGAATTAATTTACCAGTAATGTAACTGTATTTCATAGACACCATAGGTTTGGCACTTTAAATTATACTAAATTCTGTATTTAAAAATGTAAATATAGCAACATTGAAACTAAGCATATAATGTAGTTAGCCTATTTGTTTTCTATCTTTTAAAATAATTTAAAAATCCTTATGCTTATAAGGAGGGCTTTCTACTCAAAGTCCTCCATGAATATATCGGGACAATGGAAAATACAGGTGAGCCTAAACTCGGTGACATAAACTCTTCTTTCCAAAAAAGATAGTCATGTAATGTAGGGCAACGTCTGAGTAATCCTTAATGCACCTGAAACTCCAAGGTTCCGAAATCTTAACATCATAGGTCACACTGTGTATAGAAAAAAGACCCACACAAACCTATATATAAACGGTGAATCCCAACATCATCCTTCACATTTAGCTACCGTGGGCAATCTTTGTCACAGAGAACACGAGGGATCTGTAACAGCAAACACCTGGCCGCCGAGCTTCAGCACGTCAAGCAGTTTCTGCACGACAACAAACTCCCGGTCCCGCGTCTACGTCATAGTAACCGAGTGAAGCCGGGCACGGTCGAGCGTGTGCCTGCTGTACTATACGAGTACATGTCAAAGGTGTCACAGACAAGATTGGCTACATCTTGAAGCGAGCTTCTATTATAACATTCTACAAACCGCCGAAGAAAATTAGGCAGTTCTTATCATCCGTCAAGTGTAATATCCCTCTAGAAGATGCAGGAGTGTACAAGCTTGATTGTGAATGCGTTCTTTCATATAAAGGGCAAACAAAAAGATCAATTAGAACCCGCGTATAAAAACATATAGCTAACGCGAAACACCAAGGTTACATAACGTACTAGACGGACCCTGTCATTACATCAGATTTGATAGACCACAATCCTCGCGAAAGAACATCTCTTCCTGCCAAGGACGTGAGGCTACTGACATTAAAAAATATCTTAATTTCTGGCCGGGCACTACCAGCTGCTTGATGTAATTAATAAAATTAAAACTAAACCCATGCATACCACTGCAAGACTTCAAGACACAATAAGTTCATTCTGCGTAGATCGGACCATAAGTAATAATTAAAAAGCTGACATTATTCCGGGTTGAAACTGACATCGGGACCTTAATTACCTCAGTCCCCCGTGACCATGGGTAATAGAAAGCATCCGAAACGTCGGGAGTTAAAATCAAGTAAATTTAACGCGATAAAATCCGTAAAAGTAGTATTATTCAATGTGTAGTATTGTGTGTAGTAGTAGTAATTATCAGGAAGATTCTACTGCCCACCTCCTATTTCATTTCCCTCTGTCGCCTTTTACGACACATACGAAAGGATACGGGGTAGTAGATTTTTAAAAAGCCACCACTACACGGCGCTTTGTATATGTGTAATAGTAAGAAAACATGTGTTTATCTCGTCAATAAAAAAAAACAATAATAAAATTCTATTTACCTGTACTACTCTTTTTACCGCCAAATAGTTCATCGTCGCTGTCGTCGTCAAAAAGCGATTTTTTCACTTCCACTTTAACAGTTGTCGGTTTTAGCTTATCTTCGAGCTGTTCCGTTGATTTTTTGCTTGCAAAAAGCTCTTCATCACTTTCTGACCCAAAAATGTTTTTCGTTTTTGAGACAATTGGCTTTTTACTAAGGAAAAGTTCCCTTTCTTCATCACTCATATCATCAAAAATAGACATTTTAGTTTTATTAGGTTTATCAATATTGGCTTCGGCTTTGATAGAAACATTACTGTTTTCTTTGTCTACTTTACGTTGAGCCACTACATTAGTAACACTGCTTAAGTTACTTATCATATTATTTGAAATCTCTACTTTTTCATATGAATTGACTACAGCAGAACTTTCAGCTTTAGGAACCTTAACATTTCTAAAAAGATCGTCACCATCATCAAAATTCAAAATAGTATTACTTTTAAAATGCTGTTGATTTTCTAACTTATTTAACACAGACGTCTTCGAAATTTGAGAAACGCTTTCGTCACTATTTACATTTGAAAAAATGTCTTCATCGTTTAAGATATATACAATTTTCGATTTAACATCTTTTACTTTACTTGATTTTTCATCAGTATGATATACTACTGTACGTTCAACTTTTTCATCCGGTGTTGCAACAGGTTTACCTACAGAACTTGTATTATCTGTTGAATTTTTACTGCCGAAATCGATTTCAGAATTCTTAACGGCCTCGCGTCGAGCTCTTCTTGTTGAAGGGCGTCTTTTGACTTGTATTTTAGCTCTTTCTTTTGAGAATTTATTATCAAGCAACTCTGAATTAGCATCGTCTTCAAAACTGACCGATTTTTCAAGTTTTGATTCAGTATTTTTCATTAAAGAGTTCGTATCAATATTTTTTGTAGAAATGTTTTGTTCATAACTTTCTTCAATAAGCTTATATTTTTTTGGAGAAGCACCAGGCAGTAGCGTATTTACATTGATATTTAAATTCATACCTTTTAATTTTCCTATAGATTTTATATTTTCAGTATTAATAACTTTTTCGGTAAGATCATCGATAAGGTCTGTTTCTTTCTGTTGTAAGTTTCTCTGCTTTTTATGATCATTTATTTCATTCTGAATAGGGTGAATAAATGAATCATCTAAATCCTTTAAATCAAGTTTTTTATACTCTTCATATTCAGTGCTTTGAACATCGTTATTTTTTTGAGTAACATTCACATCAATAGCTGGGGGTTCATCACTAAATATCCTGAACAAACTATCGTGTTTCGCAGGAGAACTCAGATCAGGTTTCTCATCAGAGATATTATCGTCTTTTTTAAAAAATAGTGCCTCGTCATCAGAATCATCATCAAAAAGTGCATTAACATTTTTACTTTTTTTAGGTTCCTTTGGTTTTTCGAAATCTGGAGGAACATCGTTAAATATATCACTAAAAATATCTGGTTTGTAGAAAAGTGGCGATTGAGGCAAAGGTGAATTACTTATATTATCGTCAAATGTGTCATTTTTATTACTAACTCCAAGATTATCATTATGAGGTTTTTGCACCGTGATGGGAGAAATATCATCCTTTGGTTTTGATTGAGCTGAAGTTACGATTTCCGACATATCAGATTTATTTTCTGACTTGGTTATATTAATACTACCAATAATATGAATATTAGGTAAGGTATGAATACCTTCATTTTTGTTGTTCAAACTTTCTACGTTCATCGTGTTCGTGTTATTTCTTGACTCATTTTCTTTTTCGCAATTCAAATAAGTGCTACCAAATTCGTTTTCTTTCTTACTTTTATTATTGAATAAATCATCTGCTTCTTCATCGTCAAACAGTGCAGGACTACATTCAATATTAGAATTTAAGTGTGGATTGCATAAATCATCTGGTTCTTCATGGCCAAATAATGCAGGACCACATTCTCTATTCTGACAAGTAGAATTTAAGTTTGGAGTTAAGGAGACATTATGGTTGTCAGTATAAGTAGAATTTATGTATCCCTCACCACTGCATTTATTATTTATTTGTTCGGATTTTATATTTACAGTAATGGTATTTCCTTCTGTATTATTACCTAATTCACTACTTTCCATGAAACTGTTTCTAGAAAATAAGTTGTTATTATCATCATCTTTACTTAAGTTTGTATCTTTAGTAATATCTACACTATTAACAGGTTCCTTTTCTTGTTTACTCTCATTTAAATTGACTTCATTTATGTTACTTGAACTACTTTTGACATTAAAGAAAATATCATCGTCACTGTCATCAAATAGACTTTTCGTTTCTTTATTACTGATCATTATAGCACTACTTCCTGGGTTAATATTCTCCGACTTTATACTGGCTGCTTGTTGAACAAAAGCTTTATTACGCGTATCAGAAAATAAATCATCATCATTGTCACTATCGAATAAAACTTTAACTTTGTTATGAGTGCCTTCAGAGTTCGATGTTTTATGTTGTGTAATTGCAATGTCGGCAAATAAATCGTCATCATCATCATCATCAAATATTGACTTAACATTTTTATCAGCCTCTTTTATAGGCGCTCTGACAACATTATCCATGAAGATGTTATCAACGTCATCAAAAATATTATCACTAAAGAGATCTATTTTATTATTATCTTTTGCAACTGGATCTTGTTTTGTTAAATTATTTTCGATACTGAGTTTAGACTTTTTGTTTTTATCAAAAATATCTCGTAGGACGTCTTTCTCCGGTTTCAAAGTTGTTTTTCTTTCAATTTCAGTTTCGTTTGATTTATTTTTGATTGCAAGTTTGTTTTCTTTTATTGCATTCTCACTAGATTCGGAGGTAGTTCCCTTTGTGTCTTTAGAAAGGTTCTGTTTACTATTATATACTTCGTTTCCACTTTCTTCATCTGAACTGTACGACTTACGTTGATTGCGCTTTAAAATTGCTGCAGCGATACTCTCGGTTCCTTTAATAGATCCAAAGAGTGATATACCACCGATGGGTTTCTGAAAAAAAAGATAAATTAATAATGCCTTAACTCAGATCAAAAACCTACAAGAATTAAAATTTATCTATGAATGATATGATGCTTATTTAAAAACATGAAATACCTTTTCCGCTTCACTACTTTGTTCAATATTTTGTTCACTTTTATTAGATACGCTCAAGTTATTCTTATCTATACCAAATAGATCATCAACAACATCTCGTGAATGATTTAAACCACCAAATAAATCTTCGTTTACACGACTTTGATCATTAGCAGTAGAGAAGGATGGTTTCTTTCTGTGTAACTCGGCAAATATATCGTCGTCTTCATCATAGTTGTTCTCTTCTTTATCGGATTGATAGGTTTGTTCTAAAGGTGGCGGCTCGTCAAAGAAAATTGTGGCTGTGAATAAATATATTTAAAGATTAGATTACAATACGAGGCGATGATTTTTTTATGTTGCCAATACATGGCTATTACTTACATGTTTCTGGTTTTTGTGGTTTGTAAATTTTTTTCTGAGCCGGCTCAGGAGAGGTGAATTCTGGTTCAGCTGATGTCTGAGGTATCTAAAAGATTAAATAAAATTAAAAAATATATTCAACAGCATGAATGGCCTTAACCTTAAATTCGTCAAACGAACCACATCATAAACATGATGCTACGTGGCTCTGTAACACACAATAAACTTCAGACAAAAGGCAAAATACTCAAACGCTACTCAATTAATTTTAAGACGTCGTTATGTCTTATGCTGTCACAGTCACTCCGTCTTAAAGTGATAGAGACAGCACGAGACTTAACGGCATATTAAAATAAGTAGCATTAGAGTATTTGGGCAAAAGAATGATACAGATGTGTTGCCATGCTTTAAAACTACGATAAAACACCTTATAGGCGTACATTACACGCTCATGCAGGCTGTCAGTTTTACAACAATCACGGTTGTGATTGACGAATAACCTACCGTGTAATGCAGTGATTGACGCCTGCATGAGCGCGTAATGTACGCCCATCAGTCACCATCCGTTTTTTATCAATCATGATTGATGGAATTGATTGACACCTGCATGAGCGTGTAATGTACGCCATAGACTGTAATCGTACACAATTTTTTACCTTAAAACTGGAACAAAACACTGAGTGGTTGCCTACGTCTGGGTAGGTATTTTTTTCATAGGAGGGTGACAAACGAGCATAGGACTAAAATTGAATGCCGCGTTTCCAGTAAAATGGGTATCCGGTTCTCTACACCAACCATATGAAACACAGCAGAGTTGAGCTGCTATTTCAGACTGGTATTTTATGAGAGCATTCTAAATAATCTATCATACTACTCCATTACTGCAAACATTCCGCATCATTACTTTGCGTAACGATGACTCCTATGACAGTGTACAGTGCACGTGGACGAGTTATCTAACGGCCGTCCGAACAGGGGTGGCAGGTCCCGGCTCTGATGGATAACTCGTGTCGTTCGATGTTCTAGGCGGTGAGAACCGCCCAGGGACGCGTCATAGTCATATGGTCATAGTTGCCGCAGTTGTCAGGCGGGTTGCCAACCGCAGTTTTTTATAATTTTGAAATTTTATCAGGAAGTTGCTGCTGCCAATCTCCAGTTTCAGTTTCCTCTTGTCGCCTCTTATGTCATCCATATATGGATATGGATATAAATATGGGGTAGTGGATAATTTTACACCGCCACTACATAGTTATCTTATAAGAGATATATGTCATTCGTTTCTAATTTTAGGGGCTATTTAAAAAGTTCACATACGCACTAATACACGTGTAAATGCATGCGAATATGTGTGTGCATTATGTGTGAAAAACATATACATATTTAATTATCACGTAAAACAGTGCTTTATTTAGAGTAAATTAAATTCCATAACTAACTGGGAAGGCAGTTTTTTGTTCCTGCTATCTACTCCAACTTACTTCAGGCAAGTTCCCGCCCAATTTGCGCGCCAACTCTGCCGCAATGTCAGCTTGACTGACCGGAGCAGCTGGACCACTTGGCTCCGAATCCACTACAGAACTACTTGACGAGATCTGACAAAAAAAAAAGACAATAACCTTTCGAGTTTTGATATCTTAGGAGTTATAAGTTTGTTTTCGATTAAGTTTATTTTTATTTTTGCTTTTCTGCTCCTTCATCATCTAATATCCACATAAACATTGCAAACGGTATTATTAACCGGTGTTCTACTCTGTAATGGCTACTATTAATACTTATAATACTATACATTTCTTATTATTTAAATGTATAAAATGCAACTGCAATTTTTCATATTGGTGTAATATACCGTTCTTGGAGGCGGGTGCAATTTGTCAGTCCGTGTGTCAGTCTGCTCGGATTCGGATTCAGAGTACTGTTCCAACATGGCGTCGTCGCCTGGCTTTGATATAGAGCTGTCGGTGTCGCTGTCCTCCGGAATAATGCCTAAAAAAGAATATGACACATTTTTTTTAAATCTGTAATTAAGTATTGTTTGTGCTGAAGACAAAATCAGACTTAATAAAAATAATTAATAAATTAAAACTGTCCGAGATGTAACGATGAGTAAATTTATAGCCAAAGCACACATTTTTTTTTTAGTATAAGTAGTAGTACCCGGTTGACCGAGCTTTGCTCGGTATTTATCGCTCGATTTTTTTTAATTCGTGTGTTTTGGAAATTATATTTAGATACAAATTACATACTGATGAAATATAAATAATATTTTTTGATCTTAGCGACATAACAGAAAAAACGGAACTGGTTATTTGAATAAAAAAATCATGAGTGCAATTATTTTATTTTAATTTTTGTGTTTTTAAAAAATACTAAAAAAAGAGCTCGAAAAAATAGATTTTCTCAAAAAAAGAAAGGAACTTGAAAAAAAAAAGTCGTTCGGTCGGTCTGTCTGGGCTCGAACAGGGGTTTTACGATTCTGTGACCGCCCATTATACCAATTAAGCTATTTATAATCATTAACAACCTGTCTAAATTTTATGAAAATCGTTGGGGCCGTTTCCGAGATCCCGATTATATATATATATATATATATATATATATATATATATATATATATATATATATATATATATATATATATATATATATATATATATATATACAAGAATTGCTCGTTTAATAGTATAGGATAAGCGATCGGCGATTTAGTTACTTTTCGGAAACTTGATGACATGAAATTCTGTTTTGACATACTTACTCATATATTTACAATGCAAACTTTGCGCTTATTTTAATATTTTTATTTTTAATCATAAGTATTTGTCCCGGTTCAAATAATGAAAGAATACCATTACTTAGTCGGGTCATAAGTTCTATCAAAACCTTATTATTTAAAAAATTTTGAATACTGACTAGGTGAACATCACCAATTTTAAAAATATTACGTTTGCGCTTGCCGAAAATAAAGTACAATCCAGTAGTGCCAGACAAGTTATTTCTTAGGACCTCGATGCAGCGACTGAACTGAACATTACACTCCGCATACTTTTGGATGTTAGCCGTAGGTAACAATTTACTGAGACTGGAATCTGCGGGACACGGCTCTACACTTGCACTCGATCTTATAAATCTATCGATTCAAATGAAGCTGAGTTGCTTCTAGCTCTGTTTTTATTAAATATACAGGGTGTTAGTGTAAACACCGTTATCCTTGAAACCAGTGGTTTGGTTTCACTTATAGAACGTAAAGCCAATGAAAAATAACAACATTTTTTTTTTAGTAAAATCTAAATTTTTCCTTAATTTCTCAATTTTTGCCTGTCCTAAGTCAGGATGAAAGTATGAAGGAAAAGTTACATGTGTAACTATTGTTTTTATTGGAATGTTGTGTAGGTAGCTAGGGCGGGCGGTGATCTTTACAGTGATTACGTCACTCGGGCGCATAGGGTATCCATGAATTTACGGACGGTGTCGGACAGAAACTTTTTAAATTTTATGAGAGAAAATAGCGTTTCTTTTTTAAAAATTCGGATAAATATTTTTATATTAAAGCCAACTACCTATGGTTTTAGTGACAACGGTGTTTACACTTACACCTTGTATATATTACTAGCGATTCGTCCCGGCTTCATCCGGGTGATTTCTGGATCTCAATAACAGCTCTACCTACCGAGTCCAATTGTGCACCACACACAAAACATTTCATCAGAATCGGTCGAGTCTAACTGATAGCAATTAATTTTTATATATAGAGATTAAATTAAAAGTATCCATCATCACCGATGGAGGTACTTATTGGTTACATTCAAACAGCTTGCGTCTTACTTTTGGAGAGCATCATTCATTACCTCATAAAATAAGAACAGACGAAGGAAAGAAGTTTTTTAAACGTTTACGAAACAAATAAGAAATACACCACAATTTTAAGGAACTTTTGTCATATATGGTACGACAGCACGATCAAACTCGGCAAGTGGTCCAAATGCGATCCAGCTCAAAGCATTCGCCAAAACTCTTGATTTCAATACAGCAATCGACTGCATTTAGATCGTTCAAACGCGATGTAGCCGCAGAATCGCTGATACTAAAAGTATCGTATGTGCTTTGATTTTTTTAAATAAATTATCATACTGATTAGTTAGATTAGTAGATTTAGTACATATCGTACAAAAACTTTAGATAAACGAAATTATAAGTATATGTACTAGCCCTAGCCCCAGTTTTCACGGGTGTTATCTGAATCTCGACAATAGCGCCACCTACCGGGTCCAATTCTGAATTTATGCCATTTTCGAATCAACTTAATCACACACAAAATTTCATCAAATTCAGTCCAGCCGTTAAAATTCTGCAGGATAACTTACCAGCGTGCCATTTATTCTTCCAAGCGTACGATCCAATGATATGAGGTAGAGGTCTCTGGGTATACAAGTCTTTAGGTTTGTAAACCATTCTGCAAAGAAAATTATAGAAATTTCATTACTGGAAACTGGAAAAACTTTTTTTTTATTCGAGTCGGTTTTCATATTTTAATAAATTTATTATTGTCCGGAACAATCATCACCGCAGTTGGTGTACAAAAAAATAATTTTGGTCTGACAAATTTGAAGTGATTTGTTCAAAATTTTTAAAAATGGGGTGAGAACTAAGTTAATATTATTTTTAGTAAGCATACCTGCCATCATCATCATCCGTATCGGACCCGCTATCACTGTCGAGAATTCGGACACTCTCGTGCATAGATTCCAGAATCTTGAGACTCTGCTTCAATTTTGCAAGATCCGATTCCGGCTCTGGTTGAATGGTAGACTTTTCATGCTATAACAAAAGATTTTAAGCTATTGCATAGCTTCTATCGCGGGCCTTGAGCGCGGGGACCGAATCCAGAAATTCCGTAACGAAAAAAAACCTCACGCTCCCCACTCCGACGGGCACGGAGGTGTGGCGTTGATAGCCGTGCATCGTCTAACGTCGTTTCAGTTTGGCAGACTCCGGCACTCGGCAGAGTTAGGCACGGTGTTTGTGTGCGTGCGACTAGACGTATGCGTGTACACTAGCTGCTAACTCAATGATAAAAATTCCTGAATAACCTACATGTATTGTAAGATATTAAAAATATTTTAAACAATATTAACTTCTCTAAGAGAAAAAAAATTGTTTTCTTATCGGTCACCACGCTCAAAAAGTGTAACTTGATTTAATATCAAAGACTGCATAAATAAAATAAATAAATAATTATAATTGCATAAGTTAATAAAAAATGCTATGCAATAGCTTTACCGCGGCAGTCACCGAGTGCCACACGTATTTTTTTTATATTTTATGTATATAAAATTCACGAAAAATTCATTAAAGATTTACGTACGAAAATCACCTATACTAAGAACCATCATCATGAGTAAAAAGCAAATTCGCCAATAGAAAATAGTAATTTAGAGATTTAGATTTTTTTTAAATTCAACCAATATGCATGTAGTGTCACTTTTGTACCAAATCTATTTTATATACTACTAGCATGCCAGGCAGACGTTGTTCTGCCCTTTTCGACGACCCTGTCATGTCCTATTAAGTCCTTAAATTCGCAAAAAAAAATTGTGGGTCACTCATGGACAAAAAAAACTATCCTATCTCTCAAGTTGGACCAAACTGCACACGGTGTACAAAGTTTAAAATGGGTTAAGTAGTTTAAGGGTCCATATCGCAGACAAACAAAGTGACACGTAATTTATATATATAGCGAAGCGAGCTATATATATGTATTAAGATTAGCTGATACCCGCTCGCTTCGCTGGGCGCACGATAATATTTTATTGCGAAACCTAAATGTAAAATATCAAGAATTTTTTTAATGGGACTATCGTAAAATCTGTCCCAAGTGAGTAAGAGTAACACAATAAAGACGATATTGTGAAATGAGTAACTATAGGTACTAAATTTCAAGTCAATCGGGTGTACACTGTATAGCTTTAGAGATCACATGATGAGTCAGTCAGTCAGTGGTATCTTCCTGGTGTGTTTTGTATAGTGGTTGTTGATGTGAACTGGAGACAGTTTTAAACAGTAATATGGATACATTTTAGTCCTCAGGAGTGACAATACACAGCATGCGCTTATCATTATGTGAACTGTGTACTCAAATGTAATTCTTTTTTAATTGAAAAAGTAAATAATATTTAAGAAATATGATATAATAATTAAGACCACTTTCTATTAGCAAGATGTACATAATTCTAGTGTCACTTATAATACAGTATAGAAACAAAGTACAACTTAAAATGGAGTCAAAACTTTTATAGGATTTTTAGTACCTTTTGTGGGTTTTCTGTCGTCACATCCACATCGTCGTCGTAGACCCGACTTTCAACGAATTGTCTGGTGCTCAGAGCCATAAATCTAAAAAAAATAATTCACATGCTGATAGCAACTAATTGGTAGCACGGCGAACATTTCCTTGCCTTAAAACGCTCTCAGATATGAGAGGAGGCCCATGCAGGAGTGTTACGCCGTCACCAAAGAATCTTAAACGGGAGATGAGCAGCAGCATCATCTTGATACCAATTTAAAATTATAAAAAAACTGTAAGCTGACCCGCATATCAAGTGTGACAACTATAGCAAATTCCTGAAGTAATCTACGGGAGAGGCTTCTGGACTAAAAGGGGTAAAAGAAATTCTTAAAGCGCATTGCTGGGTTCCGGTATTATGGATAAAGAGAACCAGTATAATTACAGACTGCGATGAATTCCATTTTAATCCTCAGGGGTGACAACGCATTTAGAGCCTTCTTTGATTGAAGTTGGTTGCACATGTTCATGTACTGCAGTAGCCAATTACTACCAGGTACGCTACAAATTTGTTGTCGCTTCAATTTTAATTAGAAAAATATGCCAAAAAATGAAGGTAACATTCTTTTCCGAAAAACAATAAAATAAACTATCTACTACGCCGAGAGTTCAAGTTTAGACCTGTTATCTAGCAAGACGTACCACATACTCATGTTGTATATTAAGATAATAAAGTTTGGCTTATTAAAATTTCAGTCTTATGTTTGAAAATTTGATTTAATTACCTGTTGTTGACATTTTGCATGTCTATGTTGGCGCCATCAAGTGAGGTTATCATTTCTTCCAATCTTGTGTTAGTTTCTTGGCATCGGGTTATTATTTTCTGCAAATAACAACATTTTAGGTTTGTTAAAGTTAAAAATAAATAAAATGTAACCAAAATTGACTTAGAAGTGTTCCCGGCTCCAACTAAATTTTCAAGTACAATTTTAAGTATTGATTTACGAAGTACTTGGTGACGAATACAAAGAACCTTTGCCCCTTCCACAAAACACTTTCAGAAATGAAAAAAGGCCAGTGACCAGGTGTGGGACATACCATAAGCTAATAGTACGCAATTCGAAGTATTAAACAACATTTAATATAAATAAATTAATTGTAGAATCACTATAAATACAAAAAGTAAAGATAATATCATATTATTATATGATATTGCTACCAGCTACCAGCTAACTGTTCCAATCAATATAAGAGATTAATTTTTAATCTGCAGAATTGTAACAGAGACATTGTAAGAAATATGATGATGGTAGGTATGCTTAACATTACATGCATACTTAAGAAATATCTTCTTCAAAGGTGAATAAAGAAGTATGACAGTGGGGTTGATAATGAATCTTTCTATCTAATCTCTGTAAACAAAAGTTTACAGTTTTGCAAACAATAATCTAGCCCAACTAAAGTAATATGAAAACTTTTTATGCTAAATTGTCAATAACAAATATTACATATATTGCGGTCACATTAACTTGAAGCATCGCTGGAATGCGAGGCCCCGCCCGCTAGCCCCCGCACTCCCTTTACTCGCCCGGCAATCGTCAGTATGGTTAGCATCTCTGTTACACTGCTGTAAATAACGTCATCAAAGCCATGCGTCAAGTTAATGTGACCGCGTTGTACGTACATATTTCTTATCCATATACAAGAGTTACAACCTTGTTCACCTAATGGCCCTCCAACTAACTAAAAGAATGCTACACAGGCTTTGTTACTCCAGAGAACTTGGAAATGACTCGCAACCAATAATTATACTTACTGGCTTTCTTACCTTCAACCTGGAATACAGTAGCGAGTTCAAAATTTCTTGGAGGCAGAAATAGGTTTCTGGGTGGTAGCAACACACAGCTAGAATAGGAGTCCTAATACCATACTTTAACAAAGTTAAAGAAATAAAATTTGTTGTGAAATAGTTATTACGTGTAAACTAAGGCTTGAACTGGTAATATTTTAGCTTGCTATGAGAAATGTCAGAAAACTGTTATGGCTTCTAATAGATGGAGACATACACGCTCGTTCACCTGTGACTTAAAATACTCAGACCGGCGACAGGAAGCAGCTTCCTACGTGCGAGACGTCTGGTACTGCGATCGTCCGCAGCATCCGCCAGCAAAGCTCGACGGTTAAGGCAAATCCCTAGAACGGGAGAAGATCCAGCAGTTTTACGTGGTAGAACTACGCTGCAGCTATATTATAGTTGTAGCACGAATGGGACAGTTCAATCAGGGAAGGGTTACACTCTCACAGAATACCAGCGTGAAATAGCAGCTTTACGCTGCTGTGTTTCGTATGGTTAGTGTAGAGAATCAGAGACCCTCTTTACTGCAAACGAGGCATTCCACCTTAGTCCTCATGTGTGACAACGTGTTTTGATTCGTAATCGAGTATAGGAGTAGATGTCTATGGGCTGTAACAACCACTTATGATCAGGTGGACTGTGTGCTCATTTGTCATCCTTACCCTATAAAAAAATTATAATAATATAATACCTGATGAATATCTTGTAAAGCATTAAGCAGCTGTTTGTCCCCAGCCAAGCTCCAATGTGGCGCCATGCTGCGCAAGGACGCAGTGTTTCCTGCTTTCTCCATTGGTTACCTAAAACTATAACTAAATATTTAACAAGCTGCCAGACAATGTTTACTATTAAACTATAAATATTAACAAATTCAAAATAACTTTAACTTTAGGACTCCTTTATCATTGTTTTTTTTTTCGTAAAATATTTGTAGATATAGAGATATTATATGAGCACATACTTCACCTATTGGTGAGGGATGTTGTGGTCCATACACATCTCATCACTCTGAGGTCTAAGATGGATTGCCTCATTTCACGTACTAAAGGGCCTCCAATTCTCTAACTCACCACTCTGAAGTGAACATAAGAAACACAGCAGCTTTTGAGCTACTAAGTATTTTGTTTGGTATTCTGTGAGAACAAGGTCCTTCCCCGGTCGAGCTGACCCATGCTATAACCATAATTTAGTTGCAGCATGGCTCCACCATGTAATGTAAAATCTATATATAAGCAAAATACCACTGACTGACTTGAAACTTAGTATAGTTACTCATTTCGCAATGTAGACGCTCATGTAGAACAGATTTTACGATAGTCCCATTAAAACAAATTCTTTATATTTTACATTTAGATTTCGAAATAAAATATTATTGTGCGCACAGCGAAGCCATTAGGATCAGCTAGTAGTATATGAAGTAGATTAGGTACGAAATTGACACTATATTGTGTATATTGATTGAATTTAGTTTTGTTCCTCTAAATCTCTAATTGCTTGTTGATTTTATTATTGATTCCCAATAATTGAAAACTTTTGTATTTCACTTTTTGTTAATAAGTCCTGTTTATTATTAGATTCAAGATAATATTTTATTGACATTGTATTATCTCAATTTTATGCTGACATTGTAAAGATAAAAAAAGAATAATATAAAATGCTATTTCAACATGTTATTCAAGATCATAAATGTTATAATGCAACAACTAACTGTATTTTTTATAAATATGATTTGATGAGTGCCTGAAAATTATGACACACTGAAAGTTTACTTTTTAACGGTATCCAAGCAAAACAGTATCCTTTTGAGATTTAATTAGACTAGATTTGATTCAATAGAAAGATTAGATTTTTCCAACATTTGACAATGTATGCCTGAGAAATCTAGTCTGATCTGGAAGGTAGTTTGTTAATCAAATTTCATCATTTAGACATATGCACATGAAACAGCTGATCTGCTGACTAAAATGTGATTCAAAATGGTTTACCATGCAATATTATTTACTCTGAGGACATAGTGTATCTTCCAAAGCAGAACTTAAATAATAATTGGAATAGGTTAAGGTAAACACTGCTTCTAACCTGTCTTCTTGTAATCAAAATGTATTAATCTATTATCTGTATATTAGAACTTTGCAAACTGACAGGCGGTGCAAGAGCAGGGCTGGTGAGGCCATGGCATAAGACAGCAGATTGAAGAGGGTGGGATTTTAGGAAAAAATTAGATATAGCTGTTAATAAGTAGGCTTTTGATTAATATCACAAACAATGTAGCATTGAATGTTTGAAAATAAAGATAATCTTAAAAAAATACAATGAGTACATAAAATGCCCCCAGTATGGAAACATGCTAACATCACACCTGTACACAAGAGAGGATCTAAATGTAGTGTAGATCAATATTGCGATAATCAATTTTGTCCACTTTGTCAAAGCTTTTCGAGAGACTTGTGCATAACGAAATATATCACATACTGCATAGTATATACACATATGCATTATACAGCACAAGCATGGTTTTGTTAAATGTCGATCACAGCCACTAATCTATTATTATTCTCCAGCTATTTATTTGAAAATGTACATAATTGCATACAGGTTGATGCAGTATATACAGACTTTCGAAAGGCTTCAACAAGGTGGACCATGAAATGTTACTATATCGAATAGCTTACAATGACATTAGGAGTAATTTTTTACGATGGTTTGTTTCTTATATCACTAACTGTTTTCAAAAGGGTTGTAATCAATGGATACCACTCTAACGTTACGATGGTTACCTCCAGTGTACCTCAAAGACATATTCTCAGTCCTCTGTTATTTGTAATGTTTATTAATGACATAAGTAACTGTTCTGTTGCATGAAAATGCAGATGATCTTAAAGTTTATAAATCTATCCATATTACACAAGACTACATTCTTCTCCAAGAGGACCTAGACAGACTGACAGACTATTGTTACAAAAGTAAGCTTCAGTTAAGTATTCTGAAGTGTAAATATATCTCAGTTTTACTAAAAATAAGAATATTATTAAATTTTCATACTCGCTGTGTAACATTCCTTTGACTAAAGTGGATTCTATGCGAGACCTTGGTATACTGTTTGATTCAAAACTGTGCTTAGACTTACATATTGAATGAATTGTAAACAAAGCATACAAATTATATGGATTTATTATGAGATCAACTCCCAACTTCAAATGGACCTCTTCATATCTCTGTTTATATAAAACCCTAGTTCACTCTCAACTTAAGTATGCTGTGCCCATTTGGAATCCTTATTATAGTAAATATATACACAAAATGAAAATATTCAAGGCCGGTGTCTAGTGCAATGCATTATAGATGTCATAAATCTTATTTACCATATAACCAGTTACTCAGTAGATACATACTTCTAACCCTCCACTCTAGATGTAAGCAATTAAAGCCTATGACATTGCTTCATATAGTAAGATGCAAGTTTGACTGTATCAAGTTAAATAATGTGTTATGTGGTTCCCAGAACTGAACATAGACAATAGGTGCATGTGGGTAAGCTCTTAGCCGTAAGCACCTGTCGATCCAAAACCGGTACTCGTTCACCAATTCGATGTATGGTTGTCATGTACAATGAGATCTTCGAGCATATAGACATTTTTACATGCTCAAAGGAAAAGTTTTGTGGTCTTTTATACAAGACACTTTTCAAATAATCATTTTGTTACCTCACATTACAATATCATTTTTGACAATACTTTGACATTTATATATAATACCTTCTGTACAGCTGCAGGTCTCCTAGTGTCTTAATTATCTATCCCAAGACGTAATCTGTGAACAGCACTGTGGGCTGCATTATTGCGTATATTAAGTTAATGTACTCTGTATGTAATATATATAATGTAGCTGTTAACTGTTCCACTTTGAATAAAATTAAAATGAAATATATTCTTTTATTAATTTTTATAAAGCAAATAATATTTATAAACTATGGAACACTTTCTCCGATAATATACTCTTTACATATTATGCTACAAAAATGAGGGATGTAAAGGGAGGAATTTTTGGCTCTTAGTGGCAGAAACTTTATGCTACGCTTTTAACACATTCATGTAAGAATTTTAGTTAAGACCAATAACTAAAATGCTTATAGTTGAATTATGGTTGCTGTAAAAGGACATAAATTATTTAAATTTCATTAAAATAGATTGAAATATTTTATTCTATTACAAGAGATTAAAAAATGGCCATAGGCTGTATTCTCCAGTATATATTAGTAATCTATAGCCTTGATTATTGTTAAAAGTAATAAAATTAAAATAATATGTTAATTAAATCATTCCATAAAAAATGTACCTGTCTGAATTGTTACAAACAGCTATATTTGGACACCACTACAAACTAATCACCTTCCACAATATTACAATATATACGTACTAAAGTGTCAAAAAACTGTAATGAAACTATTAAAAAAATACGTTTAGATTGTTCTTAGCTGAGAGACTTACCGTCGCTGTTTTACATTACAGCTAGAAAGTTAGAATTATGGCCCAAATTAATTGCAAATAATTAACTTTTCACTTTCTACAAGCACTCGTTCTAATCACTGCGTGCATGCACTAGAAAAATAAAACGTCTGTAATAGAAGAAACCCAGAAAACAGTATCGTCGAACTGTTTAACTATTGAAATTCTCACATGAAATCCTATTACCTAGACTACAATTTAAATTAACCTGAGCCAGTAATTATGCTTCATTTCACTGGTACATTAACATGAACAGCGAAAAATCCGGATTTGCCTAATCTAAATATTTTGAATTTATTACAATGTTTACTACTTCTACTCCAAACTCCAAAGATAAAATCATAAAATTATTAGTCAAAACTCAAAACAAGAGGTAGGTATAGACTAGCTTGCTACATATTTATTTATCTATGGTATAGACCTACATATTTATTTATCTATGGTATAGACTATAGAATATAAAATGACATAAGAGTATGACATTTAACTAATCAGTGCTGCCAGTAGAGACAATTTAATTCTTAACGCTTGGCCACTGAACTTATACTAAATCACATCACTTACAGTATTTATAACGTAGACAGAGAAACCTATAGACAAATTGACGCCTTCTTTCGCATTCGCACACGAAAAAGATAGATTTATGCATACCTATTGCATAGAAATGAGACAGAACGGTGTGATTGTTTGTCCCCTTCTCAGTGCTGGTTTTTTTTGTTTAGCAAACTACACTTTGCTACATTGATCCTGTATCCTAATACTTTATACATTGAATAAAGGTAAACACGATTAAAATACTTTTATAATTTCAATTTTTCGAAAAACCGTGACTTGGCAAATAAATGAGCGGTTAGAATAAAAATTATAAAAATAATTTTTGATGCATATTTAATGAGAGGGCTCTAATGCAATTATAATGTGTTAACACATATCCTTAACAAATATATGAACAGTTATTGGCAGTATTTTCTAAAATTATTTGTAAAATTTGTTTGTAAAAACTTGAAAGCTCAACATCAGTAATTTCGTTTTTTTTATCCATTTTAGTTCTTAGTACATTTTTAAAAGCAAGAGTGGACTTAGCAAGCTGTTTGGAGGTGCAATACCAATGCTTAAATTTGAAGTAAGATTACACGGATTTTAAAGAGATTGAAAACTAGCTTCAGCAGTTATTTATGTAAATACCTACGCAATTACTGAATATGAGGTGTAATATTTGACAGATTTCGTAGTGGGGAAGTAAATTTGTTTGAAAAATTTAAGGGTTAATGTTTTTTCTGTATCATTGGTTATATTTTATATTAATTAAATTAAAAATAAGTAAACCGAATCACAGATATTCATACTAACATTTATTTTAATTTTATTTTATAGAATAAAGGTGACAAACGAGCACACAGTCCACTTGATGGTAAGTGAATGCTGTGGCTCATAAACCATTAATAATTTAATAATCAAAACGCAGATGTGTTGCCAGCTCAGAGGACTGAGATGGAATGCCTCGTTTTCAGTAAAAAGGGTCCCCGGTTCTCTACACTCACCACACGAAACACAGCAGCAGTAAGCCTCTATTTTACGCTGGTATTCTGTGAGAGCGTGATCCTACCCCGATAAAGCCGACCCATTTGTGGTGCAACCACATTATAGCTACAGCATGGCTCATTAAAGAAATGTTAAAAATGTGCAAAAACCATAGACTTAGAATATACTGACGTATAGACGGACGTAGTGTGGAAAAGAGAAGAAAATTCCTTATGGCAAAAATTCAAGATAGAAAGGAATATCAAATCTCATGACTCTGTAATCGACTTTGAATGACAGGTCGGCACAAGTCGGCACGCAAGAAATAAGCTCGTAGATATTTTGTAATTTTTTAGATTATTATAGTGTTTATTTTTTTAATTCATAATTTTCCAAAATGGTTAAAATAAGTTCAGGATGGGGGAAGGGGTTTAATTTGGTGGAACAGTAGAAAAATATAAAATCTTTTAAATAAAAGAAATAAAATGGTGTTACTTATCATACATATTTATTAGAAAACGATTACAGAAATATTAACACCTTTTTAAAAAATTAAATTACCTCCTCGGTGTTGATATCAAACCTGCGGTGGAATGACATTAACTGGCCTGTGGAATTTCTCAAATAAGTTTTGAGGCGTTGCAGAGAAGAGAAAATCCTCTCAGGAGTACTACATGTAGAAACAGGCAGTGTCGCTAAGATCTTTAAAAGTTTGTGGATGTTTCGAAATAAGGCCTGTGGTTGCATTCTCGGAGAGCTTCAATAGCACATGTTAGTTGATCTAGTTCAGATTATTTCACCCCTTTTCCGCCACATGTCTAATTCAGCTTTTACTAAGTCCCAATCCAAATATTTTTATAGAAATTAAAGTAGTTTACTTGATAATTTCTAATAATTTTTTGATTGCAACATACAGACGGAATTAAATGTCCAGAGATGATAATGTGGTTATATGATTTTGGAATCTCGACTGAAGCTGATCAACGAAATCATCCAAAAGTGGAATCATTTTAGTAATTCTACAATAAGTTTCAGGATCTTTTGAGTTGTAGTTGCCCTATGCTCTTGACGTAATGTTATTCGCGGAATTTTCATTGCCTTGTTTACAGTACTGAGCAAATTTTGTGCTTTCTTGAAAAGTTTAGCAAATTTTGAACAATATTTTAGCGCACATCTTCATTAGTCATTATAATTAAATCGACATCTTGTAAAGATGCTGCCAAATCGCATAGAGGATATTGAAGTATTTTGCATACTGTCAGTGTGTACGGGAACATAATTCCTAAGCAACATAAGCTTATAATGATTTCTTATATTTACGCGAACACTATACATGATTAAAACTACTTTTACGGATTTTATCGCGTTTATTTTTACTTTTTATTTACTTTTATTTTTAATTCCCGACGTTTCGGGCGCTTTCCAGCACCCATGGTCACGGGGGACTGAGATAACTGACGTCCCGATGTCATTGTTAAACCCGGAGTACCTTCAGCTTTTTTAATTATTGTTTATGGTTCGATCTATGCAAAATGAACTGACTATGTCCTGAGGTCTTGCAGTGGTATGCTTGGGTTTAGTTTTAATTTTATTGATTATAGGATCCCAAGCAGGTGGTAGTACCCAGCCTCCTTCTCTATTGAAATTAGGATGTTTTTTAATTTCAATAGCCTCACGTATCATCCTTGGTAGGAATCGGTGTTCTTTCGCGAGTGTGGTCTATCAAATCTGATATAATGGTTGGGTCCGTCTAGGATATGATCACAAACTGCAGACTTCCCGGAACGTTGATGCTTCACATCAGCTATATGTTAGCTATAATCAATAAAATTAAAACTAAACCCAAGCATACCACTGCAAGACCTCAGGACATAGTCAGTTCATTTTGCATAGATCGGACCATAAACAATAATTAAAAAAAGCGGAAGGTACTCCGGGTTTAACAATGACATCGGGACGTCAGTCATCTCAGTCCCCCGTGACCATGGGTGCTGGAAAGCGCCCGAAACGTCGGGAATTAAAAATAAAAGTAAATAAAAAGTAAAAATAAACGCGATAAAATCCGTAAAAGTAGTTTTAATCAAACATAAGCTTATAACAAAATTACTTGAAATGACTGATCTCAGAAAACAATTAGCCTTTGACGATATTTCCGAATCCATGTCTGTGCTTGAGTCGTCTAGTTTATCAACAATAGCTTTATAAATTTCTTTAAATCTTAACAACCCATCATGATTTTCTACCCAGCGGGTCTCGCACATTGCCGTAAAGTTTTTCCATTGTGTTTCAGGAAAGTTTTTTCTCGATGTTTTGTCTTTTTAAACACTTGGTTCGTTTTGCCAAGGACTTGATAAAATTTACAACCGATTTTATAATTCCCATAGTATTTCGAATAGGCTGAACCTGGAAAGATTGACCCAGAGCTAAATTCAATGAATGTGAGCTGTAATGAATGTATAAGGCTTCTGGATTTGACTCACGAATTACTGCCTACACACCTTTAAAACCTCCTTTCATCGTAGATGCTCCATCATATCCTTGTCCGACTAAATATTCGCAATCTACTCCCAAAGATTTTAATTCAGATAAAATTGCATTAGCTAAATATCTTTCTTTTGTATTCTCAATTGATACTGAAGTTAAAAAATCTTCAAGCGAGATAAACCCACTATCTTTGGCTCGGCATATCTTTGACAAATGGACATCTGTTCTTGTCGTGAAACATCAGTAGTTTCATCAACATGGATTTAAAAAATAATAGAATTCACAAAATTAAATCCTCGCACAATTTTTTTCTGGATTAATTTACCACAAATTGCAATAAGTTCATTTTGTATGGTTGGGCTTAGGTAGGTCGTCAAGTCATATTTTCTGTATGCTTTATTAGATTTGAGTCTCTACATCTGCTTCTCATCCGTAAGATATAGCACGAAAGTTTCCGTCATTTGTTTCTAGCTCAGTATCATTGATTTTTATTGGACCCGAGTCGCACTTACCTCTCAGTGACACATTTGATTCACCATTTAAGTATCGGTTTGTCACCATCATCCTTCACAGTTAGCTACCGTGGGCAAATCTTTGTTACAGAGAGCACGGGGGATCTGTGACAGCAAACACCTGGCCGCCGAGCTTCAGCACGTCAAGCAGGTTCTGCACGACAACAAGCTTCGGATCCCGCGCCTCCGTCACAGTGACCGAGTGAAGCCGGCCACAGTCGAGCGTGTGCCTGCTGTACTACCATATGTCAGAGGTGTCACAGACAAGATTGGCAATATCTTGAAGCGAGCTTCTATTAGAACATTCTACAAGCTGCCGAAGAAGATTAGTCAGTTCTTATCATCCGTCAAGTGTCATATTCCTCTACAAGATGCAGGAGTGTACAAGCTTGATTGTGATTGTGGTCTCTCATATATAGGGCAAACAAAGAGAAACAATTAGAACCCGCATAAAAGAACACATAGCTGACGTGAAGCATCAACGTTCCGGGAAGTCTGCAGTTTGCGATCATATCCTAGATGGCCCCAACCATTACATCAGATTTGATCCACAAATCCTCGCGAAAGAACATTGATTCCTACCAAGGATGTACGTGAGGCTATTGAAATTAAAAAACATCCTAATTTCAATAGAGAAGGAGGCTGGGTACTACCACCTACTTGGGATCCTATAATTAATAAAATCAAAACTAAACCCAAGCATACCACTGCTAGACTTCAAAACACAGTTAGTTCATTCTGCGTAGATTGGACCAAAGACAATAATTAAAAATCTAAAGGTACTCCGGGTGAACTTTGACATCGGGACGTCAGTCACCTAAGTCCCCCGTGACCATGGGTGCTGGAAAGCACCCGAAACGTCGGGTATTAAAAATAAAATAAATAAAACGCGATAAAATCCGTAAAAGTAGTTTTAATCAATGAATAGTGTTCGCGTAAATATACGAAATCATTATGATATGTAAAATTTTTAGGGTTAGTTACACAACAAGGAAGCTTTATAGTTTCGACAAGTCCGGCCGTCCGTCCGTTCGTCCGCAGTTTTACTCAGAGACCCTAGGTGACACAAATCTGTAATTTGGCATAGTTATATATTAATTAAGGTTCGCTTAGCTCAGCTTTAAAGGTTCATGGATCTTACCTGAAAAGTAGACAACAGATAGTGAAAATCGAAAATTTTAAAAGTAATCTAGGTGGCGCCACCGTGATTCTACAAGACGGACGACGGTATGATGGACGAACACAGAAGGTCAGAATATCTGGATTATTATGTCTTTTTACCAAAATTAATATCAAAAATGTATGTATCCGTATTTTTCCACGCAGGACCGGGAAGAGAGCGATAAAAAACATAAAATTCACCAGCTGATTTTCTTCAAACGTTTTGGTGCATTGTAATTCACAGAATAGGCGATAACCTCGCACACGATATTGTAATTGTATAGTAATCCATTGATGCTCTGCCTACCCCGCAAGGGTTACAGGCGTGATTATAAGTATGGATCAGAAATACTATCACCACCTGTCACGCTTTCACCCTTAGCTATTACTTAACTGTGGTAGAAACAGTTCTTAGTAAGCCTTATTAATAAGCCTTAGTAATATTTATTGAACGGAAATGAATACAGTTCTTTTATGTGGTTATGAATGAATCGGTATTACAATAAGAAAAATTGTGCAAAATTATAAGAAATATATTTTTGAGAGTTCTTATTAACTAAAGTATACATAGTTTAAATTGATTCCGCTAGATGTCGTTACTAGGTTTTTAAAACGCGGTAACGAAATGTTTCCTGACATGTACTTAACTCCCGCCGTTGAGCCGCGCGTCAACTTATAGTGCATACGGTACCTATACTCTTAAATTGTTTCTATTTCGTAGCTTATTCGACTTCCTGCTTTCGATTTCGGTTGTTTGTTATTTGCTTTGTGATTTGGTTAAGGTTGAATGGATTTCTAATGGCTTTCATTTTCGGATTTGTGTATTTTCTTGGATCGGTTTTGTTGGTTTGGTTCGTATTCTTTTATACATATTTAGACTCTGGCTTTGATTTTGGATTTTGTTTATTTAGAATCGTGAATTGGTTTTCGTTGTTTTAGGTTGTTTAACAATATTTCAAAGGAATATTAATAGTATAGATAGTGTATACGGTACCTATACACTTACTTCTTTTTTCGTTGGTTATATTTATATTGACTACTGCTTTCGATTTCGGTTTTCTGCGATTTGTTTTGTGATTTGGTTTAAGTTGAAGCGATTTTTTTCGGCTATCGTTTTCGGATTCGTGTTGTGTCTTAAATTGGTTTTGTTGTTTTGAATTTAAAAAATATTTAAAAGGAATATTTATTCCTTTTAGATATTTTGAATTTGCTTTTAAAAATATTTAAAGGGAAATTTAATTCCTTTTAGGTATTTTAACGTTTTTTATATATAGGTTTTTTGTTACTTCATAATGCTTCACAAACGTAAGTCCAGCCTTTCAAGAGTATCTTCTCAAAGACAAGCGAAAGGATTAGCTCGATCGCTAGAATCTTTAGAAGATGTTGAACTGAGAAGGCAAGAACAAGCAGAGCGTCAGGCTGCTTTTAGAGCATCTGAGACACCTTCTCAACGTCAGCAAAGGCGTCTTGAACAGACGGAGCGTCAGGCTGCTTTAAGAGCTTCCGAAACACCTTCTCAAAGTCAGGAAAGGCGTCTTGAACAGGCAGAGCGTCAAGCTACTTTAAGAGCTTCTGAAACACCTTCTCAAAGTCAGCGAAGGCGTCTTGAACAGGCAGAGTGTCAAGCTACTTTGAGAGCTATTGAAATACCTGCTCAAAGTCAGCAAAGGCGTCTTGAATAGGCAGAACGTCAAGCTACTCTAGGAGCTACTGAAACACCTAATCAAAGTCAGCAAAGGCGTCTTGAACAGGCAGAGCGTCAATCTACTTTAAGAGCTACTGAAACACCTGCTCAAAGTCAGCAAAGGCTATTCGAAGAAGCGGAACGTCAGCCCGCCTTTAGAGCCGCGGAAACACCTGATAAAACTCAACACAGACTCATTGAGCAAGCTGAACGTCAATCTACTATAAGGGCATCTGAAACACCAGAACAGACACAGGCGCGAAGAGATGCAAATGCACAGCTCCAAGCTGAACGTCGACAAAATTTTCAAAGAAACAATTGGTTGGTTTTTAATGACGCAGCATTCAATTATGATCCGTTGGACTGATGGACAAGGAGTGTCGATTTTGCGGCGCTTTAAAATGGAAAGATGAGACCGCAGGCATGTGCTGTTCCAATGGCAAAGTGTCTCTTCCGTTACTTGGGGAACCAGAAGAACCTTTGAAAACTCTCTTTTTATATGATGCTAATGAGTCACGGCGCTTTTTAAACAGGATCCGGAAATATAACTCATGCTTTCAAATGACGTCCTTCGGAGTTGATCGGGAAATAATAATGCCGGGATTTTCGCCTACATTTACGGTGCAAGGGCAAATTTATCATAGAATATGTTTACTTTTTCCAGCTGAAAACGAACAGCATAAATTTTTACAAGTATATTTTATGGGTGACGAATAAATTGAGCCAATATATCCAGGGAGTTGAGAGAGACACAGTATTCAAAAAAGATTCTTGCATGAACGTAACATTTTAGTCAAAATATTTAAAACTGCTCCAGAAAACCTACCTGAAGAGGATTATAAAGTCGTCATTCACGCAGATCGGACCCCTCGAGGAGAGCATGAAAGGCGCTACAATGCACCTTTGATAAACGAATTAGCAGCCGTAATTAGTGGTGATCAATTTTCTTCACGAGACATTGTCTTGCGAGCACGTGATGATACGTTGCAACGGGTAGCCGATACACACAAGTTTTATGACGCTCTGCAGTACCCATTGATTTATTGCAAAGGACAAGAGGGTTATCATTTTCAAATTCCACTCATTAACCCGGTCACAAAGGAGCCTACTCCAACAAAAAAGTCTCATGTATGGATTTTTATGCGTATCATATGATGTTGCGAGAAAATGTTTATATGAATTTTCAGAGAAATTCCACAGAGTATGCAAACATACTTGTGGCCACGGAAAGAGGAGAGTCCAGATTTATTAGGTAATCCGGAGTTGACATGCTGTATTTCCAATTGCTGGTAGGCATGACATAAGTAATTTTCTTCAGTGATCTAAAATAAGAACTAGAGTTGTATAATTGTGTGTGATGGTTTATGTTAGTGTAAATACTGTTACGAGCTTAGGGTTCGTGACACTAAAAACTGCCGATTGAATTACCAAATTGACACTTTAATTACTGAACACCAATTAAAACTAATACACATTAATAATTAATCACACTTAGCACTTTAGTTCACTTTATCTGTTCGTATCTTCATCTGTTCAATATTTGTTTCACTAATATAGTGTATTTCGACATTGACATTATATACTAAATAAAAATATGCTTCTTCAGCATTTGTGATGTTATGTCCATGAGCTACATGCTGGTCAAGTTTCCTCTTTATTGCTCCGCCAACACCGTCAGCAGGGCCTTTTCCGTGTGATGCTTCGAAAAAGTTCCATGTTCCTTGCTCATATCTATAATCAGAAAGCCTTTTTGTAAATAGATAGAAATTGTGTTTTTGCCTGTATTGTGTAGTTGGACCATCACTGAATATATGAATTTTCTTAATGTTCGTGTTGTTTTTGCAATACTTAAGAATACAATCTAGATGCGCCCAAATAGCGCCTGGTCCATGTTCATTCACTGGTGAGATTGAGCAAATTGGCATAGGCTTTTTATCTTTTTCATATAAAACACAGGTATGTACTCTCATATATATACTGTTGCAAATTTGCAACAGGCGCGTTGAAAATTGGCCTGGTGTAAAGTCATCAGATGCCCTTGGTCGTGTGTATACCGTCCATGTAACTAATTTTGTATGTTTCTGTTTACGATTACTGCTGCACCTTGTTTTATTTATTTATTTATTTATTTAATCTTCATTATACACCTTATATACTAAGGGATATAAAGGGCGGACTTAATGCCTTATGGCATTCTCTGCCAGTCAACCCTGGATGATTTGAGAGACTGTGGCAGGTGTAATAAATCACTTCATAAATAAATAATAATGATATAAAACAAAGGAAAATATAAAGAGTACACATGGCGGAAGATATTTTGCGAAGGTTACAGCATACACACGCGAACATGACATACAATGAACACATTTATAATGAAGCACTTGAAAAAATTGAAGATAAAGAAATGGCAATGGTAGGCAAAAAATTAAGCGACTTTGGAATGATAAGCCCTCAGCGAACAACCGAAAATGAAATAAGTGATGAAATTATACGTGAAACAAACTACGATATATCAGCTTTGCAGCAGCAAGTAGCCGAATTTTACCCCGCTTGCTTCCCAAACAAAAACAAGTTTTTGTCAAAGAATTAGGACAAATTGAATCTGGAAATGGAGCACTTTTCTTTTTAGATGCCCCTGGAGGAACTGGGAAGACATTTTTGTTAAATTTATTATTAGCGCAAGTACGGAAAGATAAAAACATTGCTGTGGCCGTAGCTTCCTCCGGTATAGCCGCCACGCTGCTAAGCGGGGGCCGCACTGCACATTCTGTTTTAAAACTCCCTCTAAATCTAGCCCAGGAAGAATCGCCGATCTGCAACTTTAGCAAAAATAGTGCACGAGGTATAATGCTACGACAATGCAAACTTTTAGTGTGGGACGAAAGTACAATGTCGCATAAAAAAGCTGTAGAAGCACTAAATCGAACGCTCCAAGATTTGCGCAGCAATACCGATGTAATGGGAGGAATGGTGGTTTTACTGGCTGGTGACTTTCGCCAAACTTTACCTGTCATTCAAAAGGGCACACCTTCAGATGAGATTAAACCACGCCTCAAGTCGTCTATTTTATGGAACAAGGTGACAAAATTCAGTTTAACTACGAATATGAGAGTGCATTTGTATAATGATATCAATGCTGGAAACTATGCTGACACACTATTAAAAATTGGCGATGGGCGGTTGGAAACGGATGCTGAGGGCTGCGTTAAATTGACGAGAGATTTTTGTAATTTAGTACAGAGTCATTCCGAATTAATTGCGAGTGTTTATTCAGATTTAACGAACAACATGCATGAAGACAAATGGTTATGTGAAAGGGCGATTCTTGCACCAAAAAATGAAAGCGTTAACAAAATAAATACAGATATATTAAGCGAAGTAGCAGGAGAAATAACAAAGTATTTGTCAGTAGACACAGTTATAGACACAGAACAGAGCACTTCATATCCCGCAGAGTTTCTAAATTCTCTAGAGTTGTCAGGGGTGCCCTCACATAAGCTTCAATTAAAATTAGGCGTCCCAGTCATGCTAATGCGAAATTTAGATGCTCCTCGGTTATGTAACGGGACAAGGCTGCGTGTGACACATCTTGGACGGAACATAATCGGTGCTACAATTTTGACAGGCGTAGGAAAAGGTGAAAATGTTATTATGCCACGGATCCCTATAATTCCCACAGATCTTCCTTTTCAATTCAAAAGGTTGCAGTTCCCTATTAAGCTCAGTTTTGCAATGGCAATTAATAAAGCGCAAGGGCAAACGTTACAGGTAGCGGGGGTCAACTTAGAAAAACCGTGCTTCTCTCATGGTCAGCTGTATGTAGCATGTTCGCGTGTGTAAAATGCCTAGAATCTCCACATTCTTTCCCCAAATGGAAAAACATATAACATTGTGTACAGTAGCGTCTTAAAATAGTGTTCAGTTAGTTTTTTTTCCAAAATTTCCATCAATTAATTAATTAGAATTCCCACAGATCTTCCCTTTCAATTCAAAATTTCCTATTTAGCTCAGTTTCTTTTCAATTCCAAATGCTGCACCTCTGACGGACCTATTAAGCTCAGTTTCCTTTCAACTCAAAAGGCTGCATCTCTGACGGATCTTTTATTTGGCTCAGTTTCCTTTCAATTCAGAAAACTGCATCTCTGATGAATCAATTTAGCTCAGTTTCTTTTCGAAAGTCTGCATCCCTGACGGATAATTATGCTCAGTTTCCCTTAATTAAAAAAATATCCCATTTCCATTCGGAATAAACATGCTTTCCTATACGCTGCGTTTCAAAACATTTAAATAGGCTGACGAATCAATTTTGCTTAGTTTCTTTTTAATGGCTGCATCTCTGACAAATCTATAAAACTCAGTTTTCTTTCAATTCAAAAAGCAATGGATAGTTCATTTCCCGGTGACCATGCGGGTGAAGCCACGGGTAACAGCTAGTACCTTATAAAATTCGAAATATTATTTATAGTTCACTAGCTAGGTCATTACTAGAATATTTAATAGAGATATGGGGAAGTGGATCTAAAACCAATTTAAAGGATCTTCAAATATCCCAGAACAAACTTTTAAAGTTTTATTCCAACTTGGCTACCGCTTTCCTACTAAAAAGCTCTATAAAAAAAACTGATACATTATCCATAAGTCAATTATACAAATATATTGTATTTTATTACGTGCATACTAGTCAAAAACATCAAAAAATTGTATAAAAAATATACTTGTGGCACTCGGGGACTGCCGCGGTAAAGCTATTGCATAACATTTTTATCCATTTATGCAATTATAATTATTTATTTATTTTATTTATGCAGTATTTTTTTTCTTTGATATTAATTCAAGTTTTTTCTTTAATATTTATTCAAGTTACACTTTTTGAGCGTGGTGACCGATAAGAAAACAATTTTTTTTCTTTTATTGAATAAATGAGAAGTTAATATTATTTGGTCATGTGGAAAGAATGGATGAGGAAAGAGTGACAAAGAAAATTTATGTTGCAGAAGTGAATGGCAGAGTCGGAAAGGGACGTCCTAGGCGAAAATTTATCGACCAAATTGGCGATTTATTGAAAACAGGCCAAATTAGGAGTACCCTTAACCGACGAGCATGCATGGGTAGATGTATGGATGTGTAGGAGCCGAGAGAGGTGTGTCAGGATCGTGCCAAATGGAAGTCTGTAGTTTCTGCCTACCCCTCTGGGTGACAGGCGTGACTGTTTATGTTATGTATGTTATGTTATGTTAATATTATTTAAAATATTTTTATTATCTTACAATAGATGTAGGTTATTCAAGAATTTTCATCATTGAAACTATAACTAGGTATAAGTATGGTAATTAACGAGTTCTTCCGACAAACGATAATTTTCTATAAAGTCTGTGTTTATTAAATACTCTAAATTCACGAAAGTTGCTAGCATGACGACGACTCATATAAGTCCAAAGAATATGCTTCTTGCAATAAACTATATTATTGTTAAAAATATTTTTATTATCTTACAATATATGCAACTAGTCTACACGCATAAGTCTAGTCGCACGCACACCAACACCGTGCCGAAGTTTGCCTAATTGAAACGACGCGACGTTGTTTTCGGGTCTTAGGTTTATTTTCGTTACGGAATTTCTTGATTCGGTCGCCGCGCTCAAAGCCCGCGATAAAAGCTATGCAATAGCTTAAAAATTGCGAATTTAACGGTTTTTTTTACTTTTAAAAATGACTAAAAATTTGATGAGTTAAGTGGTGTTTGACGGTACGGGCTCAGATGAAGTAAAAAAGGTATATTGATAAAGCACGGCCTTTGTTATCGGTGAAGCCAAAAAACTCCGTTCCTATAAATAAATACACGCGTTCACGCACACATATGCATCAAACTACGCTCATTTTCGTCAGTATCTCCCGGGGCTTCATGCAGTAAATTTGCCTACAAAATGCCGTCCTGTGTAATCAAGTCAATCAAGTGAACAACAAGTCTGAAGGAATAATAAATATAATATAAATTTGTATGGTAGAGTGTAGTGAACACGAGACCCTATTTACTGGAAACGAGGCATTTCAACTTAGTTCTCAGAGGTGACAACGCATAGCACTTCCGACGTTTGGCTCCCAAACTGGAACGGACCGGGGCTGCCTTCAGGCGGCTCCTGCCGAACCTGAGGGGGCCAAACGCCTCCTGCCGGAGGCTCTACGCGGGGATCGTGCGATCCATGGCCCTTTACGGGGCCCCGGTGTGGGCGCGTGGTTTGGCGCGGCTTGCCGTCCACCACCTGAACGCGCCCCAAAGGGTGGTTGCCGTGAAAATGGTTCGCGGCTACCGCGCGATACCCCGCGAGGCGGCGAGCCTCCTTGCCGGATTGCCGCCATGGGATCTGGAGGCGATAGTCCTCGCACGCCTGCACGAATGGCGCGCGGAGGCACTATGCCGGGGGAAACCCCGCTGCCGCGGCAAGTTGTCGCGCAGCGGACAGACTTCCGGCACGATCTCATGGCGACATGGAGAGAGCGATTGTCGCAACCCCGTGCTGGGCACGCCACTACAGCGGCGATAAGACCCCTCTTTGAGGAGTGGCTTGAGAGACGCCACGGCATCCTCACCTTCCGCCTGACGCAGGTCCTCACCGGACACGGTGTGTTCGGGAGGTTCCTGCACCGAAACGCCCGGATGTTCCCACTGCGAGGATGGACCGGAGGACACGATGGAACACACCGTGGAGGTGTGCCCTGCTTGGGCGGAGCATCGCCGTGTCGTCGTAGCGGCGATAGGCGGCGGCGACCTCTCGCGTCCGGCCCTGGTCGAAGCCATGGTCCGGAGCGAGATGGAATGGGATGCCGTCACCACCTTCTGCGAAGCAGTGATGCTAGCGAAGGAGGTGGCGGAGCGGGAGAAAGAGAGAGCAGCAGCTTTCCTCGCCGGCCGCCGCGGGAGACGCCCCGGGCGTCGGGGGCTACGTCGTGGCCCCCGGCCCCCGTAGGCGCGGGCCTGTGGACGGCGAGCACTGGGTAGCTCGCCGTCCGTCCGTCTAACGACGACAGGCCGTGTCGACGGCGCGTTTTGTTCCACGCGCGCCTCAAAGAGCTGTCAGCAGCGTGAAGGGGCCCGCAAGGGCCGACGCCTGCCGGGGCTGCGGGCTGTTCGAAAGAGATACCGCGGCTCCGGAACGTAAGGGCACTGAAGGAACACGGATGGTTTTTAGTCAGTAAAAGTCTGACACTCCCTTACGCTCCACCCAGAGCGAAAGGCGTCATTAGATGATTTTCCATCCGCAAAAAAAAGGGGTGACAACGCATCGGTATTTTGATTCTAAGTTGACGATAAATGTAGATGTCTATGGACCACAGCATCCACTTATCATCAGGACTGTGTGCTCGTTTGTCACCCTATTCTATAAAAATGCTCATTATCAAGAAAGCCCCCGTATTGAGACGGGCAACTACGCAACCCTGCCTCTACATTGTGCGTGGTCCGACACGCAATTGGCCAGTTTTTTTTAAATAAAATTGTTTCTATAATGTCTAATTGTTTATTATATAAGTATGAGTAGTACATAAAGCGTTAACAATATTTTGTAATACATATATTTAAGACGTTACTTATACATAATTCAATAGTTCTGTGACATATCATAAGCGAAATCTTTCATTTACATCTTGACAAAAACAGTTATCCAGGCCACCAGTATTCCGAAGTTATTGCAAAACTGTTGAACAAAAACGAATGAGTGCACCGTAGAGTTGAAAGAACTTTATTTAGTTGGCTACCGACTCCGGGTTGGAATAAACGGTGTAGTAAAAGTAGCCTAATTCACTTACTTGCAAATGGATACGTAGATAAGTCCTTTATTATTCTCAACAATAATAATAACCGTGTCGTATAAATACGTCACAATCGTGTCGACTGCTTTTTTCAATATACTTATATAGCTAGTCATATTCCCTTTTAAGAACGCGTTGTCCGTATTTACTACACAACCATTGTTATATGTACTACGTACCTATGTAGTATTTTTTTATAGAAGAGGGGGCAAACGAGCATACCGTTCACCTGATGTTAAGTGACTACCGCAGCCCATGACCCACCGCAACACCAGGGGAATTTCAGGTGCGTTGCAAGCCCTTTAGAAAGAAGTAAGCTCTTTTCTTGAAGGGGGACCTTCGGTCGTATCAGTCCGGAAAAATTGCATAAATTACACGGAAGAAAACTCTTAGTGAAACGTACAGTAGTGGATCCAGATGGTGTGGATGGTATCGGGAGATTTGCCGCATAGTGCGTTCATGAAATTTGGCGGCTGGGATTAATCCGAACAATTCCTTGAGCACTCCCCGTGATAGATGCGATAAAATACGCAAAGAGATGCAACATCTCTTCGCAGCGCCAGTGAATCGAGCCGATCGGAAAACACTCGGTCGTCGACGATTCGAGCCGCTCTGCGCTGGATGCGGTCAAGTGGAAGGAGCTGGTACTAGGGCGCCCTAGCCCAGAGGTAGTAACAGTATTCCATGTGCGGTCGAACCTGCGCCTTGTAAAGTTGCAGGCGGTGTGCCGGCATGAAATACTGTGCCAATGTCCTGAGTACGCCAAGCTTTTTAGAGGCCAATTTGGCCTTCTCTTTCAAGTGACCACGAAACTGCACGTCACTCGATATGTCGACGCCGAGGATTCCGATTCTGGCTGAGGCAACAACGGGAGTGTCTTGAAACTGAGGAAATACGACAAAGGGGTTCTAGGGTTAACGGTTAACGTGCAAACTTGTGTCTTCTGAGGGTTAAACTGGACTAGATTTAGTCGCACCCAATCCGAGACTTTGTTCAGCAAAGACTCGACTTCAGACAGAAGTTTGTCCCGGTACTCGGAGACGTTTTCCCGAGAAATATTGGCACGGCCGGTGTACAGAGTATCACCAGTGCTGTCATCTGCATAGGAATGAATGTTGCAGGTTTGCAACATATCATATTATGGTAATACCACGCAGCCTTGTGGAACACCAGCATTAATAGGCTCGGATCGGCTGGCTCGAATCGGAGCTTGCACCGTCTACAATGACCTTGATGCTCCGATCTGCAAGAAAGCTGGTGATCCAATTGCACAATTTCTCGGGAAGCCCATAGGAAGGGAGCTTCGAAAGAAGCGCTTGTGTCAAACCCGATCGAAGGCCTTCGCAATGTGCAAACTAACGGCCAATGCCTCGCCCTTGGACTCTACTACCACTGCCCATCTGTGAGTCAGGTAGACCAGAAGATCACCAGGTGATCGACCACGACGAAAACCGTATTGGCGATCACTAATCAGCTGGTGATTCTTAAGGTACCTAAAGAGCAATTTACAATGGATTCCATTGTTTAGAAGAACAAAGAGGTGATGGCGATGGGCCTGTAGTTGGACGGGTCTGAGCGGTCGCCTTTTTTAGGGACCGGGTGGATGAAAGCCGTCTTCCATGATTTCGTGACTACGCCTAGAGAGTAGGAGTACAGGAAAAGACTCGTTAAGACCGGTTTAAACTCTGGAGCACACATCCTCAGCACAATTGGGGGGTGCCGTCGCGTAAACTTGACTTGTGGATGTCCAGGGAGAGGAGTGCTTACCGAACCGAGTGCTGTGTAAACCACACCTCCGGCATGGAGCACTCACACTGCGGAATGGTCGGCGGCGTACTCACCTCGTCATCGAGAGTTAAGTTGGACGCAAAGAAAGAGCCTAGCAGATCGGCTTTCTCCTTTGCGGCATGGGCCAGTGAATCGTCTTCCCTGTGCAGAGATGGAAGAGGTGGCTAACAGAAGTTCCCCTGGACAGGCTTGGCGAGACTTAATCAGCGACAGAATTAGCAACAACGTTGAGATCGTCCGGTTAGAAGCAAACCCAAACCAAGGGTAGGATGCAAAGAAAGACCACATCCTATCCCAAGGTGCTGACCTATAGTGCCTAACACGGTGGCAGTCTGCAGAATGCAACTGCGATTGCAGCGTGAGTGGCACCATACTCCGGACAAGACAATGGTCCGTGGAGCCTAAAGGGGCGTCACCGGAAATCTGATATCCGTCCGGATGAGAGGTCAGCAGAAGGTCCAACAGGGAAGGTGTATGATCCTCCACATCTGGAATCCAAGAAGCTGAAGTAACCAATTGTGCCAGACCATATGCCAAGGCAAAATCATGAAAAGAGCCACTCGGCGTGGTGGGTGTTAAAATCGCCTAGGATCACGATCTCTCCGGAGGGGATCTGCTGTAGCAACGAATCTGTAGCCATTTGGAGGTGATTGAAGAGTCGGTCTGTTTCGGCATTACCGCTATAGGACCTATAAAGGGACCCCTAGACGCGCGGATGGTCGTCGCTGTCTACGCGTAGCCAAAGGATGGACAGGTCCGAACCTTTAAGACTGCTGAGGCGTCGAGAACAGATGTCCTCCCTGACGTATACGCAAACTCCAACCCGAGGCACAAATATGCAGAATCAGCCGGAGAGGACCTGCATCTCGGTCAGAAAGAGCAGAGCCGGCCTCGCCACGAGATGGTAGTGGACGGCGTTTAGGTTAGAATGAAGTCCCCTCATACTGCAGAAATTCACGGATAGCGTGGCAAGGGTCGCGTTGATCTTATTGCTCAGTTTGCCCCGAGCAGTTTTTGACTTGAGCGGGATTCCCCCCCCCCGGAATACGCGCGGCAGCCTAAGCATCCACGCTCAGGAGTGGAGTAACGTAGTAGTACCTTCAGTAGTAGGTACCCTCCTGGGGAAGATCTTCACTTATACACGCACGCCTATACGTGCACCAGCAAAGTTGCCGCGTGGCTCTACCACTGTTAAAACCACCTACGTAGTACATATATATCGTTTTATGCTACGCATTAATTTATATATTACTAGGAATTTAAATCAATGACGCTAAGCAGTCCGGGTGATATATTTAGAGCCGATATTCTCTTCTTAGGGTTCTTAGGTCCTCCTCATCATCAGTATGTATTATAGGCCTTGGGCTTTTTCGAATACCATACTATTGTTTGCTCGCCCGAGAAGCAAGCATTCAAATGTGTTGACGTTTAAAGAAAAAAAGTTAGTTGGCCCCTTACCTTCAAAAACCAAAGTCGTGATCCAATGATAATTTAATATACTTTTAACTCATAAAGTTTTCTTATATTTACGCGAACACTATACATTGATTAAAACTACTTTTACGGATTTTATCGCGTTTTATTTATACAAATTTTAATACCCGACGTTTCGGGTGCTTTCCAGCACCCATGGTCACGGGGAGGATGGAAGACTTTGAGGAGAAAGCCCTCCTTACTGCACCTGTTACCCCAAGGTTCTACAAGCGGTACGTAGACGATACTTTCACAATTTTATCATCAGACAAAGTAACTGCATTTTTAGAACATCTTAATTTCATAAACCCTAAAATTCAATTTACTATGGAGTTAGAGGCAAATAATTCCTTAGCTTTCCTAGATGTGTTAGTCATCCGAAATCCTAACAACTCCATAGGTCATACTGTGTATAGAAAAAAGACCCATACAAACCGATACTTAAATGGTGAATCTCACTATCATCCTTCACAGTTAGCTACCGTGGGCAAATCTTTGTTTCAGAGAGCACGAGGGATCTGTGACAGCAAACACCTGGCCGCCGAGCTTCAGCACATCAAGCAGGTTCTGCACGACAACAAGCTTCGGGTCCCGCGCCTCTGTCACAGTGACCGAGTGAAGCAGGTCACAGTCGAGCGTGTGCCTGCTATACTACTTAATCTTGTCTGTAACACCAGAGGTGTCACAGACAAGATTGGCTACATCTTGAAGCAAGCTTCTATTAGAACATTCTACAAGCCGCCGAAGAAGATTAGTCAGTTCTTACCATCCGTCAAGTGTCATATTCCTCTACAAGATGCAGGAGTGTACAAGCTTGATTGTGATTGTGGTCTCTCATTTATAGGGCAAACAAAGAGATCAATTAGAACCCGCGTAAAAGAACACATAGCTGACGTGAAGCATCAACGTTCCGGGAAGTCTGCAGTTTGCGATCATATTCTAGATGGCCCCAACCATTACATCAGATTTGATAGACCACAAATCCTCGCGAAAGAACATCGATTCCTACCAAGGATGATACGCGAGGCTATTGAAATTAAAAAACATCCTAATTTCAATAGAGAAGGAGGCTGGGTACTACCACCTGCTTGGAATCCTATAATTAATAAAATTAAAACTAAACCCAAGCATACCACTGCAAGACTTCAAAATACAGTTAGTTCATTCTGCGTAGATCGGACCAAAGACAATAATTAAAAAGCTGAAGGTACTCCGGGTTAACTTTGACATCGGGACGTCAGTCACCTCACTCCCCCGTGACCATGCGTGCTGGAAAGCACCCGAAACGTCGGGTATTAAAATTAATATAAATAAAACGCGATAAAATCCGAAAAAGTAGTTTTAATCAATACTTTTAACTCCTTATAGAATTATTATGATGCCTCGAAACTTTGTTGGTAATAAGTACAAGATCTATGTCTGTATAATCTGTGTAATTTATATCTGCGTTATCTAGTCTAGTTACAGCTTCTAGCATTTAACTTGTATTCTTTTGAATGATGAGAACAAAGCACTTATACATTTTCATTTCATGATTAAAGTACTTACCTTAGTTGTATTCACTGCTTATGACGTTCACACGACGAGCAATGTTTTTCGCGGGCTTTTTCTGGCAATGTCAATAAACGTCATTGTTCAACGCGCTTCTAAAAAATAAACGACGTGGATAGGATTATCATCACATACATTTAAATAACAGTATTGTTTAGATTTCTGTGGTTATCATGTTCTCATTTTCTAAAGGCTGAAGTTTTTAAAATAGTTTTAATTTCGGAGTTTGTAAATGTGTTAAAATAAATAAATGGAAATATTTTTGTACGTAAAAGTAACCACTGTTGTATTTTTATACCAAAGATGTTTTATTTTATACTAAATGACTAAAATATTGTCCTATGAATGGTCACCCTCGATGAATATGAAACTGCAAATTGAAGTTGATGTATTGCCTCGTCAACGATATTAAGTTTTAAAACACATTGCAATCATATTTGGGTAATATTTCTAAAGTTAAATGTAAAAAAATGCAGTTTGTAGGATGACATTTAAAATGTATAATAAATACGCCGTGGTACTATTTAATTATTCTGTAACCATAGTACAGTTGTGAGCTTGTGAGATCTACTGCACGAAAATACGTGCTAATAAAGTTAAATGCTACGTCTTTGTAGAACAACATTTACTGTTATCCTATATCTTTAAACGAGCAATTCATATATATACAAAAAATATATATATATATATATATATATATATATATATATATATATATATATATATATATATATCGGAATCTCGGAAACGGCTCCAACGATTTTCATAAAATTTAGTATCCATAGTGTTCCGGGGGCAATAAAGCGATCTAGCTAGGATTCATTAACAGAAAATTTCGTTTTCTCCGTGTTTTCAGGCAATGAAAACTGCTACAATATAAGAAGGTAAATTTCATCACAATTATAATGATCGTAATAGCTCTAGTGGATAACGCACTGTCGCGCAATTCCTTTATTTTCAAGTCTTTTTGTGAGAAAATCTATTATTTCGAGCTCTTTTTTTAGTATTTTTTAAAAATACGAAAATTTTATTGCATTCATGATTTTTATTCTAATAACCAGTTCAGTTTTTTCTATTATGTCGGTAAGATCAAAAATATTCTTCATATTTTATCAGTATGTAATTTTTATCTAAACATAATTTCCAAAACACACGATTTCAAAAAAAAAAAAAAAAAGTCATCCAGGTACTAGAACATAATATTTTATCTGTAACAGTAATGCCACTATAGTGTAACAACGACTGAACTGAAAGAAATAGTATTGCCCTGATTGTAGTGATGTTAAAATATCTATAATGCATATACATCGACATTTGAACTCGAAAATCAGTTGAGATATGGATATAAGTATTAATACTATTTTTACTGTTGACAGTATCAATGTCAAAATTTGGTAATTCTATTGATGACTGTTAATAGTGTTCATAGTTTTATCTTTTCTCATGCGTTGATCAGTAATATTGCCAGTACTATTAGTTCTCGGTTGATTCAATTGTTATCTGTTATAAGTCTTTTCCTGATAACAACCCTGTAATAATAATATTCAATAATAAAAAACTGCGATTGCAAACTTACTTGCTAAGGGTGAAAACTGCACCCTCTTTAGGGCAATCTATGAAGGAGGCCACTATTCATCAGTGGTTTTCTGATGGGCTATAAAGGAACGAATGAATAAATCATTTCCAATAAACCTTTTGTTAGAGAATATGAGGGATAAGTTAATATTAATAGTATTGTATTTATTAATATTATTTTATAGAAGAGGGGGCAAACGAGCATGCGGCTCACCTGATGGAAAGTGACTACCGCCGCCCATGAACAACCGCGACACTAGGGGAATTGCAGGTGCGTTGTCGGCTTTTAGCAAGGAGTAAGCTCTTTTCTTGAAGGTCCCTAAGTCGTATCGATCCGGAAAAATGACCGGTGGTAAACAATTCCACAGAGAAGTTGTACGATGAAGAAAACTCCTAGTAAAACGCACAGTGCTGGACCGCCAAGCATCCAGATGGTGAGGATGGTATCGTGAATTTTGACGCGCTGTGCGTTCGTGAAATTTGGCGGCTGGAACTAATCCGAACCATTCCTCAGAACACTCCCGTGGTAAATACGATAGAAAACGCAAAGGCATGCAACATCCCTACGCACCACCAGTGAATCGAGCCGATCAGAAAGGACTCGGTCGTCAACGATTCGAATCGCTCTGCGCTGAATGCGGTTAAGTGGACGGAGCTAGCACTGGGGTGCCCTGGCTCAGAGATAACAACAGTATTCCATGTGAGGCCGAACTTGCGCTTTGTAAAGTTGCAAGCGATGTGCCGGCATGAAATACTTAGTTAGTTGGAACAAGTAAAAGTAAAATACATTGGGATAATGAAAGTACAGTCATAATTGATAATGAAAAAATTCCTGGAAGTAATATTGTTGATTTAATAAATGATTCACTAAGACCCTTAAAAAGAAGTGATCCAGTAGGGTAAAATAGATTTGCTGAAGCATTAAAAGATATTAAAGTACCACTTACTTATATTGAAAATCCAAAGAGATGTGAGTTTATTAACCAACTTCAAGCAAAAGATCTGAACAAACCCTCTGAGATTAAAGTTCAAGAGTTTTCTACACCGAGCAGTAGAGATAAAAAGTCTACAACTAAAATACGTAAATGGCTTGAGTGGGAAAAATGGACCCCGTACTAGAAGAAATTAACAGGATTTATTATGATCCATCTAATCCCGCTGGTTTTGGTAGTATTGATAAATTGTCAAAAGCCATGAAGGGTAAAATGAATAAAAAGCAAGTAAAAGAATGGTTAAAATCACAAGAAACATACACATTACATAAACCCATTCGAAAAAAATTCCCGCGTAATAGGTACATTCTATCAAATATTAATGAACTGTGGCAAGCTGATTTAAGTGATATGCGAACTTATTCTCAATATAATGATGGTTTCAAGTATATACTTTTTGTTATTGATGTATTTAGTAAATATGCTTTTGCAAGACCAATGAAAAAGAAAAACTCAGAAACAACTAACGAATGTTTTGAAAGTAATTTAACACCTACTAACATACAATCTGATAAAGGTACAGAATTTGTTTCAAAAGATGTACAAAAATACTTTAAATCCAAAAAGATTAATTACTATACCACTAACAATCTTGACATTAAGGCCAGTATTGTTGAACGATTTCAAAGAACACTAAAAATAAAAATGTGGCGTTATTTCACTCAAAATAATACTTATAGATATATAGATGTTATACAAGATTTAATATACTCTTATAATCACAGCTTTCACTCTAGTATTA
Organism: Parnassius apollo; assembly: GCA_907164705.1. Classification (NCBI taxonomy): domain Eukaryota; kingdom Metazoa; phylum Arthropoda; class Insecta; order Lepidoptera; family Papilionidae; genus Parnassius; species Parnassius apollo. The sequence continues at coordinate 9,286,510 of CAJQZP010000220.1, forward strand.
AGATGTGCCCATGTGATGTAAATTCCAAAAATATTATGACAGTTTGGACTAATCTTTATGATAGACGGTCAAACAAACTATCTTTAGAAAATCCTAAACCAAATTTTAATGTGGGTGATTATGTTCGAATAACTAAATATAAACATGTTTTTCAAAAAGGATATGAATAAAATTGGAGTGATGAAATATTTATTATATCTTCAATAATTGATAGATCTCCATGAGTTGTTTATACAATAACAGATTTACAAAATGAACCAATAGTTGGTACTTTTTATGAAAGAGAATTACAGAAAATCACTTGCAACCCCACCTCACAATATAAAATAGATAAAATAATTGACACTCGTTATTCAGGTAACAGAAAAGAAGTATTAGTGAAGTGGAAAGGTTGTCCAGATAAATTAAACAGTTGGATTTTAGCTTCTAGTTTAAAAGAAATATGAATAAAGAAAGTTTTTATTTAACTTCGCTCAGCAATAGTTCAATGAAATACTTTCCTGATAACAAGACCACAAATTTTTCAACGAAATTACCAAAAGCTATTAAATTAGAAGGTGAATGGTCGGTTGGAGTTGTCGAGTTTCAATATCCATGTACCATGTTTACTGTTCAAGATCATGAAAATGTTATATACATTACAAAATCTATGTTAATGCCTAATGAAGATAAACCATCCATAGTGTACTACAAAAAACATATTCCAGCTACCAACTATGATAACGTTGAGCATATTTTAAGAGTGTTAAATGGTATCGGAGAGAACTTGAAATTTCGCTGTGATGAAATAACAAAATTTGTGTCTATTTCTGTTTTGGATAAAAATATAACATCCGTAACATTATCACCCAAATTAAGTTTACAACTAGGTTATGAACCAAATAAAAATCTCCTAGGGAGAAATTTTGGAAAGTGTCCTGCTAATTTACACTTAGGGTTACCATCTCAACTATTTCTATATTGCGACATTATCGATCCTCAGATTGTGGGTGATGTTATGACTCCTTTACTAAGAGTCATTTCATTAGATCCTACAAAATACATTTATGATGCAAATAAAATGCACGTTTTCTCTCAACCTCACTACTTACCTGTTGTGCGAAGACAGTTCGATACGCTGGAAATAGTTATAAGATCGAGCACAGCACAAAAAATACCATTCCAGTTTGGAACCGTGTGTAATAAACTACATTTCCGAAAATTGTAATAATGAATTCGTTCGTGATCATCATAAATGTTCATATGAAAATTATTATACACATCAAGCTGTGTCAGAAGTTGGAGTAATTTATAGGGGTTCACCATACCAACGCGGTCATCGTATTGGGAGCTTCTTAGGGGGTTATTTAGATCAGTTTTATTAAATTTACGCGAACACTACACATTGAATAAAACTATTATTTACGGATTTTATCGCGTTTAATTACTTTAATTTATTTTTATTATTTATATATATATATATATTATTATGTAACCATTAACAACAAACTAGCAACCCCCCGAAACAATAATAGTTTTATTCAATAGATCAGTTTTACTTTCACTTTCAAGTGGTGCTCGAGTGATTGGTAAGGAGGCATTAAGCGCTGGAGTAGGACTTTTATCGGATATATTTCAAGCGCGTCCTATGGAAGCCTCAATAAAAGATCGTCTAAAGCAAGTTAGTACGGATTTAAAACGAAAGGCTGATGAAAAAATTGATCAATTTAACATGACAGGATCGGGGTATAAAACTAAAAGAAAACGATTGACCTCGTTCATTCCTCCATTAACTGCTAAAGTGAAAGCTGCGAAAAAACTTGGTCTAAAACCAAAAAATATCAAAGATATATTTTCAAATTAAATATGTCTTTCCTTCATAATCATTCTTGTGAGTGCGTTAAGTCAGGATTGGATTTGTTTGCACTACCATCTACACAAACTAGCATTGAAAATGGATTGTGGATTCATTATAAATCAATTTCATCTCTTGGTGATGATGGACCTATCGAGTTTCAAGTTCCTGGGACAGGCGATGACTACATAGATTTGTCTCATTACTCCACATAAAGGCAAAAGTATTAAATCAAGATTGATATCTACTACAATAGTAGCCTGTAAATAATTGGCTGCATTCACTTTTTAGTCAACTTGATGTTTATTTAAACCAAAAATTTAAATTTGATATTAAACTTGTATCACCACCTAATAATACCTATGCATATCGAGCGTACATGGAATCTCTTTTAAAAAATGCTCCTGCTGCTAAATAATCTCATCTTACTTGTAGTCTTTGGTATGACGATACAGCAGGAAAAATGGATTCTACAGATGGTAAAAATATAGGATTTGTTAAAAGACAGGAATTTATTAGTGAAAGTAAGGAAATAGAAATGATTGGTCATCTTCACGGTGACATTTTCAACCAAGATAAATTTTTAATTAATGGTGTTGAAATGAGTGTTAAATTGGTTCGATCAAGAGAGAGTTTTAATTTAATTGCTGGGTCAAACGATGTAAAGTTTAAAGTTTGCATTACGGACGCAACTCCTATTGTTCGACGAGCACGAATTAATCCAAGTGTATTACTCGCACATCAAAAAGTTTTAGCTTCTACCACTGCTAAATATCCTATTACTCGAGCTGAAGTAAAAGTTTTAACAATTCCATCGAGTGTTCAAGGAAAAACTCTTGATAATATATTTTTAGGACAGGTACCCAAAAGATATATAATTGGATTTGTGAACAATTCTGCATTTAATGGTTCCCTTACTAAAAATCCATTTGACTTTAAAAACTTTGGTATTAATTCTTTCAGCTTATATATTGATGGTCAACAAATACCTACAAAAGCTTTGCAACCATCTTTTAATAATAGTATATTTACACCAGCATATCATACTCTATTCTCAGGAACTGGTATTCACTTTCTTAATGAAGGAAATGGAATCTCTTGTGAACAGTATGCCAAAGGTTACTGTCTATTAGCATTTGACTTAACTCCTGATTTATCAGCCAACTCATCAGCTCATTGGAATCTCATAAAGCATGGTAGTGTAAGATTAGAAGTACGATTTGAATCCTCAATAATACAAACAATTAACTGTATAGTTTATGCTGAGTTTGATAATATTATTGAGATAGATAAAAACAGAAATGTTACTGTAGACTATAGTAGTTAAGGTTATAATATGTGTTGTGTGTTAGATTTTATGTATTATGTGTAATGCATTTTGTGTGTATGTGTTAGGTTTTCACTTAGTTCATTTAATAACAATAAAGTTCATTTAATATAGTTCATTTAAGCATTGACTTTTTATTGGTAAATTCATTTTATTAGAATGGCAACACTTTAGTAAGGGAGGGGATGTGGTCAGTTGCACGAAGCAAAGATGGCATTAAGCTAGCTTGCTACATATTTATTTATCTATGCATTAAGCAAGGAGGAGCGGAGAAAGACGGTGGTGTCGATTACTAAGCATAGGATAAGACAAAATAAGTGTAAATTATAGTTTAAACCCAAGCCTCAGGGCAGAATAAAAGTGTGAGCAGTAATCGCAGAGTGTTTTATTATATTTCAGAAGTGGTAAGTACCCGTTTCTTTTGTTATACCTAGCTTTGTTACTTATACTAAACTGTTTCTAAGTTAAAAAAAAGAAATTTCCTTAGGCTTTAAAATTGCTAAAATCTCTTGGAAAATTATATATATATATATATATATATATATATATATATATATATATATATATATATATATATATATATATATATATATATATATATAATAATAGTTGTAAATTATATACGGTAAATCCTGGATAGGATAAAGACCAAGGAAAACGTTAAATAATTTGAGTTATTCTGGGTTTTTACTTACTCTGGGTTGAAGTTAAGGAGTTTTTAATACTTCACGTTTGTACCTACAGCGCTTATAAGCTCTGTTTAGGAATTATCAAATGTAAATGTAAGCAATACACTAAAGACTTGTATTATTTACATTTTAAGCCATTCGGTAAACGCGTATATGCAATAACAATGATTTAAAGGCTGGTCATTCGCAAAGTCATTTAAAATGACTTATTGATAGATTATTGAAGTTGCAAAGGTCGTCTTCGTTACAACTTTGAGTTACTGAGGTGCCAAATTATTCATTTAAGTGAAAGAGGGTTCGTATTATAAGTAAAAGAGGTTTTGGACTCCGGGTGGACACAAAATTTTATAAATTTATAGTGGATATTAAGTTATCAAGGTACTAGTTATTTGCTCTCTTGTTTAAGTAATTACTTACTTACTATAGGGTAATGGAGTACTTCTTATATTTTCGTATTCTAATTTCTACTCATATATGCAAAGGTTACAATATTGCACGTAAATAAAATAAAGGGAACATGTTTGTACTCTTTCTTATCGTAACTTAACAATAAAATATTAATCATAGGTTAAATGTGAGACTGGCGCTACCTAATATGATATCTCAAGCACCAAGTAAGATTATCCATTACTAGATATCACTGTAGTGCTGGGGTACAAGGGGACGCAAAAATTTCGTTATTTTTAAGATAGCATAAGCCGTTTTCGAGATACCCACTTAATAAACGTTACAAGTTATTGAATGTATTCATTTTTGATTTTGTTTCCAAGTTACAGAAAAATGCAGAGGGAAGACAAATCGCAACCTCGACGCCTGGAGACTCCGGGTCGTGGGGAGTCCAGACGACGCAGGGCTGATGATAGGGCCAGAAGCAGCCGTAGTCGCACGCGATGCGACAGCATTGGGAGTCTTCACGAACGCGAGCGACGCCGAGCAGTAGAACGAGAGCTAGCTCGCGAACGGGAGCGGCTACAAAATCTCCAGAACAACCTGATTATGGAGCGTAGTAAAAGGCTACGCAGCGTAAGTAAACATCACGATTTCACGCGTCAAGATTCCTATATTTCTGGGCGTGATGCAACCACTGGGCGTAGTGTTCCTTCTAGAAGTAGAACACTCGACCGTGGGGTAGATGACCGCCCCAAGAGAAGGCGAATTCAAGAAAATGGTCAACGATCTTCTAGTCCTTCGTTCTCGACTAAAGACGTAGCTAGTATTCTTAAATCACTTAAAGACTTACAGTCACAGCCGTCGACGTCGGCCACGGTTGCACCTATTCATTCAAGTAGCTATAAAAATATTTTACCTGATTTTGATCCATCGTCGAAAAATCAACGAATAGATATGTGGTTAAATAAAGTAAACGAGTGCGCGACGGTCTACGGCTGGGACGACAAAACAACAATCCATTACGCCATGCAAAAGCTCCAGGGTTTGGCCAAAACCTGGTACGAGAGTTTACCCTCAATTCTTTTTAATTGGAATGAGTGGCAGGAGAGGTTAATAAATGCTTTTCCACATGAATATAACTATGGTCAAGCTCTGGAAGATATGTTGAAACGAAAGAGCAAATTTAACGAACCTATTGAAGTATATTATTATGAGAAACTGGCACTTTTAAACCAATGCGACATTGAAGGAAAGCGTGCTGTTGATTGCATCATACACGGCTTAACCGACAAAACGATGAAATCAAGCGCTACCACACTACGTTGTTCACATCCGGAACAGCTGCTCCGATTTTTAATGAGTAATAAGGAACTCAATCAACCTTTTGAACGATCTTACAACAAATTTAGGTCCGGTATTAATACAAATGTTATTAGTGTTAATAATAATAATAAAATAGCAAATAAGAGCAACTTTGCCCAACATAATAATATATATTGTTATAACTGCAAGGAAAAGGGGCATCCATTCTTGAAATGCCCCAAGCCTATTATAAAGTGCGGTAAATGCAATAAAATGGGTCATAAAACAGAAAATTGTTTCGCAATTGTTAACGACGATAAAAGCAACGCTGTTCACAAAACCTTGCGTATATCAAACTCAAACCCAAGCTCTAAGTTTTATAAAGACGTTTTTGTAAATAATTCTCCGGAAAAGGGGTTTGTGGATTTTGGAAGCGAGGTATCGTTAATAAAGAAATCGAATGCATCCTGTTTGGGACTGGTTCCTGATAGTGAATCCACATTACTGAGAGGTTTTGGAAACGATATTGTGCGCACTCTTGGTAGTATCACTGTTAACTTGTCTGTAGATGGCGTCCACGCTAACGTCGCGTGTCACGTTGTTGACGATCAATATTTGGAATTACCATTGCTATTAGGACAGTCATTCACTGAGCAGTCGCATGTCGCTGTTTATAAAACTACAGATAAGCTTAGCTTCTTTGATGTTAATCGAGAAATGCCCTTTTCGGAAATCGATATACAAAACAAAACCACCGTTAAGGTAGTAGCTTCTGCCAATGTCCACATTTATGGAGCAGCAAGCATTAAGGCATTTGCAGATTTAAGTGTCGATAGCAATATTCTGATAAACAGTAAGATTGTTGGCAGGCCTACGGAACAATTCATCATAACGGGAGGGGTATATTCTGTCAAGAATAGGGTTTTAAACGTCATCATCTCCCCTTTATTAGTTCACAGTTACATCAAAGAAAGAATGACCATCAGTCGTGGTTTAGAAGTCAAAATCATTAATCTTATTGCCTCTTTGCCCAAAAAAAATAACACGACAAACTAATATTTATAAGGAGAAAGTAAGAATAGGAGATAATATTGGACAAATCCATCGACAAAAACTTTTAGCTTTGCTGGACAAGTACCAACATTGCTTTGCCTCTTCTTTAAAAGAACTAGGGTGCACTAATGTTACCGAAATGACCATTGAACTGAATAGTAAGAAACCTATTTGTTATCGACCCTACAGATTATCGCACAAAGAGCGAGGAGATGTGAGAGAGATGATTAGTGAAATGCTAGATGCCGGAATAATAAGTGAATCAATATCAGAGTATTCAAGTCCTATAATTTTAGTCCGTAAGAAAGATGGAAAAATGAGAATGTGCATAGATTACAGGATGTTAAACTCAGTGACAGTAAAGGAGCGTTATCCTATGCCTTATATTGAGGATGAAATCGCGAGATTGTCTGGACAAGCCCACTTTGTAACACTTGATTTAACATCAGGATATTATCAGGTTCCTATATCAAAAGAATCCCGGCCACTAACTTCATTTGTTACACCAGATGGTCAGTATGAGTTCAACCGTATGCCATTCGGCTTGGCCAATGCCCCGGCTGTGTTTCAACGAATGATGAATCGAATCCTTGGTTCAACGCGAGCAGAAGGAGCAACAGCGTATATGGATGATGTGTTGATATATGGTAGGGATGTAGAAGAATGTCTGATGCGATTAGAAAATGTTTTACAATTATTAGAAGGGGCAAACTTGACCCTTAATCTGGCAAAATGTGAATTTCTAATGGAAAAAATAGATTACTTGGGTTACGAAATAAGTGCTGCTGGAGTACGGCCGGGCAGTAAAAAGATTCAGTGCGTGCTCGATTTTCCCTGCCCTATAGATCACCATACTGTGCGGCAGTTTCTTGGTCTTGTGGGTTACTTCCGGAAATTTATCAGGAACTTCGCTATCCTAGCTAACCCATTAACAAAGTTATTGACTAAAAATGCACGATGGACCTGGAACCATGAGCAGGAGGAAGCTTTCAAAAGTTTAAAAGACAAATTAGTGGATAGACCTATCCTAGCTATTTATGACCCAACAGCAGAAACTGAGTTACACACTGACGCTAGTAAGTTCGGTGTTGGAGGTGTGTTATTTCAAAGATCATGCAGTAGTCATAGTTTTAGGTCAGTGGCTTATTATAGCCGAAAGACTTCTCCTGAAGAAAAACATTTCCATGCCTACGAACTAGAAGCACTGGCCGTTGTCTGCTCATTAAAGAAGTTTCGAGTATATCTATTAGGCCAAAGATTCAAAATAATATCAGATTGCAATCCTCTCCGCTCTACTTTCTCAAAGCGAGATATTCTTCCTAGGGTTACACGATGGTGGCTTCTAATTCAAGAGTTTCAGTGCACAGTTGAATATCGCCCTGGTGCGAGGATGACTCATGTGGACGCCCTGTCTCGCAACCCAATATCAGATGACGAAAGTTCAGAGGTTTTAGAACAATACCCATCGGTCATGACTATAAGCACCGAAGATTGGTTACACACATTACAAATGGGCGACACAGAGTTATGCAGGATTCGAAATGTTCTTTCTTCGGATATGGATGTGGAGGGACTTAAATATATTAAAGATAACTACTTGATAAAAAACAACAAATTATACCGATATCTAGATGGGAACGTTAACAATATTCGTTGGGTGGTTCCAAAGGGTGCAAGGTGGCAACTTTTACGCATGAATCATGACGATATAGGGCATTTTGGCGTTGAAAAGACATTGGAACGTATAAAAAAATCATATTGGTTTTCAAAAATGTCAAGGTTCGTTAAAAAGTACGTGAAAGCATGCGTAGAATGAGCCTATGCTAAGAAAAACAAATCTACAAAAGAAGGATACTTATACCCCATCGAAAAGATCGAAGTCCCTTTTCATACACTGCACATAGATCACCTGGGACCTTATGTTAGGTCCAAGCGCGGCAATACTCATCTTTTGGTTATTGCCGATGGGTTCACTAAATTCGTGTTTGCTAGGCCGGTACGTAACACAAAGACTCTAAATGCAATTAGGTCTCTTGAGGATATTTTTTATACTTTCCGCAATCCCGATCGCATTATAAGTGATAGAGGAACATGCTTCACATCACACACTTTTAAACGGTTTTGTCAAGACAAAGGTATAAGACACATCCTCAACGCTGTAGCTTGTCCCCGATCAAACGGTCAGGTTGAAAGATACAGCCGTACTATCCTTGACTCATTAACAGCACAGAATTTAAATTGTGACGAAAAAGAGTGGGATAGCACAATTGGAAGAGTACAGTGGGGATTGAATAATACATACCAAAAAACTACTGGTAGAACACCGGCCGAAATTATGTTTGGTACAGCTATAAATTCCGAAGTCAATCCTAAGTTCAATGAAGTTCGTCAAGAAACTCGAGAAATAAACGATCTAGCCACTATTCGTAAAACAGTTAAGGACACTATTGACACTCAACAGGAAAAACAAAAACTGAGATTTGATAGGGGACGACGTCCCGCCAAGGTTTATGCTGAAGGAGAGTTAGTTAAAATAACGAAAACAGCTTTTACAAATGACGGTAAAAGTAGGAAACTTCTTCCTTCATACATAGGTCCATATCGGGTTATATCAGTATTGGGAAATGATAGATATAAGGTAGCAGCGATTCCGGGACTAACGGGTACTAAGAACAAACGACCAACTACTGTTGCCGCTGACCGAATGTCGCCTTGGGTCAATGTTGCTGCTTTGGATGTTAATATATCAGATACGTCCAATGATGATGGTGATGAGGATAGTAATAGTGATAACTAATAAAACCAAGAAATTCTGTTAATTACTTATTTTAAATTATTATCACAGTTTGTAAAATTACATCTAAGCAATCCATAAATGCACAGTTTTGAACCATGTTATCTATTAACTGTTTTTACCTAGTTCCTTCTAAGTTTCACGTTAATAAATATAATGCTACAATAGTAATGATGTATATCGTTAAATCAGTACAACCTAATATGTATGGATAGATAATAGAAAACTAAGATTTATATGATTAAGATCTAGAACGACATAGGTGTTGAGCATGGATATCTGTGAGAATGGATGGGTTCACAGTTTATCGTTTTACTTGTGCCGGTTATGAGAATGGATGGGTTCGTAACCGGGCCAGTGAAGTGTTCTGCACTGTGTTCGTTTGTTAAATGTGTCCCGTTCGTAAAAATGGATGGATTTACTAATGGGACTCATTTGAGAAACTAATGATGTATATAGTTAAATCAGTACACCCTAATATGGATGGATAGATGAATAGAATACTAAGATTTATATGATTAAGATCTAGAACGGCATAGGTGTTGAGCATGGATATCTGTGAGAATGGATGGGTTCACAGTTTATCGTTTTACTTGTGCCGGTTATGAGAATGGATGGGTTCGTAACCGGGCCAGTAAAGTGTTCTACACTGTGTTCGTTTGTTAAATGTGTCCTGTTCGTAAGAATGGATGGATTTACTAATGGGACTCATTTGGAAAACGTAATGGGTTATCAAAATTTGTGTTAACTTCGAAGTACGTTTTACTTGCTTACTGGGAATGGATGGGTCCAAAAAGCAAATATATAAAGTACATACCTAAAGCTGTTGTTAAACTTTTATTTTAAGATGTACCCATAGTATTTAGCTATTTTTGACTTTTTTCTAATTCCTTTTTATATCTTTTGATTTGTAAGAAATAATAATATGTACCTAATGTAAGTTTTCCTTTAGTTTTTTTTTTGTAATTTTATTTATTACTGTGAAATTATATGTATCTAAGCCCCGTGCAACTGACCGAATGTTAGGTTTCTTTTCAACCGTGCATGAGGACATGCACGAAGTCAGGATGGACGAATGTTAGGTTTTCACTTAGTTAATTTAATAACAATAAAGTTCATTTAATATAGTTTATTTAAGCATTGACTTTTTATTGGTAAATTCATTTTATTAGAATGGCAACACTTTAGTAAGGGAGGGGATGTGGTCAGTTGCACGAAGCAAAGATGGCATTAAGCAAGGAGGAGCGGAGAAAGACGGTTGTGTCGATTACTAAGCATAGGATAAGACAAAATAAGTGTAAATTATAGTTTAAACCCAAGCCTCAGGGCAGAATAAAAGTGTGAGCAGTAATCGCAGAGTGTTTTATTATATATGTAACTATGTGAAACGTTATAAAATTAAATAAAACAAATTGTATGCAATATATTATTTTTATTTCTTTATAAATCTTCTATTTAATCTAATACAAATCACTGTTCGAGTTTAAAGTTACATCGGACTCTCTCAATAGATCATCAATAATAACAAGATGTGGGTTTTCACCATCAAACATATTAAGATTTGGAATTCCTTGATGATAGTTAACATTTGGTAAATTATCTAAAGGTTGCATTTCATCAAAGCACCATGTGATCTGATTAAAATCACATTTACATATTTCTGTAACCGATTTTATGAAATTTGTTACAAATTTGACTTCCCACATCCACTTGGTCCTGCCACAATAGCAGTAACCGGATGGATAAAATGAAACATTACACACCTCTAAAGTTCTAAGGGGTGAAATAAAAAATGAAAGCGTTGGTGTAAACAATTAATATTTATTGTGTACTACTAATGTTTTTGGGATATCAAACAAAATTTATGATTAATTTAAAATTTTTTTTTAAGCAATAACCACTTGTGAAAAACCCACCCTTCATCACAAGAACAATGTATAATTTTCTGATTATTTTTTGCAAATATATGATTATTACACACATAACGTTTGTTTAAATTTATGACATTTACCAAATCATTGTATTTTGGACATTTGTATTCTTCAATATTAAAAATTCTATCATTCGTCATCAACATTTTTAAAAATTGTTTATCTGCTGAACCACCTTTGTATACCATCACTTCGTCTTTGCACAAATTTCTAATGTACCAATTTAATATGGGAATGATGCTTTTTTGTTTGTAGGCACATTTTAATTCTTCGGTCACGTCAAAATATGGAATGCCGTGCACGTGTATTTCGCAATAACGAACAGTTTTTTTGTCTTTTGGCGACAAATAATTGAAAGGATAACTTGGCCGAAACAAATAATGATCGATAAACGCATAATTTTTATTAGATAGTTTTACGTCTAGAATGGCCATTTCTCTACATTAAAAATGTTTATGAGGATATGTAATGTAAAATCCGTCCATGTTGATGATGTATCTAATATTTTTTAGATTTTGTGTCATTTTGAACCAAAAAGTTAAAAGTATTTACACGTACCTAAAATATGTTTGTTCCAACAAACTTCACATAACAATGCTTCATTACTTCTCATCATCCCATCTCTTCCTTCTGCTTTTATCTTCCTGTAATTTAAGTAAACAGAATCACATTCACTAATGATCAACTAATGACTGTCATTGTTAAAAAAAAGTATTTTTTAACTTTTTCACTTTCTGCTATTGTCGTTGTATTTAGGGTTAGGAAATGTCCGCCGCGCTGCCTCAATGCGTTTTGGAGAACTTCACATGCCTTCGAAATTTTCTCAGACATGCAGGTTTCCTCACGATGTTTTCCTTCACCGCCCATCACGTGGTAAATCAGCACTTAAAATTGTAATTAACAATTTAATTGGTGCCGGCGGGGATCGAACCCGGGTCACGTACTGTGAAATTCACAGCTTGCGCTAACCATCTGAACTACCACGGTTTAATCATAACACACACACACATACACACACACACACACACACACACACACACACACACACACACACACACACACACACACTCACACACACAATATTTAAATATAATTTGTTAACACTAAATCATACACACGTAAGAAAATAACAGAAAGAAAAGTAAGTTTGTCAATAGATTAAACACTTACATCTATGGCCTTTGATGCATTGAAGTAACACAAATGTAGTATTGATAGATCTACTGCGGTCATACGACCATACACTAACTCCATGACTGCAGCTGCTCGGTCTTATTTAGTACCAGTAAATAATAATTCTAATCTAAAGAATTTCTGCAGTGGAACTGATAGTACGAGTAACTTTTGCGTCAACAAGCTTATCTCACATTCTGTTGCTTATCCCAACATTACTTCGTGTTGTGTCTTGTTCAGTGTATCGATGACTTAAATACGATTTGTATAACACAAAAGAATGCAATTTAATATTTAGAAATCACTATAATTGATCATTCCTATATTAGTCATTGAGTAGATTGGTACTGTAATAATCTACTAATAGCAGTAATATTATGGATACACTAAATGTACAACAGCATCAGAAAAAGATTCACCCCACTCTAGAAAATAATGTTTAAGCTGCCAATAAACTACCCATGTACACCCACGTACCAACGTATATGTATAATATGCAATTTGGATACAGATGATAAACCAGGGTCACATTGGGTAGCTTTCTTTATACATCGATACGAATGACGTCGGTCAATATTTTGATTCATTCGGACGGGCACCTGTACGATATCATCTAGAGTTTTTAAAAAGAAATTGTAAAAGATGGAACTGGAATGTTGATAGGATTCAGAATGAGTGGACTTCAGTTTGTGGCGAATATTGCTTAATGTATTTGCTATATAAGTTTCAGGGATGTTCAATGCATAGTTTTACGAGTATATTTACAGGGAACACATTGTACAATGATATTTTAGTGGATGAGATATTTCGCTCCTATTTTATAGAAAATAAGTAATAAGATTTTGTATTTTGTAAATAAAAATTTTGACAAAATTAGGTAATGTATTTTATTGATGATTTAGATTAGCGTTGTAGATAGGAACAAAGAAGTATAATACAATAGCACTGATAAGCCGACGCATACGCCGAGGAAAAATAGACAGTGACGGTATTCAATGAACAATAGATAAATAGATAAGAACATTGGGGCGCTAATGACGGTGGAGGCCCTCACCGTATATCAATTAGATAAGAGTTAATTGATCTACACATCTCCGAAACCGTGCATCCTACGCAAAAACGGACGGACGGAACGCAGATTCGTGATCAGAGCATGCCAAAACCTTTTTTTTTACGATCGTGAGTGTTTGAGCGATCTCAGTGAGCCAGAAGTGGTACTACCTATCTACTAGCGCTTTGTGCCAGACCCGATCGAAGGCCTTCGCTATGTCCAAACTGCTTCCCACTTGGACTCTACGGCCTCCGCCCAATTATGAGTCAGGTAGACCAGAAGATCACCAGCTGATCGACCACGACGGAAACCATTATATTGGCGGCAACAATCAGCTGGTGATCCTCATGAGCTGGCAGTTTACAATGGATTCCATTATTTTGGAGAACAAAATGTAATTATCATAAATTAAAATAATTTTATTAAGGCGTACTGGGCTTAGTCTAGATCTTTTAGCAGTCACAGTTAGTAGTACATATAGAAAAAATGCGCTCGCTTGGCGTGCTGGTAGTAAGAATTGCCAGGAATATTCTCGCAAGTTCGCTCAAGAGCGGAAATGTTTTTTTCTTATTTTGCCAATAATTTAAAATGTCGTCGTCTTAACTTTAACTTTAATAATAATTGTGCAGTTTGGTCTAACTTGAGAGATATGATTTTTTAGCGAATTTAAGGATTTTTAATAGGACATGACAAAGGGTCATCGAAAAGGGCGGAACAACGTCTGCCTGGTAAGCTAGTGCTTATTGAATGTCACTTATTTTAATTTACTACTGGCGCGTAAAATATCCTCCGTCCTGGAAAGAACAAGCAAGAAACCCAGCGGGACTTTAAAAAAATAACGGTTAGAAATAGCATGGTAGCGATCACCTTTCTCTGGGGTTATTATCATCCATAAATTCCTTAATTTTATAAAAACCCTTTTTATGCAAACTTAGTTTAATAAAGTTTTTGAACTTGATGCACGTGAAATTTTGTACATTTTCTGGAATTTGGTTGTAAAAGCGTATACATCGTCCCAAGAATGAATTACTGACTTAGTGGTGTCGTGTAACTGGTACTACTAGCTTGTGTTTGTTCCTAGTATTTACAGAATGAATATCACTTGTTTTTATAAAACTACTTTTATTTTTGTGTACATACATTATATTTTCATACATTTGTTGAGAGACCAAAGTTAATATATTAATTTTCTTAAATTTTTGTCTGAGCGACTCTTTAGGTTTTAAATCATAGATTTCCCTAATGGCCTTCTTCTGTAAAACAAATATAATTTCAGTGTCAGCTGCGTGTCCCCATAGCAATATACCATACAACATTATGCTATGGAAATAGCTGATGTAAGCTAGTTTAGCTGTTTCAACACTGGTAAGACTTCTAATCTTTTTTACGGCATATGCTGCAGAACTAAGTCTGCTTGCTAGTTTTATATATGGGGCCAAGTTGAAGCTTTGCATCTAGTGTGATTCCAAGAAAAATGGGGGTAACGATAAAACTCAGCTCCTCCCCATTTAAAATTACATTAGTATTAACATGTTTGACATTCGGAGTTATGAATTTTCTTACATTATATTTAGTTTCATTTAAATGCAAATTATTAACATTAAACCAATTTATTATTTTAGATATAGCATTATTTACTTCGTCATAATTCAGTAACTGTCATTTTAATTTATAAATTAAATGAAGTGTCATCAAAAAATAATACTATATCATGGTTATCCCCTTCTATGTAAGGCAAGTCATTAATATATACAAGAAACAGAAATAGGTCAAGAATTGTGCCCTGAGGCACGCCCATTTATACTATCCACCCGGAGGAACTCATTCTATTAATGACAACATTTTGCGTTCTGTTACTTAAATATGATATAATTAATTTAAGGGCATCATTTCTTACACCGTATTGTTGAAGTTTTCTGATTAATTTGTCATGGTGAATACAATCTAAGGCTTTGGATAGGTCACAGAATATATCAAAAGTATACTGTGAATTCTACCATGCATTGAAGATATATTATAATCGATTTTTATGTAGTAAATTATTTACATTAATTTTCTTTTACATTTCAGGAACAGTCTCTGTCCACATTTTGCGTTGCAATTATTATTATCATCATCATCTTTTTCATTCATCATTAAAACCCTTCAAAATTCAACTGCTGAACATGGGCCTCCCCCACGGAATGCCCCAAAGCAATGTCCTGAGCCACCTGCATCTATCGACTTCTTTAACCGACGTCTAACAAGGTCGTCAGTCCATCTAGTAGGTATTATAAGATATCAATATTTAGAAATTATAAAGAAAATGGGTGAACTCAAATAGTTTTAGAGGTAAAGAAAATCTTGATTAGAAACTCTGCCTCTTTGCATATTTTGTAAAATTGCTTCTCCGCGTCGTAGCCAGACCCGTGGCAACTATATTATTTAGCCGTCACTTTGCACGTTGTTCATCATAATCATTATCATTACAGCCCTTCACAATTTCACGGCTGACAATAGGTGCGACTTGAACGTTTTAGGTACCTAACCTTTGTTTTGTGCACGTTCATTTTAAGACCAATTCGTTATGATTGCGAAACATTATTGAAGTAATTGAATTGAAGCAATTCAAGCCACTGAATTGCAATCTAAGGCACTGAAAACAATTTTGTAATTCGAGCTGAATGTTTTAGGGCCTTAGATTAGAACACTAGAGGGACGGAAAGTTGACGTTATGACGTGACGTCACCGGCTTAACTTAACTGACTAAGATAAAAAGACTAAAAGATTACTGGATTTTTGCTGTCTGACCGTCATAATGAAGCAATCACTAAGCGGTCGCTCTTGGAAAAAGTCTATCATGAAGTATTCCTCTTTCTCTGTGAAGTTAGCCAGCTGTCAATCCCTTGGGTTCCGTTGCCATATTCTGAATTTCCCTACTTTCAGCTTACCTTTTTCTCTTGTGCCTAGTTAGTGCTAAGTCTCCTATTAACACCGTATAGTGGGTTTTAGAGGAACGCTTCACTTTAGAAAGATTCTCATATATTTCTCCCACCTCTCGGGATCTGCCGAGATTGGTGCGTAAACCAGTATGACCTTCAGAAATATCATTAGGTGATTCTTAGTATAAGGTCCTCATCGACTTTACAATGTTTATAACAAGAGAGTTGAATATAAATCCTACATCTCCACTCCGATGGTAGTGATAGAACAAGTTGAGTGATGCGAGAATTACCTGTGCTCTTCTTTCCTTGGACCTCAAATAGTACTATTCACACAACTCGCCTACTTCTTCTTCCAGCTCCAGGATCTTCTTCTTAGTCCTTAGAGTGCGTAAGTTGAATGTTGTCAGGTCGAGTCGTCTTAGATGAAAAACAAACCTCCACTAGAGATTCTTAGCACGATAACATGGTCGCCACCGTAGCATGAAATATCGGGGCCACCAGGACTGGGGGCCATTTCTTTACGACGTTGCTCATGAAGGAATGTTTTCCATAGTTGCCAGGCCTGGCAACCTCAGTTTTATATTGTAGTTTTGCTGTTATCTGAAAGATGCTGCTTTCATATCTTGTTTTAGTTTCCTTCTGTTGCTTCTTACGATAGCCACGAGAAGGTGAGGGGTAGATAGTAGATATTTTAACACTGCAACTTCACGGCACGTCGTTAATTTAACATATTATATCGAGAAGAATCTCTCTCGATCATGATATCAAAATTTAAATCAGTTAAAGTAGCATACTGCAGATTTTAAATGTCTCCATACATGGTTCGTACTATGAACCCGTGGCAACACCTTGGATACGTAGCAAGTTATTTTAACCAAATTACATATTTAAATATATTTGAATATAACTATGGTATGAGAAAGTCGGTATTCAATGGAAATTCAGTAACAATCCTGCATTGTTAGTCCACAATTAGCAAGGAATGAAAGGCGGCCAATGGTTGCACTACTTTCTTAGCTACTTTTGATTATTGATCAGTCATGTTGTTGGTTATAGAAAAGTGATTTTATCAACAAATATATAATTTAGGACATGAGAATTACCGTTGGATGCCGTACGGGATATATTAATAATAATAATGTCCTCCAGACCGAATTTTGGTCACGGCGGCCAGCCTCAACGGAGACTAGCCGTTGATGCAGGATAGGATTATAGTGCCCAAGTGTATGCGCAATCACAAGTGCACTCTCTATTCCCTTACTCTCATGGTCCGACGGGTCGGTAAACCGACTTAATTGGAGAGATATCAGGTGCAGGACCAAAGGCTTTTATGCTTTATGAGGCACGGAGGTTAGACACCGCCAACTTCCTGACGCCGCGCCGGGCAGCTACTGCGAATTTCTTAATGGAAAAACTCGATAATTGATTTTTTGGCCCGACCCGGGATTCGAACCCGTGACCTCATGATCAGCAGTCGCTCTACTTCAACCACTGGACCAACGAGGCAGTCAATAATATTAATGTGCAATTATTAAGAGGTTAGAGTAAGTCAGCTCAAATTCTAATTTCGCCCCCACTTCCCCGCGCGTCGTATGCTATGTACCGAAATATTTGTAATCACTAATACTGTAAGTAGAAAGGTCGTTAGACACTTATTTCATTAGGTTTATCATATTTATGCCTGTTTCTTAAAGCCAAGCCAGCCGCTTCTTAATTTTATCACGGTTATTTCCCATTTTAATTTTACGTCGTACTGTTGCGTAATGTATATTCTGATCGTAAGCGACACAACTTCTCCCTTCAAAAGCCTAAGCGATACTAACGGAACGACAGGAATCAAACTCAAGACGCCGATAGTTTAGGTAATTTCTTTTTACAGTGAAAATAATGGTATTTTTAAAAAAAGTAAATAACATAAGCACTGCTTTATAGTTAGTTCAGTTAGTATGCAAAGTTTCATGATCTTATTTAAAGTATTTTATGAATAACAGCGGTTTATTGTTTATTTTGGAGGTAACTTTGG